>AP028433.1:6069273-6485582 GCA_036509395.1 Antheraea yamamai
TTGATTGATTGATGAGGAACGTTTTAGTATATAATTTGTCAAGGATTTTTTCATAATCAGGGCGGGACAACGTCTGCCGGGCCCGCTAGTATACAATATATTAGTGAAATTGATGTTACGAACTCCATTAACCTTTGGAACTATCAGTGAAATTTAAAAAACCAATACATTTTATAGGTTCTACACACTCTAGCATCACGCTGCCGTCCTTAAGAGTAGCGCAATTATCAAAGTATAAGTTATAAAGTCCTAATAAGACAAGGACATAGTTGCCTCTCCGACGAGAACCAAGTATTAAAGACAAGGGCCGAACTATAAATACGTATGTCAGCGAGATAGTTCCCTCTGCAATAGTTATGCTTCACACAGAAGTTGAAGCTTACCTCACTGCGAAGACTTCTTCGATAAGGTCTGGCGCGAAGGGCACGTCCATAAACTATGTCAGTCTCACGTACCCGATAGATTAGGTCATATAATCCACGATTATATCACGATAGAACTTTAGTGGAGTTTTTTAGTCGACTAGAGTTCGACTCGGTGCAGGTCTTCCCCCGGGGATCTGACAAGTCTAGGAAGAGGTTTCTCCCCGTAAACAAAAAAAAGGTTGTTATGCTCTCGGTACAGTTATCTACGCTTCCGGCTAGCGGTTGGGCTTAGGCGCATCGAAAAGGCCATTTGCACATTCGTTGAATGGTTTTGTTGATGCCGCATCGAAGTTAATCCTGATAAGAGTGCCGCAATATTTTTTGATTCCAGGCGGCGTTCTAACAAACTTAAGCCCATCAGGCTATACGGAATCGAATTGCTTGGGCCACTGAGGTCAAATATCTCGGAGTTACATTAGACAGACTCCTCACGTTTGAGTCACATATCAATAGAGTGCGAAGCAAGGCTGCTATGGTCTTGGATCACCTGCATCGGTTACTTTGTCATAGGAGTAAGATGTCCCTCAGACACAAGCTCACATTGTATAAGACGTGCATCCGCCCCATTCTGACATATAGTTGTCCCGTTTTCGCGCACATGCCAGAGCGATGCTTTAGTAAGTTGCAGATTCTTCAAAACCGCTTCTTACGTAAAGTGACCGGTGCCCCATGGTACGTCCGGAGAGCCGATCTCCATAGGATATCTATCTCTATAGGATCTCCCTGACCCAGAGATGCCATCTGTCTAGGCGTACGTAAAATCACTATCCACCACCTACTTTCAAAAAGCCGCGAGTCACCCCAATCCGTTAGTGGTACCCGTCACAAATTATGAGACTGTACCGAACGCCCCGTATTACAAAAGACGTCCGCGAAATATTTTTACCGATCCTCCCGCGTAAGCACAGGTCACTCCGCCTTGGTCTGGGGGTAAATTTCACTCCCGCACACCAGACTAGGCCCCCCTCGGCAGCGGCTCAAACCTAGGTCCGTTCCCTCGACATGGAACCGTTGAGTACGCTGCTTGCACGAATACAGTGACACTTTTTTTTCCAACTGACTATGCTATTGGTCTGGCAAGGCGTTAACAGCTTCACGGAACTACTAAGGCGATCGCTTAAGGCACTCAGACGATTTTATTTTGACAAAAAAAGAAAAAAAATCACTGTGCTGACAGTTATATTATAAAATTTTTAATGTTAAATGTAAGTGAAACCATAGTAGCGCTAGTAGAATACATATACACCAATAAAAAGGTCTGCTGTTGTCTTCGATATATTTATATGTTAAATATTCATATTAGTTTTATTTCTCAGACACCTAGTCCTTAAGTAAAAAAGTATCATGACATCTTTATTTCATTTAAGTTTTAAGAATCTACGTTTTTATGAGCACTACATGTTCAGCGATACGTGAAGTAAGGTAAGCGGTGTGGTGCGCATACGCAGAAGTAGGGAAGTAAACGAATATCATCATTTACAAAAAACTAGCGGGCCCGGCAGACGTTGTCCCGCCCTGATTATAAAAAAATCCTGGACAAATTATACACCAAAACGTTCCCCGTGAATAACTTTATCCACTGGTGAAAACCGTATAAAGATCCTTTCAGTAGTTTTTGAGTTTATCGCGAACAGACAGACGCGGTAGGGGACTTTGTTTTATACTATGTAATTTACAAAACATGTTGTAAGCAATACAGTATATTTTTGCTTTCTATGTTTTTATGTTCTCTTCTTCTGCACATAAAATATATTCTTAAGGTAATAAACATCGCAGACAGTCTCAGGTAGTTCACTGTATTCTACAACCCTTTGTGAATAAACGGATATGTGATAGTATGAACTATTATCATTGTTATCCGTTACAAAATATAGCCGTATACTTATCAAATTTCTCCTCATGTTTTCTCTCCCAACAGAGCGTGCTCACGCCCACGCCCGCGTAACCACAAATCACGCCGCCGTGGTCTGGGGGTAAATTTCGCTCCTGCACACCAGACTGGGCCCCACTCGGCAGCGGCTCAAGGGTGGGGACCAAGATGAAGTATCTGGGCCTCACCCTGGACGGACGCTGGCGGTTCAAGCCCCACTTTAAGGGCCTCTAACCGCGCATAGTCAAGGCGGCAGCGGCGCTCGGACGATTCCTCCCCAACACGGGGGGGCCGGGCGCCGTCTGCCGTCTGCCGTCGCCTCTATACGGGGGTCGTCTGGTCAATGGCCGCCTACGGGGCACCATTGTGGGTCGACGCTCTCAGCGCCACCAACATCCGTGCGCTGCGAGCTGCGCAACGTACTGTGGCGTTGAGGGTGATACGAGGATACCGCACGGTGTCTTCAGCGGCGGCCATGATGCTGGCCGGCTCCCTTCCCTGGGAGCTAGAGGCGGAGGTTCTTGCCGCCGTATATCAATATACGGCGGTCAAGAAACAGATGGGGGAGCCTCTAGCTCCCAGAGAAATAGAGGAAAGAAGAAGAACCACAAGGGGCGAAGTGATGGAAAGGTGGAGGCGGGACCTGGCGGACGCGCGGTACGGTCGATACACGATCGACGCCGTCCGCCCGGTCCTGCCGGATTGGTACGATAGAGGATGGGGCTCCCTGACGTTCCGTCCCTGGTGCAGGTCCTGACCGGGCACGGTTGCTTCGGTTGGTACCTGCACCGGATAGCACGCAGGGAGCCGACCGCCGGATGCCATCAGTGCGGCGTTGACCCGGACACCGCACAGCACACCCAGTCTGAGTGTGCTGCGCGGGAGGAGCAACGTCGCACTCTGGCTGCGGCGGTAGGGCAAGACCTCTCACTACCGAGCGTGGTTGCGGCCATGCTCGGTAGTGAGGACAACTGGACCGCAATGGCCTCCTTCTGCGGGGAGGTCGTCTCGCAGAAGGAGGCGGTAGAGAGGGTCCATTAGCAAGACCCTCAAAGTGGCCGTCTCCGCCAACGGAGGACGGGTAGGAGGAGGCGTCAGTTTGACCGCCTCCTCCCACTGTAACCGGACCAGGGAAGATGGGTCGGGGGGCCCATCTTCCCATTGCACAGGTCCGGCGGACGGAGGAGACGGCCGGTGTGTACCCGTCTGTCTTCTAACAAGACGAGGCCCGGCGGCGGCGATTTCGTTGTTGGGCCAACTGCTGGGGCGGCACGATGAAGTCTTTAGAGATCTCGGACATAACTCACCCTCTCCCCCGAGAGGGTGGTGTATCCATAAGGGATTTCCCCACGTTAAAAAAAAAAAAGATAGGTCGCGAATTGCATGTATCAGGCAACAGCCACAGCCGAGGTGTGCCGCGCACCCTTGAGCTAGTTGTCAAAATAAAATCGGCTGAGTGCCGATTAGCGTTAAGCGCTCGCCTTAGTAGTCCGGTGAAGCTGTTAAGACCTTGCTTGGTCAATAGCGTAGTCAGTTCAAAAAAAAATCCTCATGTTTTCAAACATTATCGCACACATAAGTATCTTTTAGATTAAAATTCCGGATGACAATAATAATGAGACCGATATTTGAAACTGTACGATTTGTATGCTACACAGCCTCATTCAAGTGATATAATATCGACTTGGTTAATATATAATTCATAACTTGAAATGAAAAATCATAAACCTAAAATTATCTACACAAACGTGGTCATAAACGTGGTTGTTCATAACAAATCAATTCTAAAATGTTATCAACCGGTCCTGACCTAGCAACAATAATACACACATTTATCTAAATGATAACACGTACACGCTGCTTATAATTGTTCAGAAATAAGATAAAACTATATGTTTATACCACTCTGACAGTATTTTACTGCGCGCCTTTGTGTCATTTGCACAGATGAGCGGACTGTTGTGTAGGGCTGTGTTGTCGCTTAGGTTTATTAGAGTGCCGATGGCTCGAAATGCGTCTACTGCGTACCTCATCGAGGACCCAAAGTATTCGTTTTTAAAAGATTTAGGTCTGAAGGAGAGGAATGTTGGTGTATTTAATGGAAAATGGGAAGCCAATGGTCAGGTAAGCAGTTAATATAGTTTATATCCTGCGTTACAATTTGTATATTGTAATTCTTAGTATTAAAACTCGTTTGAACACAATGCAAGCGTATGAAACGAAAAATATACTTATGTTGTATTTAATAACAATTAGATAGCATAGATATACATACACATAATGAATTAAATCGTAAATGCGTCTGCAATTTACCAACTCATTAATATGTGTAATCGTTAGACATAGGTACATTTTATTTGCAATTCCAATAAAAGTACATTAAGAACGTCTTTACAATGTATGTAGACAAGCTACGCCTTTTAAACAAGCATTCATAGGTAAGTTGCGTAAGCGCATACACCGAACGCTATGTAAATACATATAAGCAAGTGCATAACTATGATAATATTTTATAGAGTTCTCTGGTCATTTAAAACAAACAAAGACCCCTATCGCGTCTGTCATGTATCGCGTAACTCAAAACTACTAAACGGATTTTCATGCGGTTTTCACCAATAGATAAAGTGATTCATAAGGAAGGTTTTGGTATATAATTTGTCAAGGATTTTTTTATAACCGCTAGTATATGATAATCGTCACCTTTATCGAGTAAGAGTATTTGTAAAAATCGATTATAGGGTATTCGGTTGTTCCGTTTTCGGAACTCAAATATATAACAGTACCTAATTAGTGCATACTCGCCAATACAACTTAGCGTTTAATTACTTTTTCTTCAGAGCTTCTAGGCTTACATTACTAATTTTATGGGGCCGTGATGCCAATGTAGTATGCACTCTCTTTTAGATTGTTTATTAATATATAAAAGTTACAATAATTGTTTAACGTTAAGTAGACTACAAGTGTTTTCGCTAGTTAATTATATTAAAAAAATCCTTCGTTAATTATATTAAAAAAATGCTTCAGGTTCTGTTAAGCAGCGATTACTCGCTTTAATAATATAAAATCAAAATATATTAATATTAGCTTATTACTTTCTTATAACATCAGCGTTGAGTATATACGTGAAAATGGATGTTGCTGTTGTTGATGTTGTTGGATATGTAAGATCAATAGAATTCCAACTCCGTTTGACCGAACTATGAGAGTTGTGACCACTAAATGTTTTTTCATGGAAAATCATTTTATGTTATACATTAACTCTCTACCAGAGGCCGCTGCAGAAGATCAACTTGTGTACCACCGATGCTAATGAAAATTGGTATATGAAGATATTTGGATACGGAGAAAATTTACCAACAAATTATATAACATTCGTTGCCCGTCCCTGCTTCGTACGGGTGTACTAACGAAAAAAATGATATAGAATTTTCTCTTAACAATAGGACCATGTTACAAAATAAACTGGTATCTGAACGTAAATCTGTCAAAATTAACGTCAAAACCATTCACTCACTTATTATATGCAGATGTTTTAACTCAAATTTATCACTTTTTTGTACCATTTTTCGGATATAATCTTTCTTACAAATCTTCTCGTAACAAATGAGTCGTTACATTTCAAAATAAGCTTAATCCCATTTTAAACGTTCATATAACACGGTTAATTTTTTTACGATTTCCAGTGTTTATACACCGTGAAAAAATTTCGAATTTTCCCGTTCATTTTAGTATTTTTTAAGGCTTTTAGTATTTTTTATGATATCCATATATTATATGTACAAAATTTGAAGATCTTGAAAAATATACATAAAATATTAGGAAAGGCCGAAAATGGATTTAGGTTATTTTGAAAAGTAACGACACAAATACAAATAACAAAAAAACATAATTAGCCAATATGTGCAACCGTTCTGAAGTGGTGCGTTTACATATATTCGGCAAATGATTTTTATTCATATAGTTTCCGTATTGAATAAACTTTATTTTATAACCGATTCCTCCATAGATTATACAGTCATTTAGTCCAGCCAACGGCAAAGTAATAGCGGAGGTTCAGGCGGCCAGTTCATCAGATTATGAATCGTGTGCCGCTGCAGCCCAGCAGGCTTGGCACGAATGGGCTGAACTTCCAGCACCGGCCAGGGGAGAGATCGTTAGGCAAATCGGAGATGCTCTCAGGGAAAAGTTACAACCGTTGGGACAACTGGTATCCTTAGAAATGGGTGGGTAAAAATCGGAGCTATTTAGTTTATTTTTTAACAACCCAGTCCGGTTTCGTACGCGTGCAGACTTGCAAGCGCATGTACCATCCGATCCATTCTTTGTTGGTTTCATATTTGCAGTTCATCGCAGCAAAAAAAAAAACTGTACGTTGTTACACGAACAGCTTTCTTTGTATATAGTATTAAATTTGTGATGTCTTTTACTATACTCATTAAAATGATATGAGGGCATTTTTTATCTACATTAAATAGGTAGTGTCATTAAGGCCCCCCTTTTTTTAAAAAAAATTTTTTAAATTATTTAGAAAAAATTTTTTAAACAGATTTTTTTTTTTCCCCTCCCCTCCTTTTTAGTTTTTTTTTTTCTCCTTCTTTGACACCCCCCCCCCCCCCATACCGTTTTAAAATTATTTAAAATTTTTTTTTTTTTTTTTTTTTTTTTTATTTTTTTTTTTTTTTTTTTGTTTTTTTTTTTTATTACCCAAATTCCTCTTTTTTTTTTTTTTTTTTTTTTTCTATATTTTTTTTTTTTCCCTTTTTTATTTTTAATTTTTTTTTTTTTCTTTTGTTCTTTTTTTCCCTTTATATATTTATTTTATAATTTTTTTTTATTTCCTCCTGACTTCTTTTTTTCCAGCTGAAAATCAGCGCTAAGCGTTTCTCATAACGCTTTAGCATATGCTGAGCTGGATTCCATTTCGTAATGCTGCGATGTGCATTCTTTTTTATCCACTGTATATTTGTAAACAATGCATTATGAATAAAATATTTCTTTCTTTCTTTCTTCTTCTTCATTGTCATTTAATTGGATAAGGATTATTAACACTAATTTGAAACTAAACAACTTCATAGATATATTCCTTTTTATATATTTTTTTTCTATTAATGTAATATACTTGTAATATAATATATGTATACATATACAAACCTTCTTGAAGAGGCGTATCAAAATCTGTTGCATATTTAGAAGAACACCGGGAACACAAAGAGACGCGGATAGCAATTTTGTGTTATACCTCTTACCATATTAAAATTTTGTTATTAAAAAACGCGAAATAAACTGACATATGTATTTATATCAAATGGTATATATATACCTACAACACAATGTGTTTGCGAATGAGACACGAAGATGCCACTATGCCCATCCTTTTTGTTTTTTCTCTAGCGAAGTGTTTCACCAGCAATTCAGACTAGTTTAAATGTACCCGAGAAACTGTTAGTGGGTACTGAGGTTACGACTGGCCCACTATTTAACCTTCACTTAATAAAGTGGTTAAAGTCACTTAATAAGCGACTGGAAGAATATACGGTTATTCTATAAGGATAGAATCGCCAATCGCTTTAGCTTTATATCAATTTTTACCATTGCGTTCGATGTAATAGATTTACGAGTCCAAGATCTAATATCCTTAATGGCAGTGGGACGTTACTACGCGTACCAAATGTTAAAATCAGCTTTGCTCAAGTAACTGGATATTTTATAGGTAAAATTCTACCAGAGGCAATAGGAGAGGTGGTTGAATATATTCACGTTTGCGACTTGGCGTTGGGGCTCTCCCGTACTCTGCCTGGCACGATCTTTCCTTCTGAGAGGCCTGGACACGTCCTCATTGAAAAATGGAATCCACTGGGTGTGGTCGGCATCATTACAGCGTTTAACTTCCCCGTCGCAGTGTTTGGATGGAACAGTGCTATTGCTATGGTAATCTAACATTAATACTAATAATTAAAAATGTCTAAGAGCGATAAAGATGGATGCTATAATAACATTTTTAATTGCATCTGACTTCTCGGAATAGGAAAATATAGTAATGGAAACATAACATCTTGATTCATCATTTTTTAAAGTTGAAATTGTATAGCCAAGTTGGCGGTTGAGAAGTAGTCAATACGCGTCTTCCATTCCAATAAAAAAAATTACCCAAAAGTAATGCTCATTTACGGACAATTTTAAATAGCAGAAAAAAGGCTAAAAATATGAAAGTATACCTTTTATTGACGAATTCTTCAGTACATCAACGTTTTGCACTATAACATAGCTCTGCAATCTCTCCCTCAATCAAATCCCTCATTCGAATACTTCGACACCTTAATAAAGTCTTGATGCAGTTACCTCATCCATGATACATTTGATATACTTGATACCCTTTGGTCGATTTATTTCCCAATTATGGGAATGATTTGTGTGTCACAGTAAAAGTATTTGTTTTTTTGGGGGGGTTTATTTTTTTTTTTTTTCTTTTTTTTTTGTTTCTCCGGATCTTTTTGGTTTACAATATAAAAGAGAGAAAGGCGATCGCAGTTTGATACGATTCACTACTCTTTCCCTTGACGTATGCATGAGCATTATATAAAAGTCACCAAGATTTGTCAGTCACGATTTCACTTCATACTAAACCTGGTTCATTCTTGAAGCAAATGTTCAAAGTTTGCACAGATGTGTAATCGCAGGGGCAGGTGTTATCGTTAATAATCTTAAAGCGATTAAGTTATTGCGTACAATACCCATGTCCAGTTAATATTCGTGTCATATGGAATGAAAGTAAATTCTGTTATATAGATTTACATAGTTATTTCTTAAACTATGAAATAAAACAAAATAAAACTAAAAAAAAAAAAACAATCAGGTATGCGGTGACGCCAGTATTTGGAAGCCGTCAGATACCACACCACTCACCGCAGTAGCTGTTACTAGGATCGTTGAGAGCGTACTGCAAAAGAATAATATTCCCGGAGCGATAGCTTCGTTGTGCGTCGGCGGACGAGACATAGGGCAACAACTCGTCAAGGATGAGAGAATGAAGCTTGTTTCTTTCACTGGAAGCACTGCAGTTGGTCAACAGGCGAGTTTAATATTTATAAATATTGTTATTTACCTCGTTATAGTGTCTAATATTAATAAATAAAAGCCATTTGGAACTAAACCCACTTGGGTAATTTAATTATTACCTTCTAACCGGATAGTATATAATAGTGAGCTAGTGGTGGCCCAACGGTCGAAATTCGACCCTAATTCGTTATTTTTTTAAGGTTCAATATTATTAAGGTGTTTTTGTCAAATTTGTACAGTGACAAATATTGTACATTGTGAAGTATTACGAAGAGAAACTTATAAACAACGGGTCGTCGCGTCGAGTGTATAGAAAACAATTATTTTTTTAACTACACATCATGTACATATATGTATTACATATTCGCCTATTTTATACCTTATTTTTATTTCTCGTCCTATGCCACCCGTTGGATTCACTACGTTTCAAAATTAATACTAATACATGTTTCTTGAACTCCAAACATTTTTTTGGAAAATACTTAGGAGCTAGCCTATTTCGGCTGCAAAGCAGAAGTACCCGCTACTATGCTCTGGCTCAAAGAATAATCTTGCCAATAGGCATATAGGTACTTGCAGACCTGGTGTTACGACTCTTTCAAGAACTCTGTTGTTCTCAAGAACAATAAATCTATTACGATGGTACATAGATATGAGCTGCGATAACTACTCAATATGGACAAAATTGGTCCAATAGGCTTAACAAACTTTAAATTCAATTTGCAAGAAGATAGCTGTCCATGGAGGTTTACGATTCGCTTTTCGTTTTAGTGTGTATATAAATTTATTTACACAACTATAATATAACTACACAAACATGACAAATAACTCTAAGCCTTTAAAAAAACCTACTTAAACTAAAAAAGGACTGATTTGGAAAACCGATGTCGGTAAATAAGAATCAATATTGATCACACTTATTGACATCATCATTGCGTTATGAACTTTCTCAGGTGGGAGTTGAGGTACAAAAACGATTTGGACGGCATTTATTGGAACTCGGTGGCAATAACGCTATAATCGTGAACTCTGATGCTAACTTGGAGTTACTGTTATCTGCGGCTCTGTTCGCATGCGCGGGTACAGCTGGCCAACGATGCACAACGACCAGGCGATTGCTGATTCATAAAAAGGTTAGTATCTTAATTTTAAGTGAATCTAAAACGTAGATTCGACACCTTACGGTTGTGCTGGAGCGCCCGGTGCAGGAAAACACCGTGATGAAGCCATAGCATGGAATAGGGCTTTTTCTAAGATCGCCTGGCTAGCTACCACGCTTATATTGAAAATCTGTCTACAAGCACGTATACGTGTGTTCCATTAGCAACAGATGAGGGTCAGCCCTTTCTAGGTTATGTTAATAAGTAAAATAACTAAAATAGTTTTTTGCCTGTGGAGATGAGATTGCATATATCGTATAGTTACTATGGCGTATAACAATCGTAACAAAAGCTTTATTTTTCTCCTCTGCGCATTCCCTATACCCGTCAGGTTTACTATCTTGGACTACATCGTTATTTAAGATTAGATGAGATTATGAGAGAACGCTAAAATCTATAAAGTATATTTAAAAATGTTGTTAGCCTTAATGACGTCATATTCTTTGAATCGAAATACTCCAGCATGTGTACGGCTACTTTGCGACAGATGTAGGTGTAATGATGGTAATCGCGCAGTATAATTCGTAGAGTAGCAGTACAATCCTAAAGGCTTTCCCACTCTTAACAAAGGTTCCAATTTCTGTTTTGTTTTCATTATGTCGTTGACACGAATATTGTATGTTAATATTTAGATTTAAATTATATTCAAATACATGTATCAAATACATTTATTGATCAGCGGCCGTTTAGTAATATATAATTTGTATAATTTCGTTTCAAAAATCAAATCTGTATTATAATGAATAATGTGAAATTTCTTTTTTTTCTGTTAAAATTTTTTAGTTCTAAAACTAATAATATAAATGACTACAAAGCTTATTTACTATAGTAAACGGTTCAGGTATACAAAGAAGTCGTATCTCGTCTCAAGAAAGCATATGCAGGTGTTATAAGTAAGATCGGAGATCCGCTGTTGTCAGAGACACTGATAGGTCCACTACACACTCCGGCCGCTGTCGAAGCGTATAAAAAAACAGTTGCAGAGGTTGTTAAACAAGGAGGAACTATTGAATTCGGAGGAAAGGTTCGTATGTTATGATTAAAATTATTTTTGTATTCTATACTATATTTATTACATGTTTTTGGTTGTTTAACATCACGCAAGAACCTTAGGACTACACTAGGTACCATATAAAGAGCATGTCAGAATGTATGACGTACGAAGTAATTTAGCGGGCGGGCCGTGTGGAGAGGCGCGGGGTTTAAACGTGAGTAAAATAGCAAGACACAATTAGTCTTGTAATAAATGTATTGTGTATATTGTAAAATTATAAAACAGAAATGATAAATGCAAAAATTGACAGATTCTCAATAGGGCTTCAATTTCCTTATACAAGATCAGTTTTGATACTTTGAGAAACGCTAGATAATTTTTAATAACGCCAAGATGCAACACTGACATCATTTATCAAGGTTAGGAAAACGTGTTTCATACAGCAGTTTGCTTTTCATTGGTACGTTACCTTATTTATATGCTTATAAATAATCAGTAACCTTACTTCATACCTTCGTATAGGTCGCCCATTCTTTGGATATGTAAACTTTTTCGTTTACGGAATTATAACTTTCAATAAAACAATATAATTTTTAAATCTTACCTTAGGTATGATTTAGATAGAATATGTAATATTTTTCTTATTGTAAATGTTTGTTTTTATGTCATAATTACTACGTAAGCAGTGACGAAATCCAGTACAAATACATGGTTAACTTCGCAAGACGTCACACTGTAGTTATTTACGCTTAGAAAGACTAAACATGACGATGACTTTATTTATTAAGCACTGTACATTATATCGTGTTTAACGCAAGATAGAAAATATACAAACAGTGTATTATCTTTGTAGTGCACAGTTGCTAGATTATCGGATATATTTTGATATTTATTTGTATAATTACTTCTTAGATACTTAGTCCTTATTAAAAGCGTATTATCACGATACTTTCTTTTAGTGAAAAGTAATTATTAAACTTTTAAGAATTTACTACTTTTGTAAACACTACGCGTTCAGCGATGAATATTTCTTGTCGTGGAGAAGTGTGTTGCTCATACACAGGACAACACAGTGTATCAGCTAGTATCTAATAAATGTTTCAAGCATAATCAATTTGTTTTCATCCATTTATCAAACCTTACGTTATTCTACAGATCCCGTTTCTTATAGGGTATATTTGACTTTGGTTACAATTTCATTTGGTGTTGAATTAGATATAGAGTATATAAAGTATAATGAGCTGGGTCTTATAATCTCTAGTAATCACAACAAAAACAGTTCTGGAGAACCTAAAAGTATGTAAAAGTTGTTATTTTGGGAGAACCAACCTCTAATACACCTCCAGTAATTTCATAAATTTGTTTATGAAATCAACCTCTCCTATGAGGCTAGTATAACCTAAAAAAATTTAAGTCACATTTAGTCAGTCGAGTTGTCAGAGTCAGCTCTTCGCATTAGGCTCCAACGTTATAGTATATAGATCTTTTTATTGACAGGTAATAGAACGCGAAGGTTATTTCGTCGAGCCAACAATCATCACAGGCTTACCACATGACTCTCCACTGGTTAAGAGCGAGTGCTTCGCTCCCATAGTCTACTGCGTCGAGATCCCAGACCTCGACACCGGCATCAAATACAACAATGAAGTCGACCAGGGACTTTCATCCAGTTTGTTTACTGAGAACTTGGGCGATGTATTTAAGGTGAGGACACTTATTGCGAACCGTGTTTTTTAACGAAATGTCAATGTATATAAATAAGGTGCCTGTTGTAACACCAGGCTAATTTTCAAATCGCCTGAATTGATTTCGAAGACTTTTTCTGATATATACGAAAATTTTGTAAAGCACTCGTATGTGACGATACTATTTCAAGAAAGTAACTTAAAATCAGTAAAATGAATGCAGGATTTACAAATTATAACCGAAATTTAAAAAAGAAGGTCACAATAAATACAGGTAATTTACGAAACAATAGAACTATATTCACGAGCACAAAGTCGCGAGTTTATTACATCTTTTTTAAACTGTTTACAATAAATAACTGTTGTTTTTACTGTTTACTTCCTGACCAAATTTATAGTTTGGCAATAGATTTTTAACTTAAAAGTGGAAATCAACCAGATAGGCATTAGATAACTTCGCCATGCTATGGTTCCTTTGAGTAGTTTTTCTTCACTGAAATTTCAGACTTACTGAACCATAGTTTCAATTCGGCACAGCGATGTACTATTACTTACGACAGACCTTACATATTAGTGTTATTGTCCAGTACGAGTCGAGTTATTGTCGATATTACAAATTTCTTGCGATCATTTTAATGAACTAACAAGATGGTGGCCGTCTTTTTAGAACTTTCCAGGGAGTTTTTGTGGCATATCTTTGCTCTATGATATTATTTCCCACCCATTTCACTTATGCACAATAACCAAACTATATTAGGTAAAACACCACCAATATTACAAGGTTTGAGCCAAATAACACAAGATTATTATTATTATTAGATCCCCCAAAAACTCAAACACCTTGTTACAAGTAGCTAAAGTTTTGTACAATCCTCGTCAATCTTTCTGGTAGCTCTGAATATAGTCTAAGCTTGGGCTTGCGCATAATACAGTCAAAAGTATAATATAAAACAAAGTTATAATATTTTATATATTTATAATATTATTATAGGAATCTAACATTTGCATTTATTGAAGTTATACTTCTTTTGGCGCGTTAGGGAAAAATTATGAGAGTAAATTTTTACGATGCGCGCGCACACCGTCACGAAAAACCGACACCCTGAAGTTAGCTATAGTCAACATTTTGTTTCTTTGTATTTGTTGTTTGTATTAAAACTTTCAATACAAATACAAATACCTTTTTTCTATTGTTAGTGTAGTTTTTTCTACAAACGTAGAATAAGGCGAAAGATAAAATTTTTGAAAAGATTTTTATCTCGTTACGCCAAAGAAGTATAACTTCTTATACGTGTACATAAGTACACACACACTTTTTTTAACATTCTTAAGCTCTCTCGATATTATACATATAAAACGTATTTATACCTAAATTTATTTTGTTTTTCGTATCTATATTCAGAACAATCAAAAATATTGCCTCGGACTGTAAAGCTGTTATTTTACAGTGGATCGGCCCTCACGGCTCAGATTGTGGTATTGTTAATGTGAACATACCGACGAACGGCGCCGAGGTCGGAGGTGCCTTCGGTGGGGAGAAGGCAACAGGCGGAGGTCGCGAGTGCGGCTCTGACTCTTGGAAGAACTACATGCGTCGTTCAACTGTCACTATTAATTACTCGGGCGCTATCAAACTCGCGCAGAACATTAAATTCGGCGACGAATGAAAAGACACTGAATTATTTCAACTGTTTTAACTGTTAAAATAAAAGTCTATCAATACAAGAAAAAATTAACAAAAAATAAAACCGACTTCAAAAAGATACACCAGATCATCTTTCACGATAGTTAGGTCCCTACCTATCGTCAGGTTGTCATTAACTTGCATTAAGTTGACCGTTCCCCAGTATAACTTCGGAATCCAATGTCGAATGCTAATAGAATTAAAATGGACAATGTGCTTGAAATTATAACCTTTCCTATAATAAAAAAAACAACCGAATTGAAACCTTTTTGAAGTCTGTTAAAAATAATTCACATTCAATGTATAATTATAATAAAAGACTGATTTTTTTCTTGAAATAAAATATTGAGAAACATCTAGAAAAAAATATTTTATTGAATCTTCTGGTAAATATCATATTACTAATATCTTTTTTACATAAATTAGTACAGAGAGTAAACAATTTCATTTCATTGAATTTTTTTATACAATACAATACTAGCTACCTACCTCGATAGGTATACTTAAACTATAAATAAAGTCCATAATAATTAATAAGAAAATATAAAACATTAAAATAAATTATTCCGATTTCATATTATAATAAATTTTTATATGTCAGAGACGTATTCAAACTTGAATCGTGTGACTTATAAAGGAATTTACTGTTGTTTTGATAAATGTGATATAATTGAGTGTAACCGTGTCGTTTAGTGTTAGACTGACATAAGAGTTTCCACTTCAAAAATAATAATTGAAACAACTTGCTGCCAAGTGCCGCCGCTAGAACTCGGGTAGTACCACCCTCTCACAGAAAACCGACGTGAAGTAACAGTACTTGCATTGTTGTGTTTCGTTCGGTTAGTGAGAGCGCCGGAGGCCTATCTACCCTTCCCTCTCTTTTCCCCTCCCGTTCCCACTCCCCTTTACCCCTCCGCCCCTCCTGCCTAACCCAGGCTGGCAACGCACTTGCAACTCCCCTGGAGTTGTTAGTGTCTATAGACGGCGGTAATCACTTAACATCAGGTGACCCACCTGTTCGTTTACCTTCTATGATATAAAAAAAACTCGTTTGGTTACTATTCATAAAATAACTTGATTTAAACAGATAAAAAATATGATATATTATAAACATGCTAGCAGTGCGGATGCTGTAGTCTCCATAGATCGACAGCGATGTCCAGAGATTGTTTTCGATGGAATTTGTAGGTGGCAGGAAGATCATAACGCAATTCAGCGATAACTCCACCCTTTAAGCCCCAATCTTTAATTTTTTTCATTATGTGTGATCTGGATCATGGAAACATGCATAAAAATTAAAAACAAACCATGACGTATCATGGGACGTCCCTTAAAAGCAGGGTTTCTCAAGCTTTATACATAAAACTCTATTATTGATTGATATAAATGATATAATTTAATATCACTATAGTAGCAAATTATTATTCGGTCATTATGAGAAATACAAAAATAATGAAATCTTTCAAATTAAACTAAAAACAAAAAGTTAGGTTAAGTATGGTTTGGTCTTGATATATTTATCTCGCATCACTCATATGATTGCATATAATAAGTCTATCTTGCTTACTCACATACCCAATAATACACCCTGCCCAGCCAATAAGGAACGTTGTGAGTTTCATTTCGTCTGAGCTAGGCTGCCCATTTTAAACATAGGTTGAGAGACATAGTTTCAAAAATAATTATCAGTAAATATTGTATCCGAATCGATGGTGCTCATAAGTTGACTCATATTTAACAGTTGAGTTCGCGGATTTGTTATTATTTGCTCCTATTATAATTAGTTGTAGTAAAGTGATGAATAGATATTATGTAAATCTTCTGCATGTTTAAATATCTACAAATACCAATACTCATATCGATTGTTAAATGGTGCTGAAGTTTATGTGATGCATCAACATCTTTATTTTATGTAGCGTCTTCTAGTAACAAGTATAGCAAAATAGTATGAAAATTTTCTCCATGGAATAACATGTGTATTGCCAACTATTCTGGTGATAGGCCAAAAGTATGCCTTTTTTAGATTTTCAGATATACCGATATCCATTTTTAATAATATTACTAAAATATACTTAATATTATATTTGTTACTGACCTGGTGGAAGTCTTGTGTAGAGAGTAAACAGTATCACAGCTACAGTGGATGCCCATTTGCAAAAACTTCATGTCAATACCCGAGTTATTCTTAGTTCCGAATGGCGGATTCATGATAACCGTATCGAAATAATTTTCCCACCTAAAATAGATTTCAGTAGATGTGGAAGAATTTAGTTCATACAAATCTACCAGCAAATACACCAATCAATTGATATGCACTGAGTACTTCTGTTGGATTATATTACATATTGTTTTTGAAACAAAGTTCCTTTTTTATATCATAGGAGGCAAACGAATAGGTGGGTTACCTGACGTTAAGTGATCACCACCGTCCATAGACACTAACAATACCAAGGGAGTCACAAGTGCGTTGCCAGCCTGTGTTTGGGGGAAGGGAAGAGAGAGGGAGGGGGGAAGTTGGGCCTCTGGCCCTCTCACTGACCGAATAAAACGCAACAATGCAAGTACTGTTACTTCACGTCAGTTTTCTATGAGAGTGTGCAACTACACTGGGCGAGACGACTCATTCATGTTGAAACAAGTAATAGCATCAGCGTGGCTCTACCACCTATAAAAATGGCTTGCAGTAGTAGACTGGTAGAAATCATCACGTAAGGAAAGACCATTATGCTCCCTCCATGTTACACACTCTCTCTCGCTATCTCTCCCTGTTTTTTATACATGTGTGTGTGTCCGCCAGTATTGAAATTCGAGCAACGTGCTCTACAAATTGTATAATCTCAATACTGAATGCATAAAAATTTCATGAAAACTTATTTTTACTTAGTATTTCTTATATCTTATTTCATTGTTTTCTAATATTAAAGGAAACTTTTTGATTTGCTTACTTTGTTGCTCAAGTTGCACACATTTTTTGGAAACCCAGAGCTTAAGTCTAAATTATATCTATAATGTGTTCTGCAAATTTAAAAGAATATGAAACACAGTAAGCCCTACACAGGTAATTAAATAATAATATAAATACTTGAATGAATGTGTCCCATAAAAAGAATCTAAAATACCAATTTTGCGAGCCCTCTCTGTTGCAGTGTACAAGAGAGACACATATAAGCATCTTATAACTATCAACATGAAACATACATTAATGTATTAGAGACTATTATAGCTATTTTGCTTTACGTCACCCTAATGGTGGCATTAGGGTGACATTCAGTTTCGGTATTCAGTTATCCATCAGATGTGGTTAAAGAAGTTATACTTAAAAAATATAATAAAAGTATTTTTATAACACTTTTGTATCCAAATTATTTTAAATTACTATACCTGCATGAGTTTGCATTGAGAAAATCGCATTGTAAAGCATCGACATTCGAAATTTCCATCTCATTAATGTTTTCTTTGAAAACTTCAAATACTTCATCGTCAATGTCCGCTGCTATGACTGATCCTGCTCCTAACAGAGAAGCACCTATACTTAGAATCCCAGGACCACATCCTGCATCTAGTACTAATTTACCCTCTAGGTCTCTATACTGTGTCTGAAAATTATAACTCAAAATTAATTATAATTATTATATTGTCAACTAGCAGGCCCGGCAGACTTGTCCCACCTTGATTATAAAAAACTCCTTGACATATTATGCACTAAAACCTTCCTCAAGAATCACTTTATCAACTGGTGAAAACCGTATAAAAAACCAGTCAGTAGTTTTTGAGTTTATCGTGAACAGACAGACAGACACGGTAGGGAACTTTGTTTTATACTATGTGATGATTATGGAAATTATTTATCAGTTCCATTAGCAACATCTCCAAAATAATCTTATTTTTAACCTCGTCAGGAGTCTTCGGATTAGTTTTCGAAAATGATTTCATATCCTGTACATTACATAAGAAACACCTTTGCAAATTTTCTAAATTCAACACTTTTAGAGGTAAGTAAAATGATAATTTTATCAAACAATATTTTACTAACATAATCTAGAGTAACAAATATACATTTTTAAGAGTCAGTAAAAAAAAGAATCCCTTATTATTAAAATATCATATATATAAATCAAAAATGCCCTTGGCTCTACTTGACTATTAAACAAAACAATACTACAACAAATTAAAAATATTATTATTTATTTTATAAAAATGATTGACATGTAGTTATAAAAATAATGTTAATTAAAATGAACTACAATACGATTAATATTATTAATAAAATAGTACAAACATGTAACCATTAGATTTTTTTTTTTCGAACTGACTACCCTATTGACCTAGCAAGGTCTTAACAGCTTCACCGGACTACCAACCATTAAGAGGTTATAGTATTCTAAGTATAAGACAATAAATATATAACAAAGTTCTGTCTCAGATTTAGCAGTCAGAATAACTTCCCTGGTAACTCATTTTTAATTTCTATCAGCTATTATATACTGTATTAATGTAATAGTAAGCATAATTACTTGTATTGTGTATAAAGCAACAGCTGCAATATGTGCTGGAGTCTCATATTGTTCATACTCTATTTTTGGTTCTGAAAATCCTTGTAGATCTTGCAAATAGCCTTGCAGTGTTTTCAGTTTCATTGTGGATGTCATTTTCACTTATTATCAAAACGAGGTAGCACTGGTAATATCTGATTGCCAAATGACGAGTCCTGTGAGACGAAGTACCCACAAGATGTGGCGTTAGCGTGTTGCAGTGCTGCTCTATGACTTGTATTTATTATATTAGCTTCAGGCAATTGTGGGAAACCCTATAACAATATAAAATAAAATATTATGATATTGCAAGATTCTATTTTGTGCTATCAGAGCTTAATAATCAATATAGAAAAGACATAAGAGGCAAAAATAGAGGATACCTTATAATTATTGGCTGTGCCAGATTTGTGGGGATTGCAATGTTGTTTCTATGATATTAGATTTTTCAAGCAAGAATAATGAATTGCAGGTGAGCGGGACAAGGTGGTTGACTATGGATTGTTAATAGCTCAGTGATTTGTGCTTACCAATATAAATTATATTATAGTACCTGTTATCTTTTTGTGCATACATAATGTCAGGAGTACAGAAAAGGAGATATAATATTGTTTATACAAAAAAAATGTACTGATTCCAAGGGATGGATTAAGTCTAGATTTAATAGAGTGCTGCACTACAAGCAAAAACTAGTAAGTATTACAAAGGTTTGAATAAATGAAAAGGCTATTGCAAACCCAAGTTACATTGTTTGGACAGCCTGAGTCATATTTGAGATCAATTGAGGGAAATGTTTCGAAAACTTATGTTACAATTTACAGGAATAGTCTTGACTAGTACAGACTAGATAAATACATTCATATCGTCCTGTTTTTATTAAATTGGTATTGCTAGAGATTCATCTAACATACAAATATTACTATTCCTGGACGTTCAGCACGAAATATAGTTGGTCATATAGACCAGTTACAAGTCCTATTAAAATTGCTTATTTTCTAATTAATAAGAAAACAGTATACATACGGCAGTGGCAGATACGGGTGGAATAGAACACATAGGCAATTGGCTAACTGGATTTGGCTGTGTTAATGCTATAGAAGTCGCAGTGAGTGGAGCTACAGCACCCTGTTTCAGAAGCATTTGTTTTTTCAACTGTAGTTCTTCCAATATCTTCCTATTTGTCAGCTCTAAAAATTATTATTGGATATTTAATAACAGAAATCAACAAAGTTATTATTGAAAATGTACTTTACGCCTAACCTCTTTGCGCGTTAGGTTGGGGAAACGCCATCTAATAATATACTTTTCTTAAAATAACTAAATTAATTGTACAATAAATAAGTTATATGTTTCACTATTGTGTTAGTCAAACTCCTAAATACATTACGAAGATGCAGCCATTAATTCACGTCCTATATAGCTTTTGTTTTTATCGAGTCAATGTAGCTACAGAGTACATATACTTAAAAACATAACCACAGACTATACGTAACTATTATATAATAATTATATCGTAGCAAAATGATCACAGAATATCATACAAGGCAAGATATTCGTGATTAATCATAGCGAGTTACCTCTCTACATTGCATAGTAGATTCGTAACTACCCTGTCTCTGGATGACCTACTCACAGAGTACCTTCCAATATTAAAATTGTAATTTTTTCCATATACCAAGAGGATTCCAACGAGTGATGATGTATGATTCGAATATAATGAAGCTCTAGTTACTTCTAAATATCGTAAAAACGTGAAACAGTTGATGTTGTAGTGAATAACTATATTGTAAAGCGTAATATAACTCTTTTTTTTTTATTTTTTTATATATAATACCTCTCACTAGGTGATTATTTTTTTTATTTAAGCTCTTGCAGTACGGAAGAAAATGTTATTTAGTCGATATGGTAGACCTACGTAAATAAATTTGCATATACACGAACATTTTGTATTAATAATAGATATATCTAATATGTTGCTCCTGTCTGCGTGCTTCGGTGGGTATGTCTCGTTGTTGCCAGCCACACACGATCGGAAACCAACAGTACAAGCTATACTGCTATTAAAGGCAAAAATAGATGCAAAGAGTATAATAAGTATTTCGGATAGATGTGACCATAGGATGTGACGGTGTTACCAAGTCCGGTGAAGTTGTTAAGACCTTGCTAGGTTAATAGCGTAGTCAGTTCGAAAAAAAAAGTGTTACTATTGCAGTCGAACGACATTGTTATTCTCATATTTTATTAGGTCTTTACCTATGAAATTGCCGTTTTGTATGAAAAAATTTAAACGAATTTTTTTCATGTATTTTTTATTTGTATTAATCGAAGTAATCACCCATGCAATAAATGCATCATAGCCAACGAACGCAGTGGCAGTTTATTGATGCCCTTCTTAAAGAAATCAGCTGGACGGGAGGCAACATATTCTTCAAAGGCATTTTGTACTGCATCTCGGGTATTGAATTTTTTTCCCGCCAAGGAGTTATCCAAATTCTGGAAAAAGTAGTAGTCTGTAGGCGCAAGGTCTGGTGAGTAGGGCGGATGACGGAGAACTTCCAACCCCAGTTCTTGCAACTTGGAGACCGTTTGCTGTGTAGTATGAGGTCGCGCGTTGTCGTGCAGGAGCAGCGGAGACGAGCGATTGACCAATGCTGGTTGGAGATGTGCCAGCTTCTCCATCATTGTGTTCAGTTCTTCACAGTACACATCTGCAGTAATGCTCACCCCGTTTGGTAAGAAGCTGTGATGAATCATACCGGCGCTAGACCACCAAACAGTGACCATTACTTTTCTAGGGGTAAGTTTTCGTTTAGGGCATTGTTTAGGTACTGAACCAGGATCCAACCAACTTGCTGAGCGCTTGCGGTTATCAAACAGAATCCATTTTTCATTGCAGGTAACAATGCAGTTCAAAATTCCTTCATTTGTGTGTCTGTTGAGCAGTGCAAGGCACGTCTCGACACGTACTTCGCGCTGGCGATCATTGAGTTTGTGGGGCACCCATTTGTCAAGCTTTTTTACATTGCCAATTTGACGCAAATGGACCAATATTGTTTTGACGCTAACGTCGAAAGCTGCTGCTAATTCAGCCGTAGATTGTGTATCATTAGCTTCCACAATCGCCTTTAATTCGTTATTGTGACGACCAGTCTTCGGACGACCGCGAGGTTCATTTTTTAGGTCGAAATTCCCAGAACGGAAGCGAGCAAACCAATGACAGGTGTTGCGTTGGTTTGTAGTGTTAGTTCCGTAACCGTCGTTGATGTTGCGTGCCGCTTGTGCCGCGTTGCTGCCACGACGGTACTCATATTCCATAATTACTCGAATTTTTAACGTATCCATGATGACAAAAAAGATTGAAATGCGATGAAAATGTAACACTAATCAATAAACAAATGACTACTTTTGGAAAAAGAATTCCATGTTTTTAAAATAAAATTAATTTGAAATTAGAATTCTTAGCCAAACAAAAATTATTTTGATTTGAAATGGCCAGTACTGCAGAACGGCAATTACATAGGTGAAGACCTATTATTAACTCTGTGCATTAATTTGCATTATAAAATCTAATAATAGAATATCGCATAGCGCCTCCCAGTGTCAAATTATAGAAAAAATTATATCATAAAACCTCAAAGAAAATACAAATCGTCACTTTAGAATGATGCGGTCCAGGTCCAAGTTCAAACGGTGTTGGTGTTTGTTCGACATTTATCGATTTTTTTATATCTAGAAAGATTTGGAAAATACACCGAAAACTTTGTAATTCTGAAAAAACATCCTGCAACGCAAAGAAAACTGAACGTAACTAGTTCGTTCATTAATAATTAATAGTATACTCAGATATGTTTGTTCATAGCAATAAAACAATTGTTATATAAAAGCATTTATTTTAAAACAATGTAGGTAATAATATACTTTCTGATTCTTGGCAAAACAGTCTCACATAAGCAAGTCAACATTTGGCCTCTCTTAGTAGTAAACATAAGACTAACATGCGCTGCCATAACTCGCAAACAAATAAAACTGAAAATATCAGATAAATAATCATACAAAAAGGACAAATATAAAATTATTCTGTCTACATTGCAGTTAGCATTGCATCTCGGTTGAGCAATCTTAAATGATATTAATTTGTTTATTAAAAGTAACATTATTCTAAATAAAAAGGGAACATTAACTTTACTAGAATTGACTCACAATATTAGCAATATATATATATTTAAAAAAAACCATCTACGGTAATCTAATTAACAGTTTTTCACAGACGCAGACATTACAGTCCACAATGAGTTTGTGGTTTTTAGATAAAATTTGATAATAAATGCACAACAAAAATATAATTTAAGTTGCCTTTGTCTTTTACGTTTATAAAAATATGTATATAACAATTTAGAAATAATTATAACATTTTTATTATATATATATAAACAATTTGGAATAATATTGCACGAGCTCGAAAGCTAAATCATAATGTGCATTTTTATAAATATCATTATAAATATAGAGTAACAAACCAACACTATTCATTACTTTAGGCAATTAATGACTCAATTACTCTGGTCGGCAACTATAAGAATTCAAATTACCTATTTAATTCAGAAATATTTCTTATAAAACATATAGTCCAAAAACAATCAGTTACAAAAAAATTTGTAGGTGTGAGATCTCTACAGTTCGGCGACTGTATTTATATTAAAAATTCTAAAAAAGAAAAGAATGTATTCATTCGATATTTTTAACAACTTATCGATGTCGACCAAACTTAACAAATACACGCAAACTGGTAGATTTCATAGAATAATAATGGCAAAAACGATTACAACATATGTCACCAGGGCCGGATTTAAGAGGCGATAACGTGGTCCTGAACCGAGAGGTGTTTTCACAATATAAAAATTTGACTTTGTTTAAATAATAAAAAAAAACTGAGAGAAGTTTACACACATACCAAGGTTTTTCAATATTTATTTGATATATATATTTAATCAAAGCCTTCACTGCTTCATTTCTAAGATGAAAATCCGGCCCTGGATGCCATTTAACACAATAATAAACTATCACATGATTTTACCAATCTTTCCCGCACTAATATAATCCTACCAGATATGTATAGTATCTGTAAGTCATAATATTCCTCGTTAAATAAACCCATTTGATTAAAACTCAACCACCACCATACCACAACCCTCAACCACGAGAAGTGTTGGTTTGCTAGATAATATATTCTCACAGCACAGGAACAAACACATTCTGGACTAAATAAAATCTGAAAATGATAACAACATTTGTTTTTTTTAAAGACTAGCACGTAATTTTGGCACAACGCTGTGTCCCCACAGAGCACAGTGGCATCGATGTTGTTCTCATTATTATAATATCTAAGTATTATTATTCCCTTTAGTGAAAATAAAGGAGTTCACGCAAACAAACGCGGGCAGGACTAGCTGGTGCAAATGCTTAGACTCGGTCACAATAGAAGACGATCTTTGAGTAATAAGAGATCGATTGAAGGATCGTCGCTGTTCCCAATGTTTGCAAGCTGCCCGTACCTGTTTGCTTATTTCACAGTTTAGGGTTTCACAAAAGCTTTCCCCGAGCGACACTAAAATCAGGAACAATTTTATTTAAATTTCAAATATAAATACAAATAGCAAGCAAGGGAAACGTAAGCATATATCTTTTATATATATGTGTATATATATCAATATTTGTG
The DNA here is from genome assembly GCA_036509395.1 of Antheraea yamamai. NCBI lineage: Eukaryota > Metazoa > Arthropoda > Insecta > Lepidoptera > Saturniidae > Antheraea > Antheraea yamamai. The sequence continues at coordinate 6,094,396 of AP028433.1, forward strand.
CCCAATGGTGTCATGTTCGATGTATCGTTTCTAATTTATTTATGAAACCCTATAAAAACAGCTGACGATCTAATCGTCCACCGTTACATGGACAGCTGCCATATAATAATAATAAAATGCAAAATAATGTATAATAAAATTTAGTAGAAAAAAATTATCGTATATAATTAAAAAAAAACTTATTTGAGTAAATAAATTCTCTTGTTCCATTGCTCATTCTGTGCTATATAAAACAGAGTGTAAAAATAACTGTACAACAAACTGTTTTCACGTACGACCTTAACACTTTAGGTGGAGTTATTTTTAACGAGTCGATTATTGTTTGGCTATAGTTTTACAGAATTCTGACAATATATGATTATAATTTGGTAATAGTTTTTTTAAGAATATACGTATCAAACTATTTTATTGTATAAATTATCGTACACATTAAATGCGAACGTTGCATACTTTTTTTACAGTTATCGTTTATTTTTACACTCTGCCACAATGAGTATTATACCTCAACGACACTCTTAAATCCAAACAACAGTACATTTCTAACACTTTCCCTGTATAAATACATTATAGTCTTGTAAAAGAAACCTTTGAAACCTCATAGGTCATTAACACTACGTGAGAAATTACCACAAGAGCATTAGGATACGATATATTGCTACAAGTTAACTTATCATTTGGCACTAAATTAACATATTGCATCTCGAGCATTCGTCACAAAGTATTTATACTTGCGAATTCATTTCAACTCTCAATTTATATCATCTAAATTATGATTAATTTATATATTACTTATTTTTGTTTACTTTTCTAATGATATCGTTTTGTTGGGCCGAAACGTTTCACGTTCAATGCGAATGTTTTATGAGCTACTACAGGGTCGGATTAGTCATATAGCAAAAATAGCTAATATCACGGGTCCCCATTATCTAGCAGACAATTAAGATATGTATGGGACTCCATTTTTTGGGGTCCTCACTAAATTTGTTCACATTAAGCCGAGACAAATTAGTAAAATTAAAATTTTCGCTCTGACTTTTATTAATCCGTCCCTGAGCTACTACAAAAGAAAAAAATATATATTTCAAATATATTGAGCAACAATCTCTTCATTCCCCCATTAGTTTCGATAAATAAAAACCCGATTTTAATATGGGAATGTTTGCTATATCGAACATTAAATATGAAAACAATAAGACAAGACGCATTAACGGCAAGTTAAATTTGGCAAAATTGAGCATTAAGACTTTCAAATTGGCATCGTAAAGTATTAAAAGTTATTATGTAGCACTGCATGACTACGTATATATCCTAAGTCTGGTAACTGTAACTTATTTCGTAGGTGCAACATCTTTTACAGTTGATTGATAAACACATGATAATAACGTTTCTATACAATTCAGATCATAACGATAGATAGATGCCATTTGTATCTCGTTTTATTCGATGTATTGTTAATGTTACAAATACAGCGAGCTGTATAAAAGCCTCATTTTGATGAACACAGTACAATTAAGCAGAAATCTAATTACTTAATCATTCGATTCTTCTACTTCTTTTTAGGTAAAGTTTACAATTAACACTGAGTATAAGTCCCCTTTATAATAAAAACTTAAGCACGAAACTATTTCATCTGTTTAGATTTCATAATATGTCGTGTCTTATTTTTATATGTAAAATTCAAGAGCGCGTGTGGTCATAATTCTTCTGATCTACTTTGATGTTTTTTTTTTTTTTGTAGTTATCCGGTCACCTGAATATATTCTTGGCTATAATTGGGCTCAGTAGTGGGACCTATTGTCTCTTTTTTTTTTAATTATAGCTCACATAAATAAATAAATAATCCCAAATTTTCAGCCTCTCAATATTTTCTATATATTCATGACTTAGTAACGTTTGTTTACTGGATCCTTTAGTGATATTTTGATATTAATTTTTTCGTGTAATATGTATATTAAATCGTCGAATTTAGCCAAGAAGGAACTATCAATTAATAACTATTGAATCTATAGAATCTTAATTAAATGTTATTAAAGTATAGCCTTTTTAATGTTATATATATATACATACATAGCCTTCTATTGTCTATTTTAGCGTCATATGTCGTACGTTAAAAATTCCATAATGGCCTTTCAGTCGTTACGATCTGAAATGATTATATTGATTGTACAAAATGTTAACCGTTATAAATAACTAATAATTTTAAATTGATATGACGTATTCAATATGTTTATCATTACGAGGATTGTTCAAAAGAACGTTATAAAATGACCACGAACATTTCGAGTAATTATTATTATTATTATTTTCATTTACTAACTACATTTATAACAACTTGGTTAAAATAGTATTTAAAAAATGAAATATCGTTTTTTTTATATCAAATAATAGTTATTGCTTCTTTTTGATATGATAATTACAGCTCTCCGCACATGTTTATGTGTACAGGGGTCGCCTCGATGTCGCGGCGCCCTAAACGTGTACACCCCGGCCCGGCCCGGCCCGGCCTGGCCTGGCCTGACCTGGCCTCAGACTCTACTTACGCCCACAAAATCGTACCGTCTGTATAATTACGTAATAACTCTTAAATGTATATTTTAAAAATATGACTGCTTTATATCCATCATGATCACAGCTCTCCATAGACTTTACATTATCCGAACCTGACACGCCAAAATATATTCTTTTAACATTTATACCTATAAAACGAAATGACTATAATATCTCTACGTTAGCTCTAAAAAAATTATGCCATTTTGATATATTTACTTTGCGATTGCAACGGTCCCTCGTACAGCACTTAAATGCCTCATATACAAATTTAACGTAATCACGAAAATGACTCGATTTATATGTATAACAACGTAAATATAAAAGAAAGCGACGAACGGGCGGAGTCCGTCATAATTTTAGAAATAAAGCGGCAGTGTTCGCGAAAATTCGTGCAAATAGAACCTAACTACAAAACACGTCTTAGGAACCTGATAAATTATTGCTAGAGGTCGGCGCGGCTTCAAACACCGCGCCTCTCAGACGACGCATCCCCGGCGCCGCCGGCGGACACATAACGAGATAAAATCTTATCAGTAGCCAATAGAAAAATATCACCTAAATAAATATGAATATCTGACACGCGCGCCTCGACTCACGTCGCGTCGCCGCACAAATAAATATACATCTGTCGGCCGCAACGTACAGCGCCACTCCACGATCTTCTTCTCTATCTCTTTCTCCACTTTCTTCTTTTTTTTTGGTAAAAAATAACAAGATTATGAAATTGATATGCAACGCGAGCGCGAGGCGGTATCACTGCGGCTCGCCTTCAGGCTCCTCGAGCGGCGCACGCGAGTACTCTCCCCCTCCCCCGCCGCCTCCACCCGCACCCCCTCCCGCACCCGCACCCCCTCCCCCGGCCGCGCCCACCGCACCGCTGCCGCTCGCCCCGCTTCCAGACCCCTTTGATGACTCGCTACATAACAATCATTCATATGATACACATCGACTTTACTAACGATTGCCCCAGTGCCGGATTAAGGGGGAACCAGCGGGTTAAGCGGCTTTTAAATGTACAGAAGTCCCGTTGATATTGATTGGACATATGAGTCGTTACATTTCAAAATAATCTATATCCGATTCTAATCATTCCTAATATTTTACGTTATTTTTCAAGATCGTCAAATTTTGTACATGTAAAAAATGAAAATCACAAAAAAAAAAACCTTATGAACGGCAAAATTTGAACTTCGTTCTCGTTGTATAAAAACTGGAAATGTAAAAAAAATTAAACATGTTATATGAAAGATTAACATTGGGTTTAGCTCATTTTGAAATGTAACGACTCATGTATAGAGATTTCCTAAATGAGACCGAATATGTTAATGTAATGTTAATAAATAAGAGTATGAAGTTTGAGGCTTCGTGGATAATATCTTTTATACTTTATTTTAGCATTTTGACCAGAATGTCACCTGATGTTAAATGGTAATGTGATTTAAAATGGTACACCCTATTATATCTAGATAAGGACTGGCTCTTAAATGCAACGACCAGAAAGCATATAAGTGCTTGACGATAGATTTTCAACTTGAGTATGGTAGCTAACAAGGCGAGCTTCGAAAATGCCCTAACATCATGATATGGTCTTATCACGATATTTTTTTACCACGAGCACCGGCTTTTTGTAAGTTTTCGAGCCTACATCCATTGACATGCTGTCCGAACACGTTAGTCACATCATCATTTAAAATACAAAACTTATAACTTTCAATAAAAAAGGTCGTCCTGCTAGGATTTGCTGCTGCTATGTTTTTACTTGAATAGTATGCCTGGGGCCTATATAGTTTCGTTGCCTGTACCGCAGCCCTACAACTTTAGTCCATCGTTGGATTGATTGCATAATCAAATTATGGCATCGAAATTTTTAAGACCTTATGTAACTGCTGACCAACAGCTTTTCTCATAATGAGAAAACACTAAGCATATCATGTGGGCCCACTACTCTTGCTGGTGAGGTAGTTGTGAATTTTTTAGGAATGCAATAATTCACTAGCCAAACCTGTAGACTAATTAAACCAATCCTAGCTGAAATCTGCGATGTCTAAGTATTTCTAAATATAGATACTAGGGAGGTTCTTAAGAAGTTTAATGATTTATCGATATAAAGTATAAAATGAAATATAGTTCCCGGTTTATCTAGAATACTTACAAATTAGTGTAAGAAGGTCGCGCAGTAGACGAGGGCGCGTCGTCGCAGGGCGGTGGTCTAGCGGCCGCACTCAGCAGATAGTTGGTCGAATCACTGAAACAATTCGAGAGCCTACTTCAAATTTTTATTACTGTCTCGGGTTACATGGTACGGAGCTGAACATCACTTCAAACAAAAAAAAACATCATTATCACAACGCTTATATCAAACTAGGCATATTACAACCTATACATGTATTAGTACATACAAATATATACAATATTGTAAATTGACTGACAAAAATGAGTGATTGTACTTTATAGAATGCTCTATGAACCGTATGCTCTTCTGTTTAAAATCTATTCCCAACTAGAGAGCAAGAGCATAACGATGGCACAAATAATTAAATATCGGTTTTTAAAATTACAAATTCATATAATAAATATCAATAATGCTAAAGAGTTATTAATGTAACGACATATAAAGAAATGTAACACAGTTTTGTCTATATTAGTATAGCTTTCCTTTAAATAAAACATTTTAAAAAACAATTTGATTTGATCTAATAATATAAAACTTAACAATTTAATGTTTGGAATAGTGTTATCAACCGACAAATAAATTAGAAATTTTCTAACTACGTTGAGTTTACTGGTATGTGTTATTTCATAGCTCGATGCTTTATTGCTTCGATTCATTTAGAGCCTACACAGCTTCCTAAGTTAATATATGAGGGTTGTAATATTTATTTTTCCAAGACCTTTTACATAATCATAATAAATCAGTCATTCACCAAGTGCAAGAAATCATACTGACAGGTAACAACAATACCAGTCAAATACCTCGGTTTCCTTTTCCCAAAAATACAATTGTAAGATTGTAGGTGATAATCGTTTGTTCGCAAAAATTCATTATTCGAGTCTACAATATTTTTTGTATTGAAAATTCTAACAGCTACAATTTTACTCTTCTAGGCTATTGTTAAACGCAGCACATTGAATGTTACATTTAATTAACTATGATCCTTTATTTTAGTTGTGTCAACTAGATTGAAAATTCGATTAGTATTCATTTTTAATAAGTAAAACCATATTCACAGAAACTAATTTATTTATTTATTTACTAATTAATTATAATATGTATATTATAATAGACTACGCATAGACACCACGCATGGTCTGCCGATGACCTTGTGGAAGATGACCTTCTTTTTAGTGTTAATAGCCTCGCGCGTATCAAAACAGTATCTTCTATTTGGACGCTATCTTTTTTAAAGATTTATTACTTTTCTGTAATTGTTTCTCTAGTTAAAAAAAAACATTACGAAACAATATCAAAACTTTACATTTTGCCGCCCTTAACCCGACTCTCAATGACCTGAATCCATCACGACGTAGTCTTCGTATGAATTGAATTACATATGTATATAGTAACACAGACAGGTCTTTTCAAACAGTTGCAGTGCATAAGCCTCCTTTTTTGAACATAATTTCTTCTCTAAACCTGGACAAGACTGGTTATCCAGGTTTTTTCTACAAGATTTGTGAAGTCAACAACACATCTTGTCAGAAACCTACTCTACCAACCATCACAACATCTGGCCATATGACATGCCGAATGCTATTTGAACTGAGCTATACATACACCGATAATCCTACACTTTACCTGTTTTACCAGATATCCATATTTTTAACTCTATCAGTATCTAAAATAGATGTTACTAAAACAAACTTCGTGTTTTATTAAGCTATTGCATAGCTTCTATCGTGGGCCTTGAGCGTGGGGACCGAATCCAGAAATTCCGTAACGAAAAAAAAAAACACACCCCACTCCGACCGGCACAGCGGTGATACTTTTTAGTTTTTCCATCTATCGATAAATACCAGAACTTTTAATGACTTTTTGAAATATCACGCTTGTCTCTTTAGTTCAGCAACCCGCCTTTAGGTGGCATTGGTTGTATTGGAAAACTACCGTAATCAGCTGTTTGTGAGAAAGTATATAGGTGTATAGGTATTTATCATCTATGTACAACAGTGAATATCTGTACTCGTATAATTTGTGTACAAAGTGTTTTAAATATGAATAAACAAAGTGCATTTATTAATGAAGAAAGTCACGAAAAAATAGTGAAAGAAAATGAGTTAGTACTCTATATACATTCATTTTATTATTATTATCACAAATGCAGTATTATTTTTTGAAATAAAAAGAAAAAAATTAATTAATTTTTTTAATAATTTTTTTTTTAAATACTGTATTAATAAAATAAATAAATAATTATAATTGCATAAGTTGATAAAAAATGCTTTGCAATAGCTTTACCGCGGCAGTCTCCGAGTGCCACACGTCTTTTTTACTTATTTAATTTATAATATCTGTATTTAAGTATCAGGTAGGTAGTGATAATAAATTTAGTTTTATGTGTACTAAATCAAAAAATTACTCTCGCATTGTCCCGTATTGAATTATCAAGTCAAATATTTCAGTACCTAAATTGGCCACATTTAGTAGTTTCGATTTACAAAACGATTTACGTTCGCACGCGATTTGAAATGGTAAATAAGCCCGTTTATCAAATAACCACGAATAAAAACACCAAAATTATCAATCAAGTTTAAGGTTGTCATAATACTATGGATAATTATACCCATTTACACCCAAATTAATCGCATTATACAACGTCGCATTATGGGCAAAAATTTGCGAGAAACGGATCATCACAATTTTTTTTTTACAGTTTTTTATTATGTACTTTAATTTAATTTATTTATTTAGGTTACCAACAGAGTCAATATCAATACAATAGCAATTAATCGCAAAAATTAAGAAAAAAAACGGCTTAGTAGATTCTTATTGTATAGAAACTGAACTTCAATTAGACCCGGTTGTTTCATCTTAACAGGTCTGGTCTAGGGTTGAAACTTGGATGTATTGTTAGGTCTAGTGGTATACCACTTTACCCCGTGCAACCCCTTTTTTGTTTTACAAGCGAACAAATTTGGCACAAAATCAAGTACATTAAATTAAATTCAAAATGTATTAATTGACTTTTAATGGTTTAATGAAGATAGTGACAGCAGCAACAGTCCTTTTCAGTACTATATACTGTTCTTAAGGTTTACTGTACTAAATGTTGCTCTATCTTATTGCATTCATTCCAAAACCTTATTTGTGTATCATTATTATTTTTTTATATTATTCCTACTTTTTTTTTTTAACGTGGGGAACTTTTAACTTTTTTTTTATGGATACCCACCCTCTTGGGGGAGAGAGTGGGTTATGTTCGACTCGCACGGACTAAAACCCCACGGTGTACCGTCCGACCGTAATGTTGGGGCGGCAAGGGATCAATCTGTGCTTCTCCCTTTGGAGAGCCGCCCCAACGGTCCGCCCGGCGGAAGGTGACCGCCGGGCTCCTACCTATAGAGAGGCAACCGGGTACACACCGGCTGCCCCCCCTCGTCCGCCGAACCTGTGCAATGAGGAGATGGGCCCCCCGGACCATCCCCTCAGGTCTGGCTACGGTGGCAGGAGGAGTTGGGCAAAGCGCCGCCTCCACCCGCCGGTCCTCCGTTGGCGGAGAGTACCACTTAGAGGGTCTACCCCGCGGGCCCTCTCCGCCGCCTCCTTCTGCGAGATGACCTCCTCGCAGAAGGAGGCCATCGCTCGCCAAGCCTGTTCGCTGCCGAGCATGGCCGAAACCACGCTCGGCAGCGACAAATTCCCCCCTACGTTCCCCACCGCCGCAACCAGAATGCGGCGCTGCCCCTCCCACGCAACACACTCGGACAGAGTGTGCTGCGCGGTGTCCTCATCAGCGCCGTATTCGTAACATGCGGCGGTCGGCTCCCTGCGTGCGATATGGTGCAGGTACCACCCGAAGCAACCGTACCTGTACCGAGTACCTGCACCATCCGGAACGTCAGAGAGCCCCACTCCCGTCCCATCCACTCCCGCAGGACCGGGCGGACGGCGTTCACTGTATAACGCCAATAGCGCGCGTCAGCCAGGTCCCGCATCCACCTCTCGACTGCCACTCCCCGGATCTCTCGCCTCTTAACTTCAACTTTCCTGAGAGCCGGAGGCTCTCCACTACGCTTTCTCGCCGCCGTGTATTGATACACGGCGGCAAGGACACACGCCTCCAGCTCCCAGGGTAGGGAGCCGGCGAGCAGGCTATTATTCCTACTTGACATATGCTTTCATAACTTACAGTGACATCAAATAAATGATTGTATTTATTAAAACTTATTTTAACGTTATATGCAGTCATTCCTTTCCGTTTCCCTTTGTGCTTTACCTGTGTGTGGTCACCCTAGTGAGATGTTTGTTTGTTATTTTATCCATTAAAAGCCCTTAAAAGTATATTCCAAAGTGAACTAATACATTTTGAATTAAATGTAATGTACTTCGATTCTGCAAAACAAAATGAGGACGCACAGGAAAAAAGTGATACATGTGCAGGAAGGCCTACCCCTAAAGCTATCAATACATGCAAATTTCAGCTTAACATCTGTTAGGATGACGCAACACGTTCTAACTGAGTTTAGCTTACATACAATAAAAAACCTACTAAACCGATTTTTTTAATACATCACTATTTCAAAAAAAGATATACATTAAAGTGTAATGATTAGGGTCTAAATCTAAATACATAAACGGTTTTTAGTGAAAAAAATAATTGACGATATTATTTGTTCTAGAGGCAAATATTTGCCCACTGTGCAGCGTCTACAGTTCTACACTCTATACAATGAAATGAATCAACCGATATCATTTGTTTATGTTTTACGGACTCTGAGACCATTACGTATCGCTCAATTGACCATTCATGGTGATAAGCATGGTACACATGCTAAGGCACGATAACCCCTGATTCACAGTACGTGACAGACACAGATTAAATAATAATAAGAAAAATGTTACTGGCAGGGTATCAAGAGTTTTAATGATCTATGAAAAACATTTAACAACTATACTTTTAACGTTTTGACCTCAGTCTTGTGTCGTTCGACTGAATAACATTTTTGAAGTATTTTCATATAATACTAGGGGTGTGTCTATAGCGTCCAAATCGAATAATAGTATTAATTCGAACTTCAAATCAAATAGACGATTAATTTCAAGTATCGGAATAATTTGAACCATTCTAGTTATTTGAATATACTATAAGTTCGTCAAAAAATATTTATCAAATGTTTGGGAATTTATTTATTATTATTATTATTTATTTATTTATAAGACAACAAGGGTCCACAAAAACAAATTATATACTAATACATAAATTGGTAGTAAATTTAAAAATAAAATTAAAATTAAGTTACTATATTAATATGTTTTACACAAATGAATATGAACTAGGATGAAAAGATGAACATCACACTATTATATTACAACAGATATCCAGTGCTTCATGAAAGGACTGTCGTACATGTTTACCATTGTTCTCATTATATTATTGGAACTATCGCGAAGTCTACCCAGGATGGATGCTATTCTCTTACGGATTAAAGCATAGAAATCATCAACCCTAGCATTTATAAACATCCCAGACGCACTACAAAATCGTGGTAATCCCAATAACATTCTGAAAATATTATTATATTGGACACGCAATGCGTTCATAGTCCTCTTACTGAAGCTGATCCATAGGCTGCTCGTATAAAAACATTGACAAAATGCTTTGAATAATTGGATTTTAACTTCATCACTGCAGCGAGCAAACCTACGAATCAACATATTCCCTCTAACTGCGAGCGCTCTACGTTCTCTTTCAATATCATTATTGTCTTTCATTTCAGCCGTGATAATGTGGCCCAGATATTTAAATTCATATACTCTATTCAAGGGCATACCATAAAGATTTATAGGGGGTACGTCTTCTGAAAAGTTTTTACCAGCAGTGAATACCATATATTCACTTTTTTTAATATTATACTTTAAGCCATGTTTATTAGCATAGGTCTCACAGACAAGCAAAAGTTTCCTCAGAGCACCAACTGAAGGGCTGAGGAGTACCATGTCATCCGCATAAGTTATATTATTCATCATCTGATTATCTATCGTGCATCCTGCATGAATTCTGCATAGCTCATGGATAAGGTCATTTATATATAAGTTAAAAAGTTTCGGGGAACTTATACCCCCCTGTCTCACCCCACAATCCAACCTGTATATATCAGAGGTTTTTCCCGCCCATCTTACATAATTTTCTTGATGTCCGTACCAATGTCGAAAAATGTTAATAAGTTCGTGGGGTAAACCGGTATTCCTCAATTTCCTCCATAATGGATTATAGGAAACTAGATCGAAAGCCTTGGTTAGATCTAGAAAACAGGCATAAACAGGTGTTTTTCGGCTAGTATAGTACCTGACGTTCTGCTTAAGAGCTAAAATGGCATTCTCTGTTGATAGTCTGGGTTGAAAACCGAGTTGAGCATCATGTAACTTAATGTATTTACTTAACTGTGTATCCAGTAGACCATCAAACACCTTAGCAATTACAGTAGCTAGTGAAATTGGTCTATAATTATTTATGTCAGAAACATCACCTGTTTTATTTTTAACAATAGGAACTACTACCGTTTTCATTAGATCACGCGGAAGGTAAGAATGCCTTATACATAAATTGTAAAACATACAAAGTACTCTAACCAAATGACACCCTGCAAATTGAAGGTGCTCAATACTGAGTCCATCATGACCAGGTGATTTTCCACGAGCCATGTTTTTTATGATATTTTTAATATCGCTACTTTTGAAAAGAATAATATTTTCACTTTTTTTGTGCTCATTATTTTCCTCAATTTCATTTATTTGATTTGATATATGTTGTGTTTTAACTTTAAAATGTTGCATGAAATTATTTGCGATACATTTAAAATTATTTACACCGTCTATACTCATAGGCAGACCAGGTCTACTATTGAGTTTTTGAGTACTTTTCCAAAACTGACCGAAATTTTTATTACTGTAATGAGTCGCAATGATATCCATCTGTATCTTTTCCTGATTTTTTATACACCATTTCAGCCGTGACTTAAAATATTTTATAATTTCAATTTATTTAAAGTTATTTGGAATAATTTTTAATGCAAAACGCCTTTTAATAAGATTTAATCATTAAGATAGCCCCAACAATATGCATAATTAGAAGTATCATTTAATGTTAATCGTTTAAAAATTTAAAAAATACGTATTTAAATTATTTTAGTTATTCCGATTATGCAAAATGCTCTAATAATCGACTCGATATTCAAATCTACTGAGGCCATTCCATTCGTTGAGGAATTATTCGAATATCACACATCATTAATATATATAAAAAATGGATGTGTGTGGTATTATGGGGTAGCTCTAGTCTATAGCAATGATTCTGAAAGTAAAAAATAGCCATATACATACATGTAACAAAAAGTGTATGTATATAACATTTTACCATCATATATTCATATAATAAGAATGTAAATCTAACGTGCTCGTACTTTTTCGATTTTTGTGAAAAAATAATGTTGCAGGTGTCTTGGAATAAGTAATAGAAAACACTTTAATCATTCTTAGAAATGTCTGTCTGTCTGTCCGTTTGTATGAACACGCATGACTGCTAAAGTACTATGTTCAAGATAAAACCTCATATCAAAATCATATCCTCGAGTAATATTTAGTCCTGGTTTCATTAAAATGACTTTATAAAAAGTTATTGTAATTTTAATGACGACGCGACTTAAGTACGAAAGAAAAGTAGATAAGTACCCTTTACTTAATACATTCAGATTTTATTAGACAACGTTTTTTATATATTAGGTTCCACGCGGACGGATTCACGGACACAGCTAGTCAATTAATACTATCCTTACACTGCATTTTACCAAGTTTTCAAACGTTTTTACAATAAATTTAGCTTTATGTAGTTTTTATAGAAGTTTGTCATTACTGCTAAGACAGTTTTGGGACCAGGATAAGATTAGGTTACCATAGGACTGACTTGTTGTTTGTGAACCTAAACCTCAAAATTAAATACAACTGAAAAAATTATGTATGTATATACCTGCGTTCCGAATACAATAGTAATAAATAGTAATTACAATTATCTACATATATACAAATGGATGTTTTTATAGAAGTTTGTCATTACTGCTAAGACAGTTTTGGGACCAGGATAAGATTAGGTTACCATAGGACTGACTTGTTCTTTGTGAACCTATTAAACCTCTAAATGAAATACAACTGAAAAAAATATATATGTATATACGGCGTTCCGAATACAATAGTAATAAATACTAATTACAATTATCTACATATATACAAATGGATGTTTTTATAGAAGTTTGTCAATACTGCTAAGACAGTTTTGGGACCAGGATAAGATTAGGTTACCATAGGACTGATTTGTTCTTTGTGAACCTAAACCTCTAAATTAAATACAACTGAAAAAATTATATATGTATATACGGCGTTCCGAATACAATAGTAATAAATACTAATTACAATTATCTACATATATACAAATGGATGTTTTTATAGAAGTTTGTCAATACTGCTAAGACAGTTTTGGGACCAGGATAAGATTAGGTTACCATAGGACTGACTTGATCTTTGTGAACCTAAACCTCTAAATTAAATACAACTGAAAAAATAATATATGTATATACGGCGTTCCGAATACAATAGTAATAAATAGTAATTACAATTATCTACATATATACAAATGGATGTTTTTATAGAAGTTTGTCATTACTGCTAAGAAAGTTTTGGGACCAGGATAAAATTAGGTTACCATAGGACTGCCTTGTTGCAGGGGCGGTTTCTCAGGAGATAGCCAGATCGGTCCCTGGCCGCCCCTATCATGCGGCGGACGGTACACCGTGGGGTTTTAGTCCGTGCGAGTTGGACATAACCCACTCTCTCCCCCGAGAGGGTGGTGTATCCATAAGGGATTTCCCCACGTTAATAAAAAAAAGGATTGACTTCTTGTTTGTGTACCTAAATTAAATACAACTGAAAAAATTATGTATGTTATGTATAAAAATTTGAAAAAAATGCGTCGTTTTTACATAAACCACATGTTCATTCACTTTAAATTTAATATAATTTAACACGGACAAAGTCTTGAGCAATTGCTATCTATCATATAAAAATTACATAATGAATATTGCGTATTGATAATTAAAACGAGATAACCAATCACGAAACATAATTGAATGGTGAACAACAACAAAAATTGAAAGTAAATATAATTTAAAAAAATTAATTCACCAAAGGGGGGTCTATAGCTTCTTGTTATCAGCCAATGTCATGATAGTAATATAAATACCCATTAATAGTATAGTCACCACAGACTAACTATTTATTTATTTAAAAAAAACATAAGAGCGTTATTCTTGATAACTAGTGATAACGCTATAATTAAGTTTTATGGATGGAATAGGGCAAAGATTAAATAAATATTAGTATTTTTGTCTAACTGCTTAGCTTTACACGACAAGAACGAATGCAAAACATATTACCACAGTACATATCTATATTACTACTGTAAAGAATATATTTGATTATTTGTTTGTAAAGGATAAACTGAAAAAATACTTAATCGATATCAAAGTTCTTTCACCTATAGAAAGCTACATGTATCATGAAATGTGTGTTGATTTCAAAATAACTACATTAACGCAAGCAAAACCTCAGGCAAAAACTAGTAGGACTATAAATACACCAATGATTTGTTTATTGGGATTTTTCATTCATTTGGCTTTCACTTGCTACACGCAAGGTAAATTCAAGACTGAACCTCTTTATGATATTGATATCGACTGACGTATCTATAAAATATTTTGCATCATTGGGAATTCAATTAATGAACAATCTTAATTGTTCACACAAATCTATAAAACTATTGGAATCAATAGTTTTTGTATGAACTGAGTTAGTCTTAAAAGTGGTTGTGTTGGGCAAAGTGGATATTGTACTACGGATATAGTTTCGATGAGGTACGAAACAAGATGCAAGGAGTTCGACATGTAACAATTAGCAATAAAAACTAAATTTTAAAAGCTTACATTATACAAATACATATGTTTTCCTAATAATTTGCCTCTTTTTTATAGCGTTCCTCTGAACATGCCCACGAGAATAGATTATTTGTACAGCGTTATCTGTATACATACAAAGTGTATACCGTTTAAATGAAAACGTTTAGGAGAAACTTTTATTATCTCTCTTCCCCATTTTGAGGTCACGAGACATAATTAATGGACATCCCGTAAAGACAAATGGGTGTTAGTTTTCTTTTCGTTTTCATTCTAGCAACTAATCTTCTAGTGGATTATTACTGTGATTGTCGAGTAGTTTATTATATTACAAGTTTCTTGCGATCATTTCAATTTTCTAACAAGATGGTGGCCGTCTTGTTAGAACTTTCCAGGGAGCTTTTGTGATAAGACAGGATCTATACTCCGTGATATTATTTCCCACCCGCTTCACTTGTGCACCATAACTAAACTATATTACATAAAACACTACCAATATAGACCTAAAAAATACAAAATTATGAATAACATATAAAATCTACTACATGACATACCAAGATCCCGCCAAAAACTCAGAGTTATTTGAATAATTGTATACTATAAGTGCATCAAAAATATTTTAGTGACGTTGGCGAATTTATAACACAAGGTCCTCTGCCACATCTGTCTGTCTGTCTGTTCGCAATAAACTCAAAAACTACTTAATGGATTTTCATGAGGTTTTTAGCAATAGATAAAGTGATTCACGAGGAAGATTTAGGATAATAATTTGTCATGTTTTTTTTTTACATTCCAAGATTCTGCCAAAAGCTCGAGTGTTAGCTATGTTTAATGGTTTTTTATTTTTTCGAACTAATTACGCTATTGACCTGTTGGGCCTTCACAGCTTCACCGGACTAAGACGAGCGCTTAAGGCACTTCGCCGCTGGGCGACAAGCTCAAGGGTGCCAGAGTGACCCACCCCGGCTTGGGCTGTTGTCTTGGATGTGACTTCGCGAATCTGTCTAAGCAAAACTAAACTGTGTGTGTACCGGCATGTGAGCCTCACGAATTGAATGTTTGAATGGTTACACATATGGTTGGAATATGTCACCTTGCGGTGCGCATCCTGAGCGCGGCGCAGTTCTCCTTGCACTTGTAGGCGAGAACCTGCTTGATCCTGCTGACTTCGACGTCGGGGAAGTGCCTGCTGACGTAAGATATGAGCGCGTGGACGCGGCGGCGGTCTAGCGGCGGCTTGGTGGGGCGGGACTCCTGGCCCGCGCGCGACCAACGCTGCCCCGTCACCGAGCACGTCGCCAGCTCGATGGGGGAGAACAACGCCGCCGCCAATCCGCGCGTCACCTTCCTATAGTCGCCCCACTTCACGCCGCGCAACAACTCCTCGCGTATCTCCACGCCTTCCCCCAACTTTATCTGGCGAATTGAGAATTTTTCACATTCGAGAGACTGCCTGCCCACGTTCGAGTGTCATACGCATCGTTATGCTACACCCATACCTGCATAACGAAGCTCCGACTACTTTTCGCAGTAAAATTAACGTCTAAACTTTATTTCTTTATTCAAAATGGAGCAACAACAATAACACAATATACTTAAATAGGCCTTTAGGCTTATTATGTTCCTTGTTGTAATGTAATCACAGCATTATTATAGACTAAGTTACATTAGTGAATAATGAAAAATAAAAAAAAAGCCGAGGCAGTCATAAGGACTGCCGACAGAAGAAAAAACCTTAAAACCTTAAGACTTTAAGTTGTGGTCTCTTTTGAATGTTGAAATGAATTTATAGTCTGAATTATTTAAATTTCATAATTCATAAAAAATTATTATCATTAAGTCTCCCTTTCACATCTATTGACACTCCGAATAAGAATTATACACTTTTTTACACAGTTTATTAATTCATCAAACATATGATGAGCTGCACAATCTCAATAGTAAACATCAATATTAAATGTGCGCAAGCGCAAAACGGTCGATCATGCTTACTAACATGTCATGACGCGAAATTATACATTTATCTCCTGCCAATAAAATACCGCTCAACTTGCCTAGAGAAGTTTTCAATGAAAAAAAAAAACAAGATTAATTTTAAAGGAAGTAATATTATTAAAATACTTAATAAATTCTGGGAAAATAAAATAAACTACGATAATTACTACTGCACTATATGATTAACAATAATTAATACAGGCCCCGAGAGCAAAAGAGTTGTTCCGATAAAGACACAGATTAGATGTTCCTACACGTGTGTCATTCCAATAACTCGAATTTATAGTCCATATAAACTCCTAAAACGTATGAAATGTGTAAGAACCGCCCGACAATTTATCGAATTGCTATTCATCGTTATGTAGTCCAATATTTAACAATGGGGCAATCATAAAATACGTTTCCACTTACTGTAACAAGATGTTATAAGGGGAATCGAGGATCTCAAAAAACGTAACGTTCCCAAATCATTAAACAATTTTGCGTATTTTTCCCTCTATTTTTTTTTTCATTTTATTTTTGCTACGACAGAATGTCATTCGTTTCATATGTGTAAATAAATATATAACAATATATTTACGTATATATTTGTACACATACTGGAGGGATATATTATTCGTAATGCAATTTCGAAAGCAGCGTCCCAGAAAATGTGACAGAGTGACAAAGGGGAAGGAGGTCTAAAAAGGGGAAAAATCTGTGTGACGATATTATGAATGACCCCGAATTGGCGCCCGCTATATTCCTTTCGTGTAAAAATCGGCGGTCCTCTTATCATTTTGATTAATTCGCACGCAAGCATGACGATGATGTCTTCATAAGTTCATACGCGTGCATTTATTTCGACCATAAACAAAACGTTACAGCGATACACGCAAGTATGGAAGTAGCATTAGTGTTCGTACCCACTAGGCGTGGCCAGAGTCGAGTGCATGAACTCCGCCCCAGCAAGAACTGATCGAGTCGAATTATCATAGTGACGTTTATATAAACTAACTATAATTTTTTTTCCGTGTGCTATGTAGTATTTGTACTTTGATAACCTATTCGCTGATAAACGTATAGATAACAATGGATACCACATTTAGCGAAATCTGGTTCCGCTACTTGGGAACGGTACAAGTTTCCCATATCTATTAGATTAAAGATAAGCTCAGTTTATGTAGGTATTTTTAAATTATTGATTTCTCAAAACGGCTTATGAAAACTCATAACCAATGGGAAATAAACTCCATATGCGACGGTTTTCATCTCAGAATGCGTCAACAATTTTTTCTGCAATCTAAAGGCCAATTGGGGAAGGATAACCTTGTGAGAGTTTCGAAAAATTTAATAAGATTACGCATAAACAATACCATATTGTACCAGGGCAATCCCTCGTAGGTATTATTTTTATATCAATTTGTATCTAATCTCTCAACATACTATGTGACTTAAGATAGACAGAAATGGTGAAAGACGACATTTCTCTATTCTAGAAAATTTGTTTTGATTGTTTCAGGTTTGTTACATAGTTCATGCATAAGAACCAACTCCGCTTGCTTCTTGTCCTATAGTTAGACATTTTTTATACATGATACACACAAACCGATCTTAGTCGTCTCTAGATTTCTATTCCCATTATTCACCAATAATTCACATATTTCATATGCTTATACCGAGAACTTTCTAGACTATTTCTATTCCTAGTACTAAAGTTTCATGACAAACAATAAAATATTAATATAATCGATTTTTGTTAATGTTAAATTCATCATAAAGCCTCTATTTTTCGAGGGAGCACCAGGGTTTTGCGAGATTCCCACTCACTAAATCCTACACACAAGATCGCTCAAGCATTCCCCGACTCAATTATGAAACTAGGATTAATAATTTAATCACGAACGTTTTTCGCAGGCGTTTGTCAGGCTTATTAGGTTTCTAACCCTCGTAGATCGACACGGTAATCGAACACAAGTCAAAATCGCATATACAAAACTAGCTATCCCCCGCCCAGGTTTCGTTACACGATAACACTTGTTAGAACGCACGAACGAGGCAAATGTGATTAAATGTTCTTTACTAATGGCAAGTGAATAACTGGCATAAACGTGAACAGTAAATAAATAAAACAGAACAATAAATGAACATCAAACTGTTAATATTTTTGAAGATGTCCCTGTGTTTTTACCTCGCTCACTCACTCAGTTTTTGGTATTGAGATTTTTTAATCGAATTTTATCACACTTCCTCATTACTCGATTTTTGAAATTTTTTCTTTCCTACAATCCTTGTCCTGAGAATGACACACATAACAAACATAAGATTTAGCCAAATAGTTTAGCCGTTTTGAAGTGATACGCTTTCGATGACTTCGAATTCGAGAATTGATTTATATTTACGAGTGCTTGTCCGATGGTCGAACTTCGACCATCGAGAAAAAAAATGTTTCCAATTTTTTTATATTGATAAAATTAAAACTCGTTAATAGCTCTTTAAGAAAAAAGGAATAAAGTAAATCGGATGAGAAACAGAGAAAGATGTTTTTAACTGTTCGCCCACTGCATATTTATACATATAGATAATTATACATACAAGTCTAGGAGTAGCAGCGCCCCCTCGTTCATTCTCCCGTTTGAGTACGAAGGGCAGAGCGCGCCGATGCTGCTCCAACCAGACCGCGTCCGGTACTGGCCGGTTTCGTCTCCCGTCCCATCTCCCCATTGCCACACCAACATCCGTAAACAAAATTATATTCTTAATATTCCATCTTATATTTCAAAACAAGAAAATTTTAACAAAAAATAATACAGACTTAATAAAAAAGCACTTAAATCTTCGAAAATCTCAATAAGTCTTCATTTTGATAGTTTCCTTCATGTATCTTCGAAATCCAAGCGATGAAAATTAAATTAAATGGGACCTACTTGATATTATCCTCTTTCTAATAAAAATACAATTCGAACTCGGTTTGTAAATGTCGACGTTCTGAGGTAAGAAAGAAAAAAAAAACAATGGTATTGAGTACCTACATTTACATGTACTCTATGTATAAGTCCAGTGACTAACAAAAAGACCATCCAGCCTACAAGCAAGTACGCTCAGAAAGCCATTAATTGCCCCAGAATTGCATCAACATCGAGACAGATCGCTGACGCATGTTAGTATTAAAGTCATCAACTCTGACTTCAGCAAACATACCCAACGCACTCGATTGTGGATGAATAAGAAATTAAATTTTGCATTCTAATTTTCGACTTAAAAATAAAGCATTTTCACAAGTTCCTATTATTTGTATATCTCTATGCACTTCTAATGTTTATTTAATACGTTATAATTGTAAATTGGTATACATATATTATTATATACTACTTTTTGTTTTAAATCCCTTTACATAGCTACTGATAGATAGATACACCCCACAAGAGGTTATATAAGCAAAATGAAGTATCTTTAAGCGAAATCTAATAAAAAAATGAAATTACCAGTCAAAATGTATGTTATCTATATGTATAATAGAATAACTGACCGACATCTCAATGCACAACCCAAACTAAAGTGGCTCGGGCCATGAGCTGCGTACCTGAACACTAAGGATTTTTTTTGGAAATCTAACCCCCATTATGGTGTAAAAGGGGATGAAAATTTGCGTGAAGATCCGTTCCATAATCCTCATCCGTTAATTATTACTATATATACATAGATATAATATAAAGATTCCAAAATAATAAATATTACGAATTTTAAAATAAACTATACACGCCTTGTTAT
The DNA here is from genome assembly GCA_036509395.1 of Antheraea yamamai. Classification (NCBI taxonomy): domain Eukaryota; kingdom Metazoa; phylum Arthropoda; class Insecta; order Lepidoptera; family Saturniidae; genus Antheraea; species Antheraea yamamai. The sequence goes on from AP028433.1 coordinate 6,114,847, forward strand.
ATGAAAATTAACTTTTCGTTAGGATTACCTTACACAACTTCCAGTTTTTAAAAATTTCCACGACCTTCTTTTTCGTGTAGAGAAATTCATAAAAAATCGTTTTTTTTTTTGTTAAATTAATTTCAGCAAAACAAATATACGTTACGTAAAACTAAAACGTAATATATCTAGTATCAAATAACGACGCACCAGTTCACAAAACATTAACGATGATAACCTTTGGTAAAAGGGACTACACACAAATTGGGACAAAAAAGAATTGAGAATTCAATAGTATGAACTGTCAGTAAGCATATTTATTGTTGAAATATGTATCTATACGTTAATTATTATTTCAGCCAATGATAAGTAATTTCCCACTATTAAATACTAGTTGATCCTTTCGCTTGTATTTTTTTCGTATATCATACCCAAAATCTTCTATATAACCTTACCTAAAAATTCTTGTGATCGGTTCAGAAGCTCAATCGTGTACAGAGTAACAAACAGATAATTATTTCAGCATTTATATATATAGAACGGAAAATTTAAAAAAATGGCAGAAAGTGATGGTATGAGTATATTGTCTATGTAAACTCTAGATTTAAATTCAGAAATCAGAATTTGGTGTAGTATTTTATTTTTCCTTTTTATATTTAGTAAAAAAACATTACACTGATATAATAATATTATGTACATATAAATTCTGCTTAAAGCAATTGCACAGATTGAACCAATTAAATAATAATTTCTTAGTGTGAGATACATTCAAAGTTTCTATCAGACACTGACATAGTATATGAATAGAGCTAATAAAATAAAAGGATTTCACAGAAATAAAAAATAGTAATTATCTATTTCGCGAACATTTTTCTGGTCAGAATAATTCAATTATAGACAACGTCAAAATGGATGGTTCAATGTCTAAATATATTTAAAATCAACTGATTAACTACATATAAATGTGTTTATATAAAATCAAAATAATTTAAGCATATTTTTGAATACATCCATAAACATTATTAACCATAATAGTCAAAATTCTAAATCGTTAAGTGGTATTATATTTTTCATCAGCGAAAAGAGATTCATATTTCCCCTATAGGTACAATTTATACTTAATTTAAATATGTCGATGACGAAAGCTGCGCCTTAACTTAATAATTGGCTTTAAATTATTATCATTATAAAGTGCTTTTTATAGAAAAGATCACTAATTACTTATGCTTAAGCAGTAATTTTTAAAAATATTAATTATTGCAATTAATTTATTTTCATTCGTAAAAATTTTAAACATTTTTTGTAATGTTTAAATAAATAAATGCAAAATTCAAATTTAGAGATCATGGAAATTACAAAAAAAAATCACTTGAGATCACACATTAACCGCCACACTTGACTTTTTTTTTAAGATAATTAAAAATTTAAATCACAACCCTAATCATACTTTCAATAGAGTCCTTTTTAAATGCTTTTGTTACAAAATGACTAGACATGCTTTTTCATGGCAATCGCTTTTAAAACTACAAATGATATACCTATTATAAGCAACAACTAACTGTTAAAAAAACAATTTTAAATAAGAAAAAATATCCGTTCAGGAATTACAATTAACGTAAGTGCATAATAATATAAAAAAACTGGGATTGTGAACCCTAGCACATATAAAATGTGATACTTTACATTCCAACTTTATATATGTACATCTTGATCACATATTCCTGTATAAGTCAGTTATCATGTATTAATCAATCACGAAGAACTAATACCGTGTTATTACAAAAAAGGTAAATACGTCTTGATAAACTTGCTTTAAAAAAGTTTGGGTACTTTCGTATTAAATGCACCGCGCTCGCCGACCGTTGGCGCGGCAAGCTCGCGTTATCCTTTTCCGCACGTCTAACCAAACCTAACCAAAACGAGATAAAAAATCAGGATGTCGAACATTCGGCGAGCGCGGTGTCTTTAATACGAAAGTACCCAAACTTTTTTAAAGCAAGTATTCAATATGTATTTAACTTTGTTTGTAATAAAACGGAGATTGTTTAAACACTTCTTTACGTAATAATTAATTAAATATGACGATTCATAAATACGTTAATATAAAATTGAACTGTAACCTTAACGTGAATTAACAAAAAAAAAAAAACATTTCACGCGACAAGTGATCGTAAATCGCGTGAACGTGACTGCTGTTTTTTAAACTATAAATAATAAAACATATAACTATTACTATAGTATAGGGTTTCCTTCGTTACATATTATGAAATTTTTGTACAAACTATAGACCGGGAGCCATCCAATCACTCAACAATAACACCGTGTAAAGATAAAAACTATTATTGTGTATAAAAATATAACTATTGTTATTTAACGCGTAACCATGCACAATCTAAGTACCATTATGCATTGATACGCGAGTCGACAAATGAAACGGATCCGATCAATACCGAACATCGCGTCTTCAGTACAAAAACATTATACTCTATTATGAAAATACACCATAATCTATTAATAATCTAGCGAAGCGAAGATCAGTATTGACCGCATTTAGTTAACGTGTATAATGTATGTGTTCTTGTATAATAATTATGTAACCAGTAAATAACCTATTTTATGTTATGTAAAAGCAGCACCGGTCGCAACAAATGCTTCAACAACGATCAGTCTATAGTCAAAAAGGAAGGTACTCGAATCGTGCTTTTAACGAGGTCCCATTAGTCATCTAGCGGGAACCCTTATCCTATACGTGATTCATATATTTTTATTCAATGTAACCGTCTCGAAAGGCGTTTTGCATTACGCGTCTATACCACTCATACAATTTTCCCCGATTGCGTGCGTTTTAATTTCATAGAAAAGACGTACGCTTGCAGCGTTAAGTATTAAATATTATTCACCATAGAAAACTATGACGCAATCATTAATATATACAATTATAAAATTATATAGACACACTATATTATCTCGACCAATTGAAATTATACCACACGCAATAATAATTAATTGGACCAAGTGGATCTCGTTAATTTAACACACGTCTAGTACTCGGTATATTATAGAAAGGCACACAATAAGCAGAAAGGTGTGACAACAGATAGGCCCCCGGCGACACTCCGATCACAGACTAGATATATCTACTGACAGTCTTCTTTACGACCCAAAAGCCAAACCTTCACGAATACGATGCTCGAAGAGACGCAATACCGTTTCATCGATCATAATCCAAACCAGAATTATACTTGTTCATAACATTAATACGTATCATTAGCTTTATTTATTCAAGAAATTTTACGTGGTATGCAATTTGACGACTATACTATAAGGAATACCAAAATTTATGAAAGGTTGGAAAAGTCATAGAAAGTCAGTCATGGTGAGTCATGCAAAGATGAGATTGCGTCTCGTCGGCGACAGAGATCCTGGGCAAGAGTGGGAGAGAGCGCGCGAGTGCCGGCGGCGGCTACTGTTGGAAGTGGTGGGCGGGCCTCAGCGCGGGCAACGGCGGCGGCGGCGGCTTCACGCGCACCCGGGCCGGCGGGTGTTGCGCCAGCGTGTGCCGGCGCAGGTACAGCGGCGTCTTGAAACTGCGGCCGCAGGTCGCGCACGCCACCGGCTGCGCCTCGTGGATCAGCCGCACGTGCTGCCGCAGGTTGGACGCGTTGCTGTACCGTCGCCCGCATAGAGCGCACTGCACCCCGCCACCCGCGCCCGCACCCGGCCCCGCGCCCGCGCCGACCGCTGCCAACAACACCACGTTCGCACTGCGCCGCCACACGACTCGCCCTCTCCGACCGCACCCTCCGCCGGACCCCGATCCTGTTCAAATGCTAACAGAATCGACCGACGCGACGCGACGACTCCTCGATACACTACACAATAGCGCGGTGTCTCGAAATCGTGAACGTTTTGCGATCGAATCTATACCAGATTGTCGATTATTTATTTAAGTCCGGCTGAAGACGAACGGGCCGATTAGCATTTGAACGGAATTCCAGGCGACCGATTCGGTCGGTGGGATCGTCCACGGAGTGCGGGGCGGCACGGGCGCGACCGGGTGCGGGCGGGAACGCGTCGGAGGGACACCCGCGCGCCTAGCTGCTGCGTTCATAGCGACACCGCGACCGCGCGCTCTCTTCTACGACCGAATATATAAACGTGCCAAGAGGTACGCCGGGGGCGCGGTTGTCCGAGTCGACGTGTGCGTGTGACGATGACGTGACAATGATAAAAGAGAATATTAATTACCTTCCGTGTTTTCGTCCCGCAACTCGGTTGTCATCCCGGTCATGAGGTCGATGTTACCTGAATACAAATATCAAGATATTTATTATTTTTTCAGTTTTTACCAGATTCAGATTTGCATTTGAGGCAATACGCACCTTGAAGGGCTGCAAAAGGATTAGCCAGGGCATTATTCTCGTTATAGTATATTTGTGGAAAATTGGAACGCTCCTCATCACTAGCCTCTTGTTCCATTACCTCCATTTTTGGTTCAAGGAGATCGGAAGCAGTGAACTCTTGACTCTTATCCGTTTTTTCAGAGTCCCCGGGATCCATCAGGACATCATTTTCTTCACTTTTTACTTCCGGCGCTTCGAGATCGGTTTTGACTCTTAAGGGCGGGTGGTTACAAATTTCTCTATAGTCATCGTTCTTAGGCCAAATATGACTAGAAGTTTGAAGTGTAGCTTCTTCATTGAGATTGTTTCTGGCAACATCGGGAGAATTTCTGGCTGAACGACGCGCGGTACTCTGTTCCTGATCGTCAGCAGTGGTCGTCTCGACGTTTTGGCTTGCGGCTTTGGAGGAGGAGGAGGTAGAAAGTGACGGCTTAGCGCTGAGTAAATTGCGTAATTGAGAAGGGGGCGATTTTCGATTCACTTTCTGAAATGTAAATTTGAATTAATATATAACATAAAGAAAACTAATCGCTGAAGTAACTATAAGGCAGTTAATAGATTACTTTGTCGTTGTGCTGAGAACAGTCAGTGAGGCCGCGTATCTGTAGCGCGTCAGCGGTGCGCAGAAACGCGCTGAGTTGCGCTTGCGCGATGTTAACTTGTCCCACGTACATGAACTGGAGTAGTGCACGTACATGTGACACTTCGCAATCGCGCATGAATATTATAGGATGTGGGCATGGATTGTTCTGAAAACATTACATTATTTAATAATCACAAAATGAAGCATAGTTTTTTTATTAGTAGTTATTCGACCCTTTTTAATTTAATAATAATACAAAAATAAAAACTAATTGATCAGTGTGGCAGCCAGGTTCTTTTTGGAAGAAGTTTTGAAAAACTCTGGTTCGACAAAAACTCTAGATGAATAAAAAACTCGTATGTTTTAATAGATTTCTGAAACATTTAGTATCGGTTTGTGTTGATGTGCCTGTTTTGGTATATTTCATTGTTTTTGGCTCAATTTAGCTTAAAAAAATTGTATTGTCAACTAACATAATTCTTTCGCAAACCGTAAACCTGAACATGATTATTGCATAAAAAATTATAACGGAGGTAAAACTAATTGATCAACGTGCACAGATTATCAATGACACGTAAGTAAATTAGCCTTTTCACTTTCAATATTATAATTAATGACAAATGGTTGTCTCTATTTCAGATAGTTTCGTCAAGAATACAAGTTTCGACAGTAGCTTTGGTTTCGACAAAGCAATCTGAAACTTCGACGCGTGTTAATTTGGCGTTCGTATGGGGCACTGTCGGTTAATATAGGGAACGCATTCATTCGCCTTGTTGGTCTGACCCAGCATTCGCCAAATCCACCAAATTGGAGAAATCTCAACCCATTGGGGATTATTTTAAATTGACAGTATAGGGATAAATGAATTGCAAGTTTACCACTGATTAATGTATCCGTATTTGATACGTCAATTGATTGATGGTTAATAACAATAACATCCATATAAAATGAAAATCACTGACACGATAATGACGCGGTTTTCACTACCTAGAAAAATTGACACAACAGAAAACTGGATGATAGGTCATATTGATGCTGTGCTAGATTTTGCTAACCATGGCCTCTGCAATTGTTTAGCTATTTAAATGTCAGGGTCAAATTTGAAAATCGATAGAAATTAAATTAAACAATCTTACATACAGAAAACCAAAATGGCTTTCATACATATATTTCGTATTATTTGTACGTAGCCTATAATTTAAATAAAAATATTATATGATACTACAAAGCTGGGAAAAAGAAAATTTAACTAAATGTTAACTTATTCAACTACATAGGTTTCAGTAAAGAGATAGCCAAAACTAGAAGTGTAAACAAATATTCGGTTTCGAATTCGGCTCACAATCGTATTTGGATCAGAAACAAACTATAATTTACAAATTCATTATATTATTTATCTATATTATCATATTGTAAACAATATATCAAGACCCCAACAAAGTATTACAATTTATTGAAATAGAAGATTCTAATGTGTAGAACTTGTTTCATAACCTATTAACTAAATAATGTAAAGTATAGAATTAAGCAAATAGGATTCTTACAAGTGTAAAATATTTTATCGTCTAGATTGTATCAACAAAAATATATACAAAAATCAACTTAAATAATATTAATTTTACAGCTATGGTAATCAAGCCAAAAAATTTACATCATTCATAAAAATTGCATCACATGTCTAGCCAAAAGCCTTGTCCAGTTAATAGTGTAGAATATATATTAATATAACTTATTTAGTGTCTGCATATTACATCATCATGTGTTGAAAACATAATTTTATCAGTTGAATGCCACAACATTTGACAAGATTGGAGTAACATATTTTAGTATCTTAGAACAAGTGATAACTTAAAAGAACATAAGAGATTTTTCCTAAGGATGGTAAAGAGAAGTTTCAAATTTAATCTAGTTTAAAATCTGTGAGAAATATTAATAATGGAATTTTTAAACTATAATTATTATGTATATCATATACTACATAAAAAAACATTTTCATAGCCTATATATATATATAACATTGAATGTGCCTTAGGCTTTGCATGTGCAATTATTTGTTGTATTCTCCGTGTTCATATATCTAAACATAACACTTTTATCATAATTGATTAAATGGCATTAAAGTTGAATCTTTGCAGGTTGCTTGAAGAGATGATGGCTTAGTTGTTAAAGTGTTAAGACACTGTGTCAAATGACATAGGTTTCAATCTTAGCAACCGATTCAGAGCTTTTGGTGAAGGAAAACATTCTGATGAAACCATACCATGGTGGTAGGGCTTTTTCAAATACGCCTGGCTACTAGCTACCAACCTCAAATTTAAAATCTGTCACCAAACACATGTTGTCCCAAAAGCTGCATTTGAGTAACAGCCCCAATCTAGACCAACCATCGTAGACGACATTGTCTTTGGACATCAGATGTGATTGTTGTCAAATATTAAACCTAAAATGTATAAAAAAACGCCACCTAGAGGCGAACTATATCAAAATGTATTGCAAGAAAACCTTCTTCATGAAAAAACACTTAGGTGTGCCAGCTTTCATGGTCCTATATCAAAAGGAGTCCTAGTTTATAAATATTAAATGTAACAATCGCCTTTTCTCCCACCCTGATAACAAAAAAAAAACTTTACAAGGTATATCCAACCTTCCTCGTGAACCGCTTTATCTACTGGTGAAAACGGGATGAAAATCCATTCAGTCGTTTTTGAGTTTATTGCTAATAGACAGACAGACTTGGCAGAGGCCTTTGTTTATTAATATGTAGTGAAGTTTAGTATCTTTTACTTTGTTTGAAAAACAGAGTATTTTTTTGAAACCACTCTTACTGAACATTAAACTTTTTTTTATGTATATTGTAATTAAGTATTGTCTAAGATGAGAAGCACACTAAATCTAGAGTGGAACAGACTATTAAGTGCAGCCACCGGAACATATCTACAGGTGATTGACCATAGATTTGCAAATTAAGGATTTATCTTAGCCAGGCAGGCTTAGACAAAGCCCTGACATTATACTATGGTTTCATCACAAAATTTTCTTCATCAAATTTCCTGCTACTTCGCAAGGATTCAAACTTATATAGATTAGTGTGATGTCCAAAGATACTAACCTCTAGCAGTAATTGGTATAAATCATTTAAAGAAATAAATAAATGTGTTGCATTTTAATTCTAAGGGAAAAAGTGTATCAATATAGTCCGGTGAAGCTGTTAAGACCTTGCTAGGTCAATAGCGTAGTCAGTACGAAAAAAAAAAAAAAAAAAAAAAAAAAGTATCAATCTTGAGAATTTTCAGTATTGTTACACTATTCATAACAGCCTATATTAATACAAGAAATATTGAATATAGCAAAAAAAAAATTATTATTTTAGCAAATTAATAAAAAAAAATATTTTAGTGAATTTAGAAAATAACAAGAAAAAATACATGTATAAAGACAGAGAATTTATACTTTATTCTGGTGTCCTATTTTAGTTTTATAAATATATATGTATATAGAACTAAATCATAAATATAGTAAGCAAAACTATATATATTCATTTTCAATTAAATAGTATTTTATATAATTTACCAATTTTTTACCTCACAATGTGTCTTCAAGCACAATGTACAATATACCCTTATGACTTGTATATAATTACTGTTTCAAATTTTGAATATAATTGAAAACTCCAGTACTAACAAATTTGTATTATATATGACTCGGCAAGTTCATTGTTTTCATTAAACAAAAATGTACCCATTATTGTCTGTCACAGGTCTGTAAATGGTAGCAAACATGTATATAGCCCACGTAATATGTGACCATTACAAATCCATTTCAACCAATAATTATAACAAACACGAAATAAAACCATAGTCTTAACTGAAGCCAATCAATAAAAGGTACTAATCATGTTACAATATTTTATATACCCATTACATTTTCATAATTAAGCATTAACACTGCTGTTTTATGGCTAAAATAGGCATAATAGTTGAACTTTCACAATATATCTTTACAGTGCACACCAGTCTTGTTTATCCACTGTAATATTATAAAGATCAAATTATTGTTTCCAATTCAATTAAAAACTCCAATATACATTATAAATAAGTATCCTACATACAGCTGTCCAAACTTATATTTATTTATTACAATATAATTATTATAATCAATTAACCTATGTTACTCAGGTAGCATTTAGCTTTCTATCACTAAAAGAAGAAAAATTCTAATGAAATAAGTAGTTCCAGAGATGAATTCCTAGAAATATACAAACTTTTTCTACTGAACTAAAAAGGTTTCAGTTAATTTACATTATAGCATATTTAAATCAAACGTTCATATTTCTTAAAAGTATTGCTATGAAAACAAAAATAAATAATATTACCTAAAAAGATGTCAATATATTCCACATATTTACCATGTATTTATACACTGAAGCTCTTTTGTTGTATCCAACATATCTGTCTTTAATGTACACGAAATGTTTAATGCATTACCAGAAACAATATAATGAATTATTTATTTGTATTTTTAATCAAAATAACATTGATCTTAATATTATAATAATATTGATGTCTAACTATTTGTCAATATCATATAAAATATTACATATAAAATCTTGATACACACAATCAATGCATAGTAGTGTTCTTTTACAACAAAATATTCATATTTCATCACAAATGCATTTTAGTCCATGCAACTTTTAAGCAATGACATATAATACTATAACATTATTGCTAAATTTATACTTTTTAAGTCATTTAATAAATAAAGTGACATATAATTTGCATTAAATACAAATATAGTGTATAGTTATTTGTTTTAGAGACAGATATAATCCATAGCTCCAATGGTAATGAGTTAATTAGAAATTGTGAAACAGAATTATAAAGTAGGTACTAATAAATGAAATCACGAGTACTTAACCGGAACGCGAGACATGGCATTTGTAAGTAGATCAAGTGTTTTATACATAACAACTTTCACTAGAGTCATTGTAATGGTGACACATCAAACTGTGGGGAGTGAAAGATCGACTTACTTTAAATAGTTCCTTGAAATAGGGGCTGCAGGCAGAGAGAACCACTTTGTGGGCCTCCAGCCTGTGTCCCTCACATGCCAGGGTGACATCCACGAAGTCCTCATCATCGCGCAACGCCTCGAATTGAGATGTTATATTCGCTTGAAAATTGTTCCATCTCAAACAAAATTGCTGGTCGCCACCCACTTCTGTACCTTCCATTACTTATAGACATAACTTGATATCCCTGCTCATTTAATTGGTTGATAAGAATAGTTAATTATTGAAAATAAATAAATATATCACAGTAACTTGCAATTTCCGTTGCCGTCTGGCCGAAAATCTTATGAAAGAAAACAATCAATAAAATCTCGTACCAATATAAGAAAAATAAAAACTTTTTAATTTGTCATTTGGATGGTACATTCACTTCAACGTTTCGTTACACTTTACGTTTCCATACCGGTTTTTATCACAACCACAGATCACAAAGTTTACTTCGATGCGTTATGAAACGTTTGCTACGATTCGATACTTTTTGCAGCGTCGAATGGAGCGGTTCAACTTGCCACACGTTCACATTGTACTCGCCATGTGATGGTAATGGCGAAAAGAGAGGTCACTTTGGTTTGGTTAGTATTATTTTATCGCAGTTATTTTTTGTTTCGCAAAACATCACGTCACATTTATAGCTGATTATGACGTCATATATTGTTTTTTATAATAACTAGTTTAGTGTTGGGTAGGCAGACAGTAAACTTCATATTTATTAAAATTATTTATTAATTTACTTTATAAGGGAAAACTACGGATAAAAGTTTGGACACACAGGCTTTAAATTGTATGAGTGGAACTGTAATATTGGTAACACAGATTAGGGATGTCCCTTTATATAAAGTAATAATTCAAATTCAAAAACACTTTATTCAATTTAGGCCCTAAGAAGGCACCTATGAACGTCAAAACTACCACCGGTTCGGAAAACAACCCAGTCATCGAGAAGAACCGGCAAGAAACTCGATCTGGTTTATCTTTTTAACAAATATATATAATATTTAGAATAATAATATATCATTACATAGTATAAAACAAAGTCCACTACCGCGTCTGTCTGTCTGTCTGTTCGCGATAAACTTAAAAACTACTGAACGGATTCTCATGCTGTTTTCATCAGTCGATAAAGTGATTCACGGGGAGGGTTTTAGTATTATCAGGGATTTTTTATAATCAGGGCGGGACAACGTTTGCCGGGCCCGCTAGTTCTGTATAATAGTAAATTTCACAAACGTTTTTAATGGATGCACAGAGATGAGTCAATTCCAGACATCACCATCGTTCACATATTGATCCACTCTATAATAGCCTTTTGACACCAAAACCCGCTTGACATGGCGCTTAAATTCACAATCCGGCAAATCGGTAATATGCTTTGGGACTTTGTTGTAAAATCTAACACTATTTCCCAAAAAACTGTTACTGGTTTTACTAAGTCTAAAACGTGGGACAACCAGTTTGTCACAGTTTCTAGTATTTAGATTGTGCCGGTATTTTACGAAATCTAGCTTTTCTAGGTTCTTACGGACTTACATTAAATTGTCAATAATGTATGGGGAGGGCAGAGTTAAGATACCGTACTCCTTGAACTTGGTCTTTAAGGATTCGCGAGGTCTCATATTGTAGATTGCTCGAACTGCTCGTTTTTATAATAAAAATATGGTGTCTACCTCAGATGCTGTCCCCCACAACAGAATGCCATAAGACATTAGGCTATGGAAGTAGGCGAAGTAGACAACCTAGCAGTGGCAATATCAGTTAGCTGGCGAATCTTACGTACTGCAAATGTAGCAGAACTTAATTTGCTTGCCAATTGTTTAATTTGAGGACTCCATTGTAATTTTGAATCTAGTGTGATACCCAAAAATACAGTATTATCAACTAACCTTACAAAATTCCCTTCGATCTTGATGCTACTATCAACCTCTGGCACGTTAGGCAAAATAAATCTCATACATTTTGTTTTACCTGTATTAAGTACTAAATTATTTAATGCAAACCAATGAGAAATTTCGTTTAAAGTATTATTGACGTGCCCAACCTCTGAATCTGTCCTTTTTACTTTAAATATAATTGAAGTATCGTCTGCAAAAAGCACCATGTCAGCACAGTTATTGACCATTAGCGGCAGATCATTTATGTATATTAAGAACAAGAACGGTCCTAAAATAGAGCCCTGTGGGACACCAATTCGCGCAAAGGATCCTGCAGAGGTTACCCCTTGTATACTAACTTTCTGACAACGATCTTTTAAATAAGAGACAAGAAGGTCGAGAGAAGATCCACAAATAACATAATGTTTTAATTTTAGAATAAGCGTACTATGGTCAACGCAATCAAAGGCCTTAGACAGATCGCAGAACACACCAATTGCATCATGCGAATCCTCCCAGGCCTTCAATATATAACTTATAAGCGTTGCACCCGCGTCAGTAGTGGATTTCAATTTCGTGAAACCAAACTGTCGACCATCCAGAAACATTTGCATATTGAAATAGTCTACTAATTGGTTGAGCATAATCTTTTCAAAAATTTTACTTAAGGAAAGAAGTACAGAAATAGGTCTATAGTTTCCAAGACTACTTCTGCAGCCTGATTTAAACAAAGGAACTACTTTGCTTATTTTCATTATATTGGGGAAAGTTCCTTTCGCTATACTCTGGTTAAATATATTAGCCAAATGTGGTGAAATAGTAACAATTAAAGACTGTACTACTGTTACCGATATACCCCATATGTCTTCGGTGTGTTTTAAATTTAATTGCTTGAAGGTCCTTATTATTTCACCTGCACTAATAGATAAGAATTTAAATTTTGAATCTATAGGTGCACTCATATTTTTTAAAAGAGCTGCTGCACCCTGGGCTGATGATGTTATATCTTTTGTTACTTGTAAAGGTATATTAGTGAAATAATCTTGGAAAACAGTTACTACCTCTGTACTTTTAGAAATATGTACTCCGTCGACATTTAGATTAAGTGAATTATCATTTATTTTATTTTTACCTAATTCTTTAATTATAATATGCCAAACAGTTTTGGTCTTATTTCTAGATTCGAGAACTTTATTTCCTAAAAACTTTGCTTTGGCAGCAATACAAGCACGTTTAAAAACTTTAGAATAATTTCTAACATAAGCATGAAAGGATTCACTACTTGTTAGTGATCTCCTATAATAAAGATCATACAGTCGATCTCTACTTTTCTTAATGCCTGTTGTTGCCCATTCACTAAAACTAGTTTTTTCCTTTACATTAATAACCTTTCTTGGGCAATGTTTACTGAATTCAGTGCTTATGATACTAAATAATTTGTCATAATAGTAGCATGCATAGCCTATCTGTTCACAGCTTGCATTGATTGTTTTGATATATCAAATGAAATTTTAGGGATCAATGCGTACGATCACGTGCTTCGTGGGTAACTTCTTTACGAAACAATAACAATGAATGAGCTTTAAGTTGTAGTACTTTTTAATTTTGCTAGTTATACATTTTGGCGTACGGTCTAACTTGACAAACATATGGACTATCTGGTAATTTCGACGATGAATCGATAAAACTTTTATGACAATCCAATTCTATTATTTGATCGGCTTTCTAAGATATCCCTTTTCTTAAGTGCCAGTACATAAATAGTGGCGACGATCGAAGCGCTACAAAATCATCGAATTTGTTTATTTTATCATTGTCTTTGAACAATTTATTCAGCAAATAAAGGATAATAATAAGGAACTAAAATATCGTATGACAAAAATTTAAATACGATGTCTCGATATCTCCGGCCTGAACGGTTTGACGTCGAACTAAGTACAACGGCAGCGGATTTACAATGGCTTCCTTGGAGATCTACGTTTACAAATTTTATTGCTGAATAAATTGTTAAAAGACAGAAATACCAATTATATCTTGGCTTTATTCAGCAAGAATTTAGGATAGTTACATATTAATAAAAGTATGACAATGAAAGACAAGTAGTTGTCAATGACAATTTTGACTATAGTACATAACATAATGACTATGTATGTATAATACTTAGAAAAAAAACAGGCGTTTTAATTTCAGTGAATACAGTAAGCGAACGAAGCGTCGGAGGTGTTGTTTAAAACCTGGTTATAAAATTATTCTCCACAAATAGTACAAATCGGAACCCCTAGTTTTAAAAAGCGAGACGCAACGTTAATTATGATAAGTGCGTTTTGTTCTGGTGTGCTGGTAGTAAATTAATTTTAATACCATTTCCTGAGGGAATAAATGCTCTAAAAAACCGATTATCATAAACCTTTCCTATATATACAAGAAAGGTCATTGTATTATACCTTCTTTCCAATAAAAGTACTATTCTTGAGGGGCTGATCTAATCCACATTAACGCGAGCAAATCCACGGACAAAACCTAGGTATATGTTTTGTAAAAAAAAAACAATATTTACAGTTCTGTAATGATAATTTTTTCATATACTTTGAATAGTATACATATGTAATATTAGAATAAATCATTTTGCCCATCACTAAATAGGAGTAGTTTACCATCAACCATAAATAATTAATCAAATAATGAAAGATAGAATAAATTATTATTTGGATTATAAATATGTCATATAATGTTTATTTTAAAATATATTGTATACAGGTGTCTTGAAACTCATTGTCAAGCGGGTACGGGGCGATAGGCTAGGTTATGCTGGTTCCGGCAAAAATAAAATCTATCTTACCTGGTTAACTGCTAATAGAAATAATTTTGAAAATATGGTAAATCACCACCCTAGATCACATATTTAGGTACTATGATCACAAATATCCCAATTTTGAAGTGTTTTTGTTTTAAATGTAACCCTAAATAACTATGATTGCAGTCACAAATCCAATAATTTGTATGGACAGTTTTGTAAAAGAAAATATGTCTTACTGAATCATGTTTCAAAAACGTTTTGTCTGATAACTTAGACATCCTGATGTGTGACCATTTGACTTTGAGTTTCGGGACAGCCTGTATAAATAGTAAGCATTTCAATTTAAAAGATCATAGTTTTTCATAAATATATATGTTCTTGGAATATAAGTGCATTGATAAAATAGACTCAGTTATTTAAGTAACAATGTATCTGTATGCCTTTATTAATATTAACACTATTATACATTATAATCAATAATGTATGATAATAATTACTATGGTAAAATAACTGTTAAAACATAAAGCATTACTATAAAACAACATTATTATTATGAAAATGTTTAATAATGCAGATAATGAATAACATTTTAAACAATTGTTTACAAAGTTTGCTCGCCCTCAACCATTTCTTTCAAATTGAGTAATTCAAACTGTCCCATGCCTTTTGTCTCAGTTCTAATAATCTCATCCAAACTTCTAAAGTTTCCAGGATCTATTAGACATATAATATTTGCATTTCCTGAATCCCAGTTTTCTTCTTCGACACTCATTGCTAGTTTGATAACTTTGTCTTTTGTTTTCTTTGCATCTTTGCCGGTTAGTAAGATTCTTACCCTCATCTGAGCTCTCTCTAGTGGTATTTCCTTTTTCAGTAGTTGGATAACATCTAAAGCCTGCTGTTTAGCACTTTTATTTACATTCACAGAAAAATGTATATCTTTCATAGCTTTTTCTATAATTGACACTGGGTATGGTCTTTTTGTTTCTGGATTTACACATTTGTCCGCAACAGTTGTTGCTATATCTTTGAATAGTGAGTCAATTTGTGAATGCCTTTCTTTATCTGAAACTTGAAGTTCTCCTTTTTCTAATATCTCTTTACAAATCTCAGTTTGATCATCCTTTCCAAACACTTTTATTAAATCTTCTTTCTTGGCTACCTGGCCTTTGGATACATTTGTAAATACTGAATGAGTCTGTAATACTTCATCAATATCTTGCTCCCTGTAATTGTACATAATTTATAGTTATTTATGTTACAGAATTATTTTTTTAAATATCACCAGTTTATTTGGCAATGACTTCACCTGATATGAAGCAAGGACTTTGTCACGGACTATAAATCAAAAAGAGGACTGGTGCTAAGTGAAGCTGCATAAATAAATATTAAGACGTTTTTTACACCAGGTTTTCAAGTTTAGACCGATTAAAAAAACGAGCCCTACAAAATATGATAGATATATCACAAAAAAAAATGTTTAGGAACAAGAACTTACAATTTATTTCTCCAGGATATAACTTTATTTCTGTAGCATGCTATTTCAAATCTCTTTCCACCCTTCTTTAATCGAACAATTGCTACATTTGTTAGACGTATTTGATTTGTGGGTGTAAATATCTTAGACATAATTATGTTTGTAAATAATCACTGCTTCATTACACAATATACGGTAATCCAGTAATTGTATGCTATGCGACAGCACAGATTTACAAATACGATCAGTTGGGATAAATTTTAGTATGTTGATGTTTATATCATCAAATTTATTAGTTATTTGTAGCTATTATTATTTACTTGTAATGTACCACATATATAGCGATTAGAAACAAATAAGACAAAAGACAACCTGAATCTGAATTATACCTATTCACATTTGACCACAGAATAATATTACTCCTAGCGGAGCATTTGACAATTCTACTGACAACCACAGAGTACCTTATATAACCACGGGACAACTTTTTCTAAAGCTTCTAGCCTTCGTTTATTTATCATTTTAGCCGTCGTCGTAAATCACATAAGCGATGTTGTCGCTATATAACTATGTTCTGGAGTACTTGTTATCAACCTGCTTATTGTGTAAAGGAAATAAAGAAATGTCATCAGCTGTGGCAAGATATATCCAAGTTATTTAGGTAAATATATAAGTAATCCAAGTAGTATATTTCGTACCTTCTTTTCTAATAAATATTATTCATATTTATTTATGAATGCTTTTAAGAATTACCATTTATCTGCTACATGCTTAATATTGGTAAATTATTAGTTGGCCTGAAAAGGTAATTGCCGAAATCTTATACAAAAAGCAAATTTTTAACAGTAATCAAAGCCAGCCGATTTGTTTAATAAATTTTGACTATTAAATCTATCACTACCTATGATAGGCTGTGTCTCTATTCCTTTGAGATTTTTATAAAACAAAGATATATGACAAGTTTTTGTTTTTAAGCACACGCACATTAAAATATACACACATCAAAAAATCCAAGCAACATGCGTGATATTACAAATTTTCCCCTTTTCTAATAAACATTAATTTCATATTTATTTACAAGTTAATTAATTTTTTTTTTTTTGTTACTTCTGTGTTTTTAAAAAAAAATTTGATTATGTTTTGTTTTTTATAAAATTCAATGAATGCTTTTAAGAATTACCATTTATCTGCTACATGTTTAATATTGGTAAATTATTAGTTGGCCTGAAAAGGTAATTGCCGAAATCTTATACAAAAAGCAAATTTTTAACAGTAATCAAAGTAAAGAGCTGTAGGGATGTTGCAAGCGGGAAGTAATCAATCTCAGGTATTTCGACATTTTGGCATTCATAGAAGTGTTATTTGTCTCTTTGGCAGCCTAAAATAATACAGGAGAACCCCTACAGCATCAAGGCCGTAAAAGGAGTCAACCCCAAACCGTCATCACTTAGCCAGCCGATTTGTTCTAATAAATTTTGACTAATAAATCTATCACTACCTATGATAGGCTATGTTCTCTATTCCTTGTGTGAAAGGGATATTTTGTATAATAACAAAACGTAGTATATGTATTCAAGGTTTTTTTGGTTTTTAAGCACACGCTACATTAAGAATATATATTCATCGCGCATGTAGCTTAAAATACCTTTATGAAGTGACCTTCATAAATTTACGTGCTATTTTCGTAGACAGAGTTGTCTCTCTATGAGTATCCTTTTTCTTCGCTATAATTATCCTTCAAGTGATGGTTATTGTCCAAAAAACAGAGTACTTTATGTAAAGTCTAAAGACAGTAGTAGTAATATCGTCCAATAGGACAGGCGGAAGAATTGATCTGTCTAAAGAAAAAAACTGCCGTGGCTAGGGTCTCTAACTCATTGGGAATACTCTGTGATTGGGAATTCTTCAACCTGTAGGGAATTTTAACTAAATTTTTCCATAGTTAAGAGGAAATTTGAGGAAATCGCGTACAATTATTGAAAATATTACTTATTTAAATATTGCATATTTTTAATTTTTATTCAGTAGTAACGTTATAAAAACTCATGTCGACAAAGAAGTAGCATTTGAAGAGGCTATCAATATGGTTTTGTGAAATCTTTTGTAATAGTATTTTATTTTTGTTTGAGTATTGCTTCAGTATATAACCCTCGGACTCTTAGAAAAAAAACTCTTTACACTGAAATTCACTTCATAAGGCTTATTAATTGAATCATAATTTATCCAAGCTTCTCTATCTACCTTTAATTTTTGGAAGGCTCCGTAAGGAATATTTGACAGCCCGACGAGTCAGAGCCCATGGTGAGAGCTACCAATTCCTGAACGAAAGTACATTTCATAATGAACATACTATATCATCTAAATTTTTGGGGAATTTAAACAAGTGATATAGGCAACGTTACCCGTGATAGTCTATTTTTCAAACTGAGACGTTTTGGACTTTTTTAATCTGTGATTATTTTACTGTGTCAGACGCAACACGACGTGTATTTCTTGAGAATTTGATGGTCATTTTGTTAGATTGTATATTTTGTCGACTGTTTTATGTGATTAATAGTTAAAATGGCAAAATTAGTTGATATATACAACAGCGAAAAAGAACCTGTAATAAAACGACGACAATTACCGCTAGTTATATATGAAAACCTTACTGTAAGTGGCTCTGCACTTTGACATTACCACAAACGTAGATTATTCAGATTAAAAGTAACAAAATTATTGTAAATCTCCACCATTGTAAAATGTATCCACTTTCTTAGTAGACTATGTATAATATTTTTATTTTGATCGCAGTTAATTTGTCGGGATTTATCGATTTATTCTTCACTATGACGTCTTAAGTTTGACCTTATTCCAAAAAAATTACTTTGTTGAAATGTTTTGTTTTTGTTTTGTAGATGATCATGGATTTAAACACGGTGGGGCTCATTTGTGACAATCCGCAAGTGAAGGGTCGCGAGTATGAGGAATTTATCCGGAAATACAGAATTCTATCAACAGATGAACTAAAAGCAGCATTGAGAGTAGATGCATCCGATATTTTTAACGTATTAAATCAAAGCATTCCGTGTGTTGGTTGTCGACGAAGGTAAGTTTAAAAATAAATAATTTACTTTAATAACAGATCTTATGTAGCTGTTCAACATTATTTCAAAGTTTGAAGTTTATTTTGTATTACTGGAAAGAGAGTATCACTACAATAATGCCAATAACATGTAATGACCTAAATACTATGTTGACAACAAATAACTAAAAAGGCATAGATATTTTAACATAACCTTAGTTTGTCTATCTATGTAAAATTCTCAATGATTAACGATTTTTATTACATAATTCTTTTCATGTAAACTTCTTCAAATCTGTATTTTATTTTACAATCATCTATTAAGCTGTTATTGTGATCACATTTATCTGATGTTATCTGTCAGCCACTTGTTTGATTAGGTGTAAATTAAAATTTTAATATGATGGACAAAAGGTACAACTACAAGTGCCTATCATTGCTATTCAGTAAATAACTTCTAAACTAAATATCATTCAAAAACATCCAGTCTTGTAAAGGCTTGTTAAAGGCTAATACTGTTCAAACAAACATACTTTCACATTTATACATATGAGAGAAAAATTATAAAGTCATCAATGATGACAACACTAAAGATGACAATGATCAACAGTTTCTCAAATAGCCCCACTAATTATACTTAGTTTCTTATCATTACATAGTATAAAACAAAGTCCCCTACCGCATCTGTCTGTCTGTCTGTTCGCGATAAACTCAAAAACTACCAAACGGATTTTCATGCGGTTTTCACCAATGGGTAGAGTGATTCATGAGGAACGCTTTAGTATACAATGTGTCAAGGATTTCTTCATAATCAGGGCGGGACAACGTCTGCCGGGCCCGCTAGTATCTGTATAAATTGTGCATACATTATATTTTATATAAATGTGAACAGTTCTACAAACTGCGTGAAACTGTTGCGAGTCTTAAAATGCAGTCAACTGTAACATTTAAATAATGGCGTCTTGTAGATACAAATTCTGCCAGTGTCAAGTTAGTCATGGGAGAGTCACTTTATAGTTAGTATTAAATATTAAAAAATGCAGTCAATATTGTATTTCAATTATGTGACATTTTACATTTTAGCCTATAAATGAGTCTGTTAGTTTACACATCTAAAATATTTCATAGATACAGTATTTGTTATTTTTAATATAATTTGATGAATATCTAGAGTTGACTATACAGTATTAACTTTAAAGTTATTCAAAGTAATTATACATATTGTGAGTTTCATACCTTATTGTTATATTTGTAGTAACCAGAATTTTAACAGATTAAGTAGTAGACACATCAGGGGTAGCATATATTTAAAAGGAATCAATGTGAAAACTATTTAAAAATATCATGGAATATTGTTGTATAGAGTATTTTGTGCAATAGATAAATGGGCGAAAACAAATCTGTAAAGGAAACAGATAAGGAGGGTCTACTTAACATTTTCCTTATCTGTTTCTCAACCAATTTTCGTTTTTTTGTTTAGTAGATATTGAGGAGCTTTAGTGATACTAATTTTTTGTGTATTTTGGAAAATGTTTGTTATTTATATTAATATTGAACTCCGAAAAATAATGAATTATATATGACTTTTTACCACTTGTCTATCCATAGATAGGCAGGAAAAGGGGTTAGGAACATCTTTCTCCTCTGTTTCGACCTATTTCCTTTATATTTTATTGTTTAGTAGATATTAACGTGCTATAGTGTTATCAAGAAATTTGGATACAGTTTTTCCCATACCATTATATATATTATAATCAATTGAAAATTAATGCATAATGATTTATTTCTATGTAAAAGATCAAATTTATAAAAAACTATAGAGGTATGTTCACTCTAAGCAACAAAGCATTTTTAAACCTGGAAAAAGTTATGTATTATGGTTGACTTTCCACCACACTCCAACCACAAGTATTAACTTTTCATTATCAAAGAGAAATTACTAAAAAGCTATGAAGAAATGTTTCACTAACAAATTTTAGTCCTCATGAAAATATGTATTTCATTTTCTTTTTAACTGAGCAGGACTAATTTTAGGTTTGAAATAATATGTCAATGCAAGCTTTTATTATGTGTTATAGCTATGGAATGTGTTAGTAAGATATTTGTGATTCATATGACATTGATGGAGCTAAAATTTTTTAATAGACCTGTTTGGAAATCGCAACATTTTTCTAAGCATCATAAATAAAATATAGGTAAACAAAATCAAAAATGAAAAGAATTTTTTGATTTGATTACAAACTTGGATTTATTACAGACCCGTTTTATTAACTAATAGGACAGTTTCTATTGTAATAAACATAAAATATATCCATATTGACATCTGAATGTGCAACAAAAAGAAGAAAAGTGGATGGATGTGTTTAAAATAGTCCATAATGAAAGCTGAAATTGCTGTTTTCCAATTCACTAATAAATTAGATACTACAGTATTAGTACGGTATTAGATACTATAGCCATTAAACCTAATGTTAATATTGTGAATAATGATTTTTTAACCTTGTATAAGTCTTAAATAACATGAAAGAACAATTTGAAAAATATATGTGATTTATTCTAATGCTATGCTAATTGTTATGCATATACGCAACATTTATATTAAAATCTTAAATAACTATGTCAATATTAAAGGTGTTTTATCTTAATCATTAGTAACATTAAATATTATGTAGTAATGTTTTTAAGGAATTTTAAGATATATAGATGCTTTGATAAAAAATAATACAATTATTCCACAATAAGAATTGTTCAGTTACTGGTTGGTATCTCTAACTAAATGGATGCTTATGTAGCTTGTACAGCCTATCTGTAAACCTTTTCCTTTATAGAACACTCCTATTGCTTTGTGAGCCACTTCCGAATGACTCACAACTATAGCGATGAGTTGCTGTTTCCGAAGTTGAACATGAAGAACGTTGAAGTTTTCTCGCAATAAAACTATCTATACTAGACTATATCTAGACTATCTAGACAGCCCGCGCCCGTTTTTAAGGCCGCTCTCAGGCACGATTTCGGGACAAAGCACCGCTTACGCACGCTGGCGGCGTTCCGCCAATCATAGCGCTCAGTGCGTCCTAACTAACTATACAGGCGGGGCGGTATGGCGATGAGTCACCCTTCGCTTTCTATTTATTTAGATATAAGAATTATTATAATATTCTTAATATCTAAGCACTATATTAAACAATTCTATATCAATTACAACTATTGTACACATTGTTATTAGATCTATGCACGGCGTTTAATACCAAATAGTACATGTGTTATATATATTACAAATTTACTGTAAAACATGATCAAATAAACATTATTACTATACATGAAAACTACATGATTTAACAAATGTGCATAACTATTGTGATATGTACTCGTATAGCTATAGCAGTATACAGCTACACTATTATAATACACAAACACTATTTCCTATAATGTAAAATAAAACAAGATCAATCAGATATATTTATTTGTGGACAAAACTATCTATTAACTATAACTATATTAGCAACATTACTACTAATACACTATTATTAAATACGACAATAAATTGTCGTGAACAGCTTTCTCTCACTATACTTCTGGAAAAAATTCTGTCTGCTAGCAATGATTATACTACAAATAGAAGATTTCCCAGAACTTTCCACCAAAATTATTAATTGTCTTTGCAGTGACTTTAAACATAGGGCTTTCCTCATTTCATTTTTACTTTGACTTTAACAATCTCTTTTATATTTATATAGCACTAGCCGACCCGTACCACTTCGTTGGACGGTAATAGGCATTATAAAAACTACAACTTTTCTCTAGAACCCAATCATATATCTCTCATAATTAAGGCAGGTACGTAAGAAACGTTTTCGTTCGACCATTTTTCTCCGACTCCCCCTCCCCAGATATTATCCTGCCCCCCCAACCCCCTCTTTTCTCCTTTTTCGTTCCCTCTTTTTTCACCATGCAGCGCCCGCATAGATAGTATGTCTTTCTGTCCTTTTTTTATTTCTCCTACAACCTCACAAACTTTACCTCTTTATAATATTAGTATAGATTATAGATAATATAATTAGTTAATAGCTTCTGCCCGCGACTTCGCACGCGTTGAATAGTTATTTTGGGCTAAGACGCAGCGGAAGCTCTCAAAAGGAAAAAATACCCCGATTTTAAAACATTTTTCATTGTTGCTCCGCTCCTATTGCCCTTAGCGTGATGATATATAGCCTATAACCATTCTCGATGAATGAGCTATACAACACTGAAAGAATTATTCAAATCAGACCAGTAGTTCCTGAGATTACCCCTTACAACGCCACAACGTCACAAACTCACAAACTTTCCTCTTTATAATATTGGTATAGATTAACATCTGGAGTAGTGAATAATTTTGTTCCTTCTCTAAATAATTTTACATCTACAATTTGTTTGTTACCCTTTATTTCTGAGAATGTTATGCCTTTGATTTTTTTCTTGTAAAAATGCTTTTAATGTCCCATAGTAACTATTTATCAGACTTATTAAAAATTGTCCTTCATTGTTATTACTGCTTATGCTATTACTGCTACAGAAAAGCGTAACTATACATATATACATTAAATTCTACCATGAGTTCATTAATAACGTTATTTGAAAATAAAATTCAATACTGGAAACTATTAAAATGGATTTTTTGATGTGATCTCAGGCTGTCATGTAGTGGATTTTATATTTTATTCATGTTCTTGTGTTATTCGACTCTATAATCTGTAATGTTGGTAAAAACATAATGTAAAACATATTTATTATGTTATTCCTGTTTATTATGTTACCGGTTATTCTGCACAAGTGGATAAGAAATAATACCAATACCATTAATGGTGAGATGCCACAAAAACTCCCTGGAAAGTTCTAACAAGGAGGGCCACAATATTAGAACATTCAAAATTATCATGAGACACTGTAATATTATTACTTACTCAACAATGGCAGTGATATATATAGCAGTTAGTTATGGGTGGTAGCTATATGTCTGTTAAGCATCTGTTAGTATTTTCTGGTACAATTTGAGAGTAAGAGTAAGCTCCTCTCTAGGTTTAGCGTGTTTACCATCTTAGACCATATTGTCATTTAACATTAGGTGATATTGTGGTTAAACATTAAAATCTGTGAATATAAAAAATAGAAAATAAGGTATGTTCTTCAATTATTCAACATTTCTTATAACATATCACATTTATTTACGATAAACAATTTTTTACAGTGTGGAACGTCTATTTTATCAGTTATGTAAATCAGGACACCCCACATTGGACCCATTAGTTCTGACGCCAGATGAAATAATGACGATCAGAGAAGACAAAATTACACATCCACAGTCATTAGCCACTTTGCTCAATGGTCATAGGTAAGCCTAATAAAATACATACGTTTTTATAAATATCAATTAAAAATGCTTGTATATTTCATTTCTCCAAAGTTTTGTAGTAGGTAACTATTATAACGCATATTTGATCACAAATATCATGTTTAAAAAAATTGTCTGTCTGTTAGCATGTTTGTTAAATGGGAATTTGATCGACTTTTATGAAATGTTGTACAAGAGAATCTTATATCATTCTTCAATTGATAGAATACAAGAACTGTTAATAAGACTTAGGGATATTAAAAAAAATAACCTATTTTGATTTATACACAGGATGTAAGTAACTTAGCAATAGAATCATTACATAGTATAAAACAAAGTACCCTACCGCGTCTGTCTGTCTGTCTGTTCGCGATACACTCAAAAACTACTAAACGGATTTTTATGCGGTTTTCACCAGTGGATAAAGTGATTCATGAGGAAGGTTTTGGTATATAATTTGTCAAGGATTTTTTTATATTCAGGGCGGGACAGCGTTTGCCGGGCCTGCTAGTAAAAAATAAATAGCTATAAAAATTATCCACAAAAAAAATATTTAGAAGGACATCACTATGTCACTTTACAATTGTTGGTAGTGTAAGAATTTTCAATAATACTCTTGGGGATTGTAAAAAAAAACCAGGTATATAATTACTGCATGCATTGTGAACACTGCCTGAACTTTTTTCAAATAAAAGTGGTGAATAATGATTTTGTGTCTATGGTACAATTTTAGTCTTTAAAGACATGCATAATTTATAAACTTTAAATATTAGTTTAAAGATTAACTTTTTTGTACTTGTACTTTCCTCAAGTGTTTGGAAATTTTCAGTACGGGTATAGAGTGCCTCATCTTGAGTCAGCCTAGATGGAAGAAGTCACAGAGATGTATCCTTCACTCTCTGGAAGCTGGTACAGCTAGAGGTTGGGGTGGCACAGTGGCCACAGGAAACACGGGTCCCTGTGCTTGGAGTTGGGGAGCATGGGGTTGGGGCGGCCGTGTGGCCTGGCGAGCTGCTTGGGACGCTATGTGCACCTCAGCTCGTGAGCACGTCACGCTGGTCCATTTTAACACCCTCCACGACACTCTGCATAACTATTTAAGGAAACACCGATTCTGTGCTGATTGTAAAACTAAGGTGAGCGAGACACTTAAATTCCATTATTTGACAGTAATATTTTCAGTATTGACAACTCGAGTTGAATGAATTTAGGTCCATACTAACTGTTGCCCGCCGCTTCGCTCGCAGTACTTTGACCTATCCCTCGGAACAGTATTTTCTGTGTATGTGTATGCGAAATTTCATGATAATCAGTTGAATAGTGAAAATGTAATAAACAAACAAATTTCGTATTTATAATATTAGTTAAGATATGCCTATCACCTATCACAACATATGTTTAACTTGTTATTCACAGATAATATGGCTTTTTATTACTGAAAGAATATTTTAAAAATCGAATCAGTAATTTTAAAGATTGATTCTTACAAACAAATTAAAAAATAACAATAATATAGACACATACAACCCTTTAACACATTTTTAGATATTCCTTTGGCCCAGAATAATTCAATCCTATCTATCTATCTATATAAACTATCTAGATTAATATGCAAATCTAAGTTTATTTGTATGTCAGGCTTTCATGTGTCAACTACTCAGGCGTTCTTTATGAAATTTTTGTGTGGACGGTGTACAAGGGTACAGAAACGGACATAACCCTATGTCCATTTATCCATAAAAACGTATTTTTTCGGAGGGATACACCAAATCTACATTAACGCGAGTGAAGTGACGAGCAAAACCTAGTACATTAATCAAATTAGGGAATGCTCGGAGGTTGTGAATTTCGTAATAAAATTCGCTAAATAATAGCAATTTTTTTTTTCGTACTGACTACGCTATTGACCTAGGAAGGTCTTAACAGCTTCACCGGACTACAAAATAATAGCTAAATACACTGTGTTTGTTGAAATGTAGATAACCTTAAATAAGGTACAAAGAGTAAGGTTTTGTAGTAACCTTACTCTTATATATTCAAATCACTGTTAATTCAATGTTATTGAATTAATTAAAGCATTAATTGAAAAAATAATAATAATGAAAGACTAATATTTCTCTACACAACAAACCTGTTTAAAAATAATCTAATGTTAGCTTAATGCTGCTGTCAAAATTATATTTTAACACTTCCGATGGCTTTAGTCTTAATAGGTTTATTAAAATTATTTATAGGTTTTATTGTGTTTGATCACAATGTATTCTGATTTTAAATGATGTGTTTCAACATAGTAAACCGGTCAAACCTAAAGCGATTGGTTCTCAAGTGCAGCTGTCGGAACACACTCATAGGTGCTTGATGACAGGTTTTCAACTTGAGAGTGGTAGCTTATTAGGCGAATATAGTAATAAAGCCTTATCACCATGCAATTGTTTTATCACGGTGTATTTATTCACCGAAAGCTCCGACCCAGTCGCAAGTATTCGAATGTACGTCCATGGACGCGGTGTTCGAACACTATCTAACTGAGCTATCATCGCTTCAAATGGCGTGGTTATAAAAATTCAGAGGAGTACAGATATTCTACCATCCCGCGTGATTACTGGATAAAAATCTGCTAATCCCTGGAACCTGACACACCATGTCGTGCCACTATACTGTATGTTACACATGGTTTATGGCAGTCGCTATCAAGTGTGAGTCAATGTCATGTCTTACTTCATAGCATAGATTAAATATGTTTATTTAAAATTAATACATACTAGGTGCTCCTTCCGACTTCGCACGGTAGATAAAAAAAAGAAAATGAAACCAAATTTTCCTTTTACACTATGACCCTGTAATTAAATAAAATGAACTAAAATTGAACATGTCAATCTGACAATATTTTTGAAGATCTCCCTTCTCTATATTACACAAAATATATTAGATAAAATATTTTAAACAATTTTTTTTACTTTTCACACTATACGATACGACCCTTATAATTATTACAAATACAACAAAAAAAAGAATTACCCAAATAGATGTAAGTCCTTCAGAAGTGACGCATTCACATACATTCGGCAATTGATTCTTATTTACATAGTTACCAACACAACAAAAAAAGAATTACCCAAATATGTGTAGTCGTTCAGTGATGCGCTAACAAGCATTAGGCAATTGATTCTTATTTACATAGTTGCCAACACAACAAAAAAGAATCACCTAAATAGGTGTAATCCTTCAAAAGTGATGCACTCACATACGTTCGGCAATTGATTCTTATTTACATAGTTACCCACACAACAAAAAAGCGATGCGCTCACATACATTCGGCAATTGATTCTTATTTGCCTAGTTACCAACACAAGAAATAAAGAATTACCCAAATAGCTTATTTACATAGTTACCAACACAACAAAAAAAACTATCACCCAAATAGGTGTAGTCGTTCTGAAGGTGATACCTTTATAAACATTGTCTACAATTTTGTTTGTACAATTTTTCCAGGTGTTAAGAGCGTATCAACTTTTAGTTGAAGAGAAGGAACCTCAGAAAGAAAAAGGTTATGTTGGAGCTTTATATGGCAACATAAAAAGATGTCTTCTGGACAAACATCTACACTTACAAGCCAAGACTGATTACATAGCACATTTAATAGCCAGAGCGGAGCCAGAGTTATTAGGGAACCACAGAGAAAGGCATGCTAAAACTCTTGAAATTGCTCAGGAAGAGGTAAATTTTTTAAGTCAATCATATTACTATTAAATCAAAATAATCTTAATCATAGAACTCAAATTTTTGAATTTAACTTATATTAGAGTACACTAGATCATAAAATGAAAATATATGGTATTATTAGTAAAAAAAACTATACTCATTTTTTTTTAATACACAGCATACTTAAGTACTATATAGCCTATGTCAGCCGTATAATTAAGATATATCTAACTACACATCATATGTTAAAATGTGCTCAAGTTTTTTATGCTCTAAAGAGAGTCAAAGACATAGATTTTTTGATATATTAAAAAAACATTACACTTGTAGGTGAAAGTATTAAAATATTGTTGTTTTTCTTGTCTTATTATTATTTTAAGGACTTCAGACGAATATGTCACCGTCATGTTTACCCTATCTTTTCTAAGGTCACATCAGCAGAATCCCTGATTAAATAACACTACTATGCTACAACATCAGCTGAACAAGTTATTATCAATAGCTGTGATTGCTTAAGATTCATATTATTCATCTTTGACTATATTTTAATACTGTTCTTGGCACACTCCATTTAGGTGATTCTTTTCTTACCATGTGATATTCAAAACTTTCTAGTAGATATGAATATGTAGAATACCCCGAATGCAGTCTTACAGGTATCTGGGTATAATATAAATTAAAATTGCATTCACCAAATGGAAGTTCAAGTATATGTAGGCAATGACACTATTATTGTATACTAGCTGTGCCCGCGACTCCGTCTGCGTGGAACCTAATGTAAAAAAACAGTGTTTAAGAAAATCTTCTGAATGTATTAAGTTCATTTACTTATTTAGGTTACTCTCGTACTAACATCGCGTCATAACTCGCAGATATGCTTTATAATTTTCTTGGTGAGGTTTTGTCGTGAACTTTACTTTAGCAGTGATGCATGTTCATACAAACACACAGATGTATTTCCAAAAATTATTGAAATGTATTTTATTACTTATACCTAGACACCTGCAACATTTTTCTTTTCACAACAATCTAAAAAATAGACATGTTAGATTTACATTCTTATTATATGTATAGATATAATGAAAATACAATTCTTTTGAGACTCAATCAGGTCAAAACTACTGAATCTATTGACATAAAACTGACCATTTGATAAGGAATTTTTCGTAGACAGTTCTGAGGCTACTTATTTTTTGGATTCGTTTGAGTTTTCGACATTTATTAATGTCGAAGGAAACGTTCTGGAACCAGCTAGTTTTATATAAAACACGATTTTCTTTACTTCTTCCATCAAAATAACGTTTCTCTACTTCTTAACAGCTTTTCTAAAAATTTGACAAACTTTCACAATAATCAAATTTCTTTCTTCAATATCCTTTGTTCATCTTAATTTTGTGCTACAGTCGACCTATTCAATCCTAATTCTATAAGTACTTATTATTCTGCAATATACATTTTTATTTTTAGGTACTGATTTGTCTTGGAATATGTATTTATGAACGACTACAACGCATATCCCTGAGGCTCCGTGAAGAAGATGGTACATGTCAGACATTGGCAGCAGTCGCTGTAGAAGCACTCTATCGTAAATTCGAAACAGCAGTAGAACATAAAAGTGGTGTGTCTAAACTTCAATTACTCTATGATGAAATCACGCAAGAGGAATTAACAAGGCAACAAAGGAAAGAACAGAAGAAACTCAAAAAACGCAAGAAGAAGGAGCGGCAAGCAGTTGAGATCAAGTGTAAGGTATGTTAAGTATAAAAGCATTATAAAGTTGATACATTTAAAAATATTCTTTAAAAAAGAAGAAAACATCAGATAATTGAGATCTACTCTGATTAATTTCATGGAACTAAGACATTGAGAGCATTAATATACTAACCCACAGTTTTGCATGTATTTTTTATTATTTTTTGCAATTATTTGCTCTTGTAATAGAAAGTTGAGTTATAACAAACTGGATGTCTTGTAAATATTTGCACAGATAAAATACACATAGCTATATTTATGGTGAATACTTCCAATACCTGCAAACAAGCCAGACTTTTGCTTCCTCTAAGTACGCTTGGCTAGTTACCAATCTCAACTTGAAAATCTGCCTTCAAGTACCTAAATGCCTGTTCCGGCAGCTGCACTTAGAAGCCAGTTCCCTCTAGGTATATAATGGACCGTATCGTTATTTGTTATCAAGTGAGATTGTGTTCTAACACTAAGACATATAAAGTAGATTTTAAAAATAGAAGTTGATACGCTGGAGCACCTTCCAGTAGTATGTTATAGGAAAAGGATAGAGCAATTATATTATCTCATTACATACCAATACAACTACTATTGTGCATACCACTTTTCATTACAATCTGTTGAACAATCCAAAAGATGAGCTACAGCGCCACCTAATAATGATTCATAGTAAACTGGATAGGATAAAAACTTTTTCTATGAAAAAACATACTTGATCAGACAAGCAGTGTTGAGATTTCTTAATGTTTTTAATACCATGTCTTCTTAATGCCACATAAATGATCATGATAGCTTCATTAAATACAAAATTAATTTATTTTTCAAACTGGCTACACTGTTGGCTTGGCAAGGCCTTTACAGTTTCACCGGACTGCATAGTTATTATTAAACAAACTATGATTTTTATGAGTACTGAACGTGTTGAATGATGTGTGTTTCATTGCTGTGAAGAAGTGGGGCAAACGATGTGGTGCTTATGTTTCTTCTCGTCTACATAAAATATATTTTTTAAATAATAAATGCCGCAGACGAATTGATTGGTGTCTGCTGGTTTCAAACGTATATACCAATATCATACAAATACCACTATACATTTTGTATACACTTTTGAGCTAAAATATGTAGTTATTCTTTGCAGGAAGCCGACTCAGAAGAACCAGATGAAAAGTGCCAATGTGAAGAATGTTTATTAGAAGAAAGGGATACACCTACTGATCTGCTCTCACCGCGTGACTACAGTCAGTGTTATGAAGGCAGAGGAGATGGATGTGAATCATGTCAAGATGATTCTAAAAAGAATCGTCGTTCTCCCAAAAAGTCAAGCAAGAAGAGGGCCAAAAATGGCAACATCTCACCGAGCGACATAATACAGGATTGTGGATACTCATCGGGTACCAACGGTGGGGGCTGCTGTGAAACTTTATCTGGTTCCTCTTCTTTAATGAGTTCACCGGAAGGTTCTGAGGTAGCATGTTCTGAAGGATTTTGTAACCACGAAAGAGGCGACTGTTTAGATATTATTAAGAATGATAAAACTTCTTGTACCAGTTTCACACTGTCCTTACAGGAAATGTTAATGGTGAGTTATTTAAAATTATATTTATTAGTGATTAAATAAGTTTTTCTTAATTTAGAATAACATGTCAAGATTTAAAACTATAAACCTTTTGTAACCACAGTGTTAGTTTTTTTTTCTTTTAGTTTAAATTGTATTGAAGAAAAATATTAATATGAGAAAGATATGAGCATCGCGTCGACGCGTCAACTGTCACTTGCCCGTAACTATTCGTCTAAGAGCTAGCAACGGTTTCGAGAGCGAGTTTTAATAAGCCAGTTTTATTCATCTTTATACTCTTCCGAACATCGTGCGAGCTACCTAGCTGCCGGTAAACGTTGCATTTATTTGCGCATATCACACATTTACACACAAAAATATTGATTATTAAATCATTTTAGGGTGTTCTTTTTTCATTAATTTTGAAACGCTATTATAACATGGCATTATTATTGCCAGACATTTTTGTTATTGACAATAATGTGCTTGATGGTATTATTTTTAAATAAAGCTGTAATTTTAATATTATTTTATTTAGACATAAAGGGGGTAAATTAAAAATAATATGTATAGAATAACTTAGCTATAGTTTAGCGCAACAATGGCTGTATGATAAAGATAGCGATAATTGTGGCAGCGCGTATAATAGACGTATGTATTCAAGATAGTGTCAGTTCCAAGTCATATGTTTACGTTTATCGTTGTTTTTCAAACAATATCTTAATATTACATTGGTTAATAAAATGAAATATGTTCTTTGCAATGGAAAAAATAAAATGGCTTGAAATGAATTATTTTTATTTATAAAGAATATCATCGGACACATTATTGTCAACAACAAAATTGTCTGGCATTGATAAATTCATGCTTTTAAAAACGTTTAAAAAGAAAGTTTCCTAAAATTATTTAAAAATCAATATTTTTACTTGTAAAGGTGTGATGCGCATTAATAAACACAATATATACCGGCAACCAGGTATCCTGAACCTTGTTTGGAAGAGCATAAAGAATGATATATTAAACAACCAGCTTTTCTACAATTTTTGTTCTTCTAACGTTGCTGGCTCTTTTACTAAGGTGTCGCAAAAAGTCTTTTTACACTTTTTTCGGTCTAGCTCCCATCCGCTCAAAACGTGTAACGCGCCATAAGGAACTTCGTTCCAATATAACTTAAATTTTTAGCAAATCCGTCTGCTATATATAGCACAAAGAAAATTTACCAAAATCCGTCAAGAATTTCACTAACTACAAATTTTTGACTTTCGTCCGTTATTCTGGAGAATCCCTTGCGTTTTATGGGATAAAAGGTATCCTAAATGTAACCTTGTAATATTAGTTATCACTGGTCAAGTTTCATCAAAGTTTTTGTAGTAAAAATCTATTTTATGAACTTAACATATATTTTATAAACAATTTCAACAGATCTTATCATATGTAATATCAAGCAAATATTTCAATGAAATTTTTTGTCATAAAATTATTTTCCGAATAATGTCACTAGCAGATGAATATATATAACAGTGTGCGAAGTTATCTCAATATTTTCGTATATATTTAACATAATAAAAGGTGTTACAATAGGGTAATAGTTAAAAAAAACAATATTGTTTCTAGGATACTTGTTCATCTGACGAAGAAGAAGATACCAGTTACATTCCTATAGAGGAAGTATTGGAGTTCAAATCACGCAGAAATACAACAGAGAAAAGACAAGAATTACGACAGAATCTGCGACAGAAATTTGCCCAGTTGTGTGTAAACACGCCTCAAACTCTACCAGTGGCACAGTCTCGGGACAAGCAACCATAGGCATTCACACGGTCTCATTCAACTGCACTATGAAATAGCTATTATCATTTTCTAAAGAATGACAAAACAGTTTTTTTCAATTCTAAAATTAATTTAACATAATAGGAAATCGCTATCTTCCAAATATTATTCAAAAATATATATAGTACAGATGTACATTAAAAAAAAAATGGAATCTAGATTTCCATATAAAAAAGTCTTTATACCCATTTGAGTAAATCTATAAAGTTCGTTCTGTTAATAGTAATATAAATTTGTATTTTTATTTTTTATTTATATATGCCTAGCATTGCATTATAAAATAATTTTCTTTTATTACAATATCTTAATATCATAGTCCGTCTTCGATAGACAATGTGCTATGGTCTGGTTTTATTGTTATAGCATGTTCATCGCTTCAATTTAATTAAAACTGAAGTCATTAATTTCAAGTGCGAGTTTGAATGACTCTGTCAAATTCTATAACTGACTGGATAAACCCAGCATTTATATTATATACTATTTAAAAAGTTAGAAAGCTTAGTATTGAAATATTTAAAGTAGAATTTTTTGATCAAATCACTTTATTTTCAACGCTTTATGTGTATGACTCAATATTATCAATTATTGTTCGTTATCAGGAGCTTGAACAACATTATGTCGGGCGCTACCTTTGTTAATTGGCCATTGTTATTAAAGTCGATTGAACATTTGTAACTCAGTTTTAAATATATATTACAACAAAAAATCCGTTTTATTCCAACACCAAGAATCTGTTCCTTTATTAAAATATTTAATATCATGATAATTATTAACAAGATTTTCCTGTCGAGAAAATATAAAAGGATAATTCTTTTTTTAATTCTAAATACAATCCTATTATATTAATAATTCCTGTGCAAAATTTCATGCGCTATCTTGATTCATAAGTTCCGAGTTGTTTTTTACAGAAGATTTATGGTAAACTGTCAGAATTTAAAATAGAAAAAAAACTATTCTACCTGCTTAGTAAATTAATTATAAATAACACATAAATATCTTTAATGTACTGAAAGAGCCTTATTTCGTAAATATTGTCTTTTTCACTATACAAATGTAATTATATATGCATTGCATCATCAGAACAAACAAGGAGTTTGTTGAGAACATTAGGCTAAACATCAGTACTCATCTCTTTATAACGTGGCATCCTATGGAAGCCTTCAAAAGAATGATAGTTGCTTATAAAAGATAGATATACTCAGTTTCTCTATTTACAATATTTATTTTCTATTTCCAGTGTTTTAAACCTGTACTAAAAAGAATTTCTATGCATATTTAGATTTTCTTGTACATTAATGTGCATGTTTTCATTTTATCTGACATAGTTTTTTCCGTTTATATATCCCAACAACATATATTTAAATTCATGTTCAATTTATAAGAATAGGCTTTTTAGTGTCTAGGAATCTGAAGAAAGTAGTTTTTTTTATATCTGAGCAATACATAAAGTAGCATTTGTACCACCAAATCCAAATGAATTTTTTAAAGCTATCCGTTTTTCTGATTCCCATTTCCTTGGCTTATTGGCAACATAATTTAAGTCATCAACCGGATCATCTAAATTTAATGTAGGTGGTAATATGCCATGGTAGCATGATAAAATAGTGAATAATGCTTCTAAATTCCCAGCAGCGCCTAAGAGATGTCCGTGAGCACCTTTTGTGGATGATATTGATATATCTTGGGCATGTTGTTGGAATAGTGATTTTATTGCTGTTGATTCAATTCCGTCTCCAATAGGGGTTGAGGTGGCATGAGCATTAATAAAAGTTATTTCATCTTTATTTACATTCGCATCTCTCAAAGCTCTACTCATGGATAATACTGCACCACTGCCATCTTCTCTGGGAGTTGTTATATGAGATGCATCTCCTGATAAACCATATCCAAGAATTTCTGCATACATTCTAGCTTTCCTTTTTAGTGCATGCTCATATTCTTCTAAAACTAATACAGCTGCTCCCTCGCCCATCACAAAACCATCTCTTTTTTTGTCAAATGGTCTTGATGATTTTGTGGGTTCTTCGTTAAAGGATGTGCTGAGAGCTCTTAATCGACAGAATCCAGCTATTGCCAGGGGACTGATACATGCTTCAGCTCCTCCACAAACCATTATACTAGCATCACCATTTCTTATAAATCGAAAAGCATCACCAATGGCATGTGCTCCTGTAGCGCATGCTGTTGATACAGAGTGATTTGGCCCTCGTAATCCATATTTAATGCTTATTTGTCCTGCTGCCATATTTGGTAGTATTCTTGGGACAAAAAAAGGGCTGACTTTGTTATAACCTAACTTTAATGCATCATTGGTATAACAAACATCTTGTAAATCTATCATACCCATTCCTAACGCTACACCAGTATTTTCTTTATCTGTGTCTGATTCCGGTTGCCATTTTGCATCAGAAAGTGCTTCTGATGTAGCAAGGAGTGCTAAACAAGTAGCAGGGGCCATAGTTTTTAAATTCGACTTCGATAACGTTTCGGCAACTTTACCATCATTTTTCGAAGGAATTACGCCAGCTACACGACATGGTAGTTTTGAGTAATCGTTACCAACAAGTGGTACTATGCCGGATTTACATTGGAGTAAATTATTCCAGACTACTTCAGTGCCGACACCTAGAGGGGACACCACACCTAGTCCAGTAACAACTACTCTTCGCCCTGATATATTACGTGAAGTAATATGTAACTGGCGCATAAGTTTAATACACATTTTTGGATTTCCCATTGCAATTATATCAAGAAATACTGCGTTATGAATAAGCGCCGGTGTGCTATCTAATAACTGATTGGGTAGTCGTCGAAATATAAATCAAATTAATGATAAAACTCATTTCATATAAGAAGTCTGTAAAGTCTCATTTCATATACCAAAATCAACACAAAATAAATGTATAACTTCAAACAAAACTTCATGCTAGGGATGCCGATATGAGATTGAATAATCAATTTTTACACTGAGAAAAAACACAATTATATCGATTCTAAACATCTAATCGAATCCGTGAATCAATCTCTGACACTATAAAACCCGATACAATAATTTACAATTTAAAAAAGACTCATCAAAAAAGGAAAAACATTAAGAGATAATTTTTTGGATAATCGATTCTCTAGGTCGCGGTTATAATTCTACAAGCCTCGATTCATATCAATTTGGAAATCATTTGATAGTGCGTAGAATCGCCATCCCTACTCAATACTCAGTTTAGGGGTTTCGATATATATCGTTATTCAAGAAAACATTGATGTTTAGCTTTGATGTTATGTCAAACTAATCCAAAATATTGGACAATTGATATCGATATAAAACATCTATGTATTTTATTTGATAACAAGAATATCAGACTTACTCAAGAATATTAACCTAGACTTAGGTACGTGGATATATTTGATTTACCAAAAAAAATAGTCGATCGGTGTTTAGAAAATTGTTAACTATGGTTACAGTACAATATCAATAAAATGGTGTTTATGGTAGATTTCAATAATAAATACCCAGATTTATATAAAAAATAGTACTAATCCTAATACTGATTGAATTTTAATTCTTTATAGAGGCTTTTAAGTTTTCTTTCTTTTACCTGTTAGTGTTAAGTAATATAATATGAGCTCGTTTCGATATATTGCTGTTTTAACATGAACATACCTAGCTCCAGTATTGTATACTTCGGTCTGTTTGTTCAATTTTTATGTATTGAATTATTTTATTTGACATATATCATCAATCGTTAGTTTTCACTTTACATATTTATTATTTCGCCTCGGTCTGTTAAAATTAAATTAACGATTTTTTAGGTCTTTATATTATAGCACATTAATCGCGCGCGAAATATAATTTCGAGTGCTAAATAAATTAAATACGTAATTTCTTTGTCTGCGGTAAAGATTAACTTGGAGTTA
Organism: Antheraea yamamai; assembly: GCA_036509395.1. Classification (NCBI taxonomy): domain Eukaryota; kingdom Metazoa; phylum Arthropoda; class Insecta; order Lepidoptera; family Saturniidae; genus Antheraea; species Antheraea yamamai. Next base: position 6,152,202 of record AP028433.1, read on the forward strand.
GGGATGAAGATTCATCGCAAAAAAAAAAGATTTTTAAAATCAATATGTATCGTGGTCTGTGGAATCGATTCATAAAGAAATAGAGGTCTGAAGGATTGATTATTCAAAAATATATCTTTTCAAGTATATATTTTTTTACTTAATTATATACCATTGTATGGTTTTTATTTATATCTGAATAATCAAACACGATTTTAAAGTGTTAGAAATTGAATCGTTATTTAATATCAATTATAATAAACATTTTTTTTATACCTATAAATAATTATTCGTCCCAGATGGCCATCCCTACTAGGAGTGTTATCATACGTAGTATCCTCTTAGTAGTCTGTGGTTATCAGTATTCTATTTTGTTTTGTTATTGGTGTCAAATTCTATAATTATAACTTTCACGCATAGATAAAAATAGTATACTGGAGAACTTTCACTTACGTATAATATATATGATACATGATATGTATGACAAATAGTATTTGTTATATTACCAACCTATCTATGTATGTGAAGATGGATTTATAAGCAAAACATTCACTTTTTCTAATTATCAATATGTCACAGGCAAATATTATTTATATTATATTATCTCTCGCGATAGTTATTCTTAGCATTTATAGTTACAGTTATTTGGATATTATTTTCAATAATTCGAATTTAAATTCGGTGATAGATAAAAACAAAGTAAAAGTGTACTCTCCAGAGGAACTAGCTCAATACAATGGTTTGAAAATAAAGTCACTTTATTTAGCTATTTTGGGAACAGTTTTTGATGTCACAAAAGGCAAAAAACATTATTCTAAAAGAGCTTCATATCATTATTTCATAGGTAAGCTATACTATTATTATGAGAAATTAATAATCTATATATAAATATGCAAAAATAAAAAGATTTATATAGATAGATAGTATCTTTTCTATTTTGTTTGTCAACCAATACTGATAAAAAATTTGTAATAGTTTTTTCTCATACCATTGCTGAGTCAAAGCCTTTATTTATAAGTCTCTACTCCCCATATTTCATTTTCTATGAGTCTACAATATCTGTTCAAAACTCAATTAAGTCTCTACAATAAAAAATAAAAAAATAAACACAGATTTTGATAACACCCTTAATGTTGAAACTTATGTAATGTAATGTTAAAAGTAATTATGAAAGATAACATAAATCTTCTTACCCTTATCCCATCTAAGTAGAGTTAGTACAATATGTTTTTCTTTTCCACTCTCCCCTGTCAGATGTCATCTCAGTATTTCCTTTTGTACTTGTATCATTATTCATACAATGCATTTTTCGGTCTTCCTCTACCCCTATATCCCTCCACCTTCATACTTAACACTTTTCTAATTATATGGCTTGTATTCCTCCTCTCGATATGCCTATACTATGCTAACCTATCATTCCTCAACTTCTCTTGTCTCTGGTGTTATTTTCAAACTTCCTTTTATACTTATTTTTTATTTTACCCATTCAAATTACACCAAACATTCGTCTGAACATTGCACCTTGTTGCATGTTATATTTTCCCAACCTTCTATTTCTTAGCCTTACAGTCAGATCCATACAGCATGACTAGGCTTATAATAGTTTTATACACCTTCCCCTTGAGATTCAATGGCACTCATGGGTCACATGCTTTCTCAGAAAACTTTAATCATTTCATAGATATTTCAATACATGAAATAATAAACACATATAGTGCCAAGGGCATTATGTTTTATATTTTGTTTATATTAGATGTATAAATAAATTCTACATTTTGCATAAAATATTTTTTATTTCCAGTGATATTCAGCTTCATTCATAGATTATTTATGAAAGTACTATTTTGCCCGAGAAAAAGAATAGTGTATCATTGTAAATAGAAACTTTGGATTTCATGTCAGTTGTCCCTTTTTATTTTTTTTAGTAAGGATGTATTGATGAAGAATATAGGTATTTTGTCAAGATATTGAAATAAACTTATGTTTTAGGTAAAGATGGTTCAAGAGCATTTGTGACTGGAGACTTTAAAGATGAGAGTCAGAATAAAGATCATGTAGTAGATCTTCCTTGTAGTGATCTTTTAATATTAATTAATTGGAAGAACACTTTCAAAGAGAAGTATGTAGAAGTGGGTGAGTTAGACAGTTTTACTTTAAATTTGTTTTTAATAAATATAATTGGTCTATATATTATCTGTGTAAAGTTTGACTGTGGAAGTTCCACTGTTACATCTATTTCTGCAACAAAGTAACAGGTCCTGTTCTGTTAAGTTCCAGTCCAAAGGTTGTGTATATAAACACTGGTGTATAAGGTATTATTTTGTCAGCCCTCCGGTATACAAACCTATTAATAGTCTCATATAGGATTCCAGTCTTTTTAAGATTGGTTAAATTAACTGCTGCATAAAAATATATTTAAAGTGACCTAGAACAATATGCTTAATAAAGGTATTAATAAAGTTGTATAAAGGTGTTCTGGGAGAGATAGCAGTCAGTAATAAGGTGGTTGTTTGCACTATCCTCATAATTGAAACATTCAACTGTAATAACACACAAACTGTACATTTTTTTGTTTATAGCATGCCCAGTTTAATCACTATCTTACACAATGTTAAGTTAGGATGAGAATAATCAAATCCAAAGGGGGGGAGGAGGTTGTGTCCATTCTGCTACCCCTTTCACTAACCAACTACCCGTATTTAGGGTTTCATAGAGCTTAGTAAGTTTAGGGACTGTACGGTTGCCTACTCTCCGACCAGTCGACTTTCCACCCGCTCACTATCTTTCCCGGATTCGTTGCTTCGCATGCTCCAGCCGCACACCACACCCACCACGCGTCCCCTGCGACCTCACAACCACTCGCTCACACCTCTCACTCTCCGCTCTCCGGGTAGGCCCCGCTCGGCCGCGCGCGCGCCTCCTCCTCCGACTCTTCGGCGCTGTCCTCGCCTCCTTCACCTCACAGCCACCAGCGCGGCGATCCTCCTCCTCCTTCTCCCACCATCACGCAGCAGCAGAGGAGGGCAGGCCCCCGACCCGCACCTCCACCCCCACACCAAGACACCAGCACAGGAGGAAGGAGGCCCCACTTCCCCCCCCCCCCCCACCCCCCCCACCAGGGCCGGCCCACTCCTCCTCCCCATCCCCCCCCCACACACGCCGCACGGCCCACCCATCCGTTCCTCCCGCCCACCCCCTCCTTCCCCCCCGCGGACCCGCTAGTCTCTTCAACGCACGGATCCTTCCCCCACCCCCTCCCTCCACACACGATTTCCTCCACTAAATACCTCACCCCCCCTCCTCCCCCGCGCGCACCAACCATCTCCCCCCAAAAAAAAAAAAAAAAAAAAAAAACAAAAAATAAAATATTATGGAGGAAGAGAGAGATGAAAAAAACTCCTTGCCTCCCTCCCTCCCGAACCACTTAAAAAAGAGAAGAAAAAAATTAATAAAGAGAGGAAGTTTTTAACAACAAACCCACACAAAACATCCTCGCGCAAACCCTCCCCCCCCGCCCCAACCCCCGTCCCCCCCACCCCCCTCCCCCTTCCCCCTGTCTATTGACTCAAATAATCTGAAGAAAGAAATAGGATGTTAAAAATAAAATATTTTTTTAAGGTGTACTAAATGGGAGATACTTTGATCAACATGGAAAAGAAACACCCTATGCTAAAGAGTTAAAAATACAGTTAGAACAGTGTGCTAATAAAAGGGAAATAGCCAGGAAGAATGATCAAGACTTCCCACCATGCAACATTGAATGGAATCAAGAAACTGGGACTAAAGTATGGTGTACAAAAAGCAGGTAGATGAGATTTCGTTGTTACTATTTACTAAATCAGTATAAAGTATTAACAACATTGAAAAAAAAAAACTACTCCTCCATGTTGTTTATATTTTGATAGATGAAGTTAATGAAGCAATGATGGCTCTACAAATTTTTAAACACTACATTAATTGAAATAAAGGTCGACCCTACACATTTAGTGACTTTATCATGAAAAAAAAAAAACATGTCTTGTTTTTTTTTTCTAACAGAACGAAGTGATGACACTATCTGATGGCTAGTACAGTGTAATCGAAACACAATAACAAAAACAGAGATCTACAAGTCATTGCAATGATTATGGCAGCTAAATTATTTTTTTGTAACACAGTACACAGTAACTTTTTTGTCTTTTATGCAACAATGCAATTACTAAAACTCAAACATGTATTTTGTAACTGTCAAATCGGCTAAACTAAACTAACCAAGTCCGAAAAATAAGGGAAAAAATAAAACCCTGGTGGCAGCGATCCAATGTCATACAGACACCGTAGATTAGGTTAGAGCATTTTCCAAAGCCTGTTAAAGAAACTATCTGGTATATCTAATGAATCTAACAATTTTTCATAAATCATAGACTGTATTTCTATGATGTAGACTTCTTTCAATATATAATCATTGTTTAGTGTAATACAGTTAGTTACATTTCTGACAGGATATGTAAACTAGTGTGGTTAACACTTAACAAAATTTATTTCGAAATTTTATTAATCAAATGTTATTCACACAACAAAAGCGATCGCGTGCACGCGCAAAATTAATTATTATACAATATTGTAAATAGACTCATACATGTAATATCTCATATACGAAATGTAAAATGCATTACTTCATAATTGTCACTATGTAATTATATTTATACTAGCGGGCCCGACAAACGTTGTCCCACCCTGATTAAATATAAATCTTTGACAAATTATATATTAAAACGTTTCTCATGAATCACTTTATCCACTGGTGAAAACCGCATAAAAATCAATTCAGTAGTTTTTGAGTTTATCGCGAACAGACAGACAGACAGATACAGTAGGGGACTTTATTTTATACTATGTAATGATGTTTTTAAAATATCATGATTGTGCTGTGAAGTTCTTATTAAATAAATAATAAATGTAAATCGTACACACATATTTATATATATTACAATTAGTTCTTTGTGTTTTTGTAAAGAAGCATGAAACAATGGGTGTATAAATAATGCAAAAATGTATAATACATACGTCAAAGCTACATATTTATGCTAGAAAAATAAATTGTATATTATTTCTCTAATTATTATAAAAATTGAGTAAATTATAATTTCTTAATATTATCACTAGTTGCCTAAATTAATTATTAATCTCCTTTCTGTATGCATGATTGGTGCATGATTAATTGGTTTGATGTTTATGTATAGAAATTATGATTTTTACAGTGGTGGTATACAAAGAAATTGGGTTGGAGTCCCTCGGCAGCTTTTCAACCCAGGCGAATCAAAACCTTACTGTGTTTGTGTTAATAATAATCAAGAATCTCCATTGGGGCATCTTAAAGAGTATGATAATTGTTCCAATACTTCTACCTCATGTATTGTACATACAAAATAGGATGATTAAAAAACTTTCAATATACCATAAAATTTGTAAATTGAAATCTTTGAAATTAAATGTTAATGATAAATATGAACAATTGTGAAGGGTAATAATAGTTTTCTATTATTGTATGTAGTACATTATTGTATGTAATATTGCATAGAACACAGCACAAAAAATGCAAAGATTAGATAGAAATAAAGAAAATAGTAATTAGTGAGTTGAAAAATATAGTCACTGAAATCTATATATATAAAATGTGTCTGTTTCTGATATCAAAATAATAGCATTTTACTAAATGAATATGAAAATATATGTGGTATGTAAAACAAAAAAATAGTTTTGAAATTTTTCTTTTTGATCTGGCAAATTCCAAAACAGTTGGATTTTTGATTGGACTTTCATTACTATATAAAGCCTACTTTTATTTAAACAAAAATAGGATTCCATGTAAATATAATTAAGACACAAAGGCAGACAGTCATGAGTGGCTACCAGTACCCTAATAATATTTCATGGTCACAGAGGCTTCCTGACACAATTTAGTAATTAAAAAAAAAAAAAATTTTAGTACAGTAAGAACATACCATAATAATAATGACTTCTATTATGATTAATGTATAACGAATTATTTACTTCTTGCAAGTCTCATATTTTGCTTTACATGTTAAAATTTGTATTGATAGTACAAAAGACTAAGTGATGATTTGCCTAAATAAAACTTCTATCAATAAGGTCTATTATTTCATTTACCTAATATTTGACTTATATGTTGTGATTAAAAGATTTGGAGATAGAGAACATCATTTTAAGATAACTCTGAACTAAATAAAATTCTGTTGCAGAGAAATTTGCAATAAATAACAAAGTACAACAATAAAGTGTGCTCAGCAAGGCTCCAGAGAGAGGATTAAAACCTAAAACACACAGCCCAGTGAGAAATGCATAACAATTTCTTCAGTTACTGCTCTATATGTGCAATCCATAGTATTAGAGCATTTGTATAATGATATTTCATTGTCGTATTCAACGATATAATTCAAGTTAATATTAAAAGTCTTCTTTATAGTTTTATTTATATTCATTAATAAGATATAAATAATAATACAATAAGTAAAAAATGCTTAACTAATATCATATCTTATCAATAACAGGTGGGTTGATTTCTGTTTGTACTGCTTCGTCTAATTCTAAACACTCAATTGTTTTGAGGAATACTTTCATTGGTATTTTTTTCCTATTTAAAAATGATTTATTGCCAAACATCTTCTTGATCTTAGCTCTGCGCTTTTTAATTTTTTCCTTTGTATATTGGGTACCTAATTGGAATGTCAACAGTCTTTTAACTTTACGTCCGCTGATAAGAGTTTCGGAATCGCTTTGAACTTTGGGCTCTTCATATATTGTTTCTAATGTTTGAGAAAGAGACTTAACTTTTTTATTTAGATACAATGCTTCTATTTGTTTAGGATTTGTGTTTTCAATCATTAGATGCTTGCGAGGTTTCATACTGACCCTGCGGTTGGATGACTTGGTTATTTCTGTTGCCAGAGATTTCCTTTTCCGTAAAACTCGAGATGTTAAATCTGGTACTAAACACTTTTCTTTTGGTACTTCAAGTGCGGGTTCGTCAATTTCCATTATATCTAAATGTGCCATTTTACAAGGCAGCTCAATATCAATTCTGAAAATAGACTTATACCGATATAATAAAACATGTTTACACTTTACAAAAATAAATATATTTAAAATGGTTATGTATCATTGTAATAAAATTAACCTAATAGTGTTTTGCATTTGTACAAATGTTATTTTTTTTACAAATAACTGTACTGTTCATATTTAAATCTTAAACAATGTAAATACTTCATTTTTTTGGAATGGCATATATTTAATCATATTCCTATTCAGCTAGAAGTATGGTTTAAGAACTCATCATATTTTTCAAAGAGCGCGATAAAATTACCAAACATCTATGTAAGATTTTAATTAGATAGAAATTTCAGAAATGGGAGCTTTTTTTAGAAAAGTAACAAAAATATCGATACATATTCATAAAATTACAAACATCAATAAGGTAACGAGAAATTTGTAGATCATTTAAAAATAAACTCAGAAATACAAAAATTTTAGACATCTTTTCTTCTAAAGCTTTTGAACACGTTTGTAGCCCTGAAGTCAGATTTAGTTGTTCAGTAAAAATGTCTTACTTTGTGCCATCCATAGTTATTTCCTGAACTAAAAATCGTTATAATTAACGAAAAAAATAACATATATACTTCATAGATCCGGAGGTTTATTCAAGCCGTTTTCCAAGTTTTCATATCCAGTATTTTTGCATACTATATACGTATGACAAGTAAATATGTTGTACGACGTTCCTATAATACTTATTATACTCTTTGGCACGACGTATGCACAGACTACTAAGAGGATACTACGATACTACGTATCTATGATACTACGTATGGACCTGCGTACGTACGTACGTACCATAGAGTAACAAACCTGTGAGTAGTTTATTCATAATTCTTGGTACGTACGTATATACGTATATCCTTTTTACGGATAGTACTCTTTGGTATGGACGTATTTTTTTTTTTTTTTTTTTTTTTTTTTTTGGTTTTTTTTTTAATTTTTTTTTTTGTTCTTTTTTTTTTTTTTTTTTTTTTTTTTTTTCTTTTTTTTTTTTTTTTTTTTTCTTTTTCTTTTTTTATTTTTTTTTTTTTTTTTTTTTTTTTCCCCCCCCTCCCCCCCCCCCCCCCCCCCCCCCCCCCCCCCCCCCCGCCCCCCCCCCCCCCCTCCTCTTCTCCCTTCCCCCCCCCCCCCCCCCCCCCTCCCTCCCCCCCTCCCCCCCCCCCCCCCGCTCGTTCCGCTTCGGCTTTTTTTGGTTTTTTTCTTTTTCTTTCCCCCCCCCCCCCCCCCCCCGCTTCGGTTGCTTTCGTTGCCCTCTCCCTCCCCCCCCCCCCCCCCTCGGCTTCGCCTTTCTTTTTTTTTTCGTTTTTTTTTTGGGTTTTGGGCTCTTCTTCTTCTCGCCCCGCCCGCCCCCCCCCCCCCCCCCCCCCGGCCCGCCCGCGCCCCCCCCTGGCGCGGGGGCGCCCTTGTCCCTCCGCCGCCCCCCCTTTGGGTTTTTTTTTTTGGGGTTTTTCCCGGGCCCCCCCCGGCGCCCCCCCCGCCGCCCCCCCCGGCCCGGTTTTGATGGGGGTTTGGTTTTTCCCCCCCCCCCCCCGCCCCCGCCCCCCCCCCCCCCCCCCCCCCCCCCGACCCCCCCGATTAAGGGGGAGAAGGAGGGAATCCCCCCCTCCCCCCCCCCCCCCGGGGGACACCCCCCGCGCCCCCCCCTGCCCCCCCCTTCCCCCCCCGCGTTCCCCCCTCCTTTTCCCGGCGCCGCCGGGGGCCCGTCCCGGAAGAGAAGAGGGGGGGGCCGCCTTTCTTCCGCCGGCTCCGGGGGCCGGCTTGTTGTTCGGCTCTTTATGAGGAGGGGAGTCTGTTGGCCCCGAAAAGGGCCTTTTTTTTTCTTTTCCTTCCGGTCGAGAAGAGGTGGCGCTGGTGTGGCGCATCGTCGCGCAAGACGAGCGTGGTCGTAGGACTCACGGAACTCCGAAAACGTCTTCGCGCGCGTACGACGATGGAGCGAGTCCGTATGTAACTGTGTATGTAACACAGTATTATAGTTTTATTCAAAGTGAAAAATAGTGTTGCCAACTATACTCAAACAAAGGCAGGAGGCTTAATAGTCGCTAAAAACATAAGTAGACATACTAAGGTACTTGTTAATTTAAGACATTCACAATTATATTTAGACATTCATATTGGATTACAATACTTACTTAATTAGCAATATTTTCTATATGAACGAAAGAAAAAAACAATCACTATCATCATGAATGAAAATTTTCTTTTCTTTTTACTCTTTAATGAATATAAATTGTTGATTTCAATGTTACAGAGGTAATTTTTGTAGAACAGTACATTTGTAGCAGCTTCGATATTACGTCGGGTTTACCACTGTAGTTGCGTAATAATACAACTCTGAATGCATAAAATAAACTTAATTTCAACTCCATATATGTTATTTATACACACAAGCGATCGTTCAATTGTTTGAATGACATATGTATTCATTTACAATAAATTCAAACGTTTTAGCCAGTCTGCCAAAGAGAATAATATACTAGGTAGCTACACATTTGATGCTAACTTATATTCATAACATATTATATGCTCATTCATTTTAAGGTTCTCATTCATTGTAAGGTTGGCTTCCAAAATAGAATGAAATATTATAATGGGCCTAAGAAAGTTTATTTCAGGAATATTTTGTTTTATGATATGAAAATAAAGAAGGTATTTAATGTCTTAGGATTGAGTAACGTTTTCAGAGGTGTCCGCAGAAACAAAATTATAGAATAAACAAGATATATAGTAAAATTTTATTAGATATTGGTGTATTATATAACATTCAATTTTTTAAAAGACAGTCGAAATGTCGTTAAATATAATGTCACTTTGTATAAAAAAACTTTTAATCTAGCGACAAAATCACTGGGTACGATCACGTCAAATGGACCCCCAATTTCCCACTTTCACCACTCGAGATAATTACACCGCGAAAGAGTTTTTAAAAATCATCATTTTTTTCATTATTTTTTTTACAATGAAAATCTGAAGGACTATAATTAAAAAAAAATTTCAACCAAACCTTTCGAGATATGTTAATGAATCTTTCATGATTTATTGTATAATATTCCTATTACACAGTATCCAAAATTACATATTATTTATTTATTATATCCTAAATAACCAACTTGTCAAGTTTACAAATAGGAATTTAAATGACTTCTCGTTACAATAAAGTTTCTTTTCTTTTGCATAACACATTTAAGTTTATTATTTTGAAAGAAAATTTCAAAACAATATAAATTTCTTTATTACCGTGCGGTTAGCATTACCGGTATAGCGTGCTGCGGTATAGGGTATTGGAACTATTATTTAGCGTTTAGAGCTGGAAACTTTTTTAACATATCCCATATTATGAGATAGTTCTCCTTACCTCTACCCTCCATACTTATTGATTAAATTTGTTATTTTCATTATTTAATTGTTTTCCTTTATTTATTATCCTTGACCTATAAAATATGTTATAGAAATGAAACAAGTGTCGTTTTATAACGATTTATTGTACAAAACAATAATACATTAAAATGTACAGGTATGTTTAAATTTTTGGACTCAGGTCCCAAACACTGGACAACCATTTAAAATTATCCTTCCCTTACAGACACCATATTGCTCGTCGAGGCGTCAGCACTAATAGAAACCAGACATGGCTCTAGATAAGCAAACTAGATTATTATAATAATAGAATAAAAATATAACAATAAATATAATTAATAAAGTGCTGTCAACTTAAGTACTTATCGTCTATCGCACTGCTTCTGTCGACGGGCACCATGTAGTCTTTATTTAGAACAACGTAATATTTATAACAAATCGATTAAACTCCTAAGCATACTGTATTTATATACACATTATGAACAACATTTCTGTCCTCCCCGGTGAAGTGGCGCAGGTGAGCTGATGGAGGGTTGGAGGGGTCGGTCGCCCGCCTCGTCTATGCACCACTGACGCTTCGTTGGTCCGAGCCTAGTCTATGCCTAACCCTATCCTGGTCCGGTACGTCAAGCGCGTTAAACGTCAATCGCCGACGCGCGTCTTACGGTACATCTAAAAGCCATTCGGTTATTGCGTCCGGAGACGAGAGCGGTAGAAGTAGCAGAGAGAAGCGGGTGAGGAACTAAGAGTCGGTGGCGTTTGCCTACCACTTGTCAATGACCACCTCGTTCGCTGGAAAACAACGAGAGTGTTAGTGTCGTGTTCGCTCGAGCGGGTTGCCGTTCGAACTTACTGGCTCTTATGCGGATATCACAACCGTGTCGTAGTATAAATATATATGTATATGTGTAGTTTCACTGCGGGATCACAACAAACAATGAGTGTTCATGGAATATGTGCGTGCAGTGGCGCTGCGACGGACTCGCGCTCGCCGGTTACAGCTTCCACGTCGGCTGGGCTGGGGGCAGACAACACCACGTTAGTGCATGCGGGAACGGGGACAAGGGCTATTATAAAGTTTTGCAATAAACAATAACACCAATTACCATTTCGAATAAATTTCACATTTTTTTTAAATTCAATTAAACTGGTTATGTATAGATTTATTTCTTGGATTACATTTGAATTCATATATCACTACAAAAAGCTATTCAATCCAATTATATAACACACGTAGCCACGCAGTAAATTTCGAAGCTTGCAAAACTTTTTGTCACACTCAAAAATGTTAGCGGGAAGAAAACAACACACAACTACGCCGTTATTTCTATATCGACATATATATAGTACATGTAGGGAAAATTTCGTATTTCTCGTAATTGTTGAAATGTAGTGCCAAGTAGTCTTAGTAATGGAAAATTGGATGGAAATAATTGAACATTCAATCTTTACAATTTTAATTAAAAGTAAAGTGGTATTTATAAAACAACTGTATATTTAACAAATGTTATTGGATCATGACAGTATTCAGGATATTGGGAACAGTAACAATAAAGATTTGAGCATGCCCTAAGTTGTGCAGAGTAGAGTCTAATATTTTCAGATTTTGTCTCTTTATAAGTGTCATAAATTATGATTATTACATATATATTATACGGTTTACACATTGTATCAATTAATGTATTGAGACTCACCTTACTGAAGTTTCATTGGTTTTACATTTTACTATACTTCATGTATCTTTAAGAAAACAAAATTATATAAGGTAGTTGTGGCAAACAATGAAACTCACAGTAAATCTCAAAAGGTGTTAAGAGTTACACAATCATATTAAATACAATAATAATGAACACCATGCACAATGCACACATGCAATATTATACACTATTTTTTTCCACTATAATTATGTATAAAGACTTACATACGTACAGACCTTGTACCATATTTAATAAATGGACAAAATTTTGATTTAACCATTTCTAAACTTATATTATGTCTCATTTATAAAACATACTTTGTATATCATACATCCTCAAGCAACAGAATAATAGAACAACTGTGAAGTTCATAATGAACTGTAAAATAAGAAGTTACCCGCAACAAATGTGATGTAAATAAATTTATTCTTGTACATACATCTCATTTTATTGCTTTCGGTTCAATTAAGTAGATTCTCTTACTGATATATTGGCTTTAATAAAACAAGTATTTGTATAATGTAACATTAAATGTTCACTATCTTGTTGTTGATCCGTAGCAAGAGTAATCTTCTAGATAGATTACTAAAGCTACTTGGCTGTAGATTAATGAATACAGCGAGTAAAAATTTGTTAATATGTTAGGAAATATTAATGGTAACGCAATATGCTTATATATTAAAATAAAAAGTAAATTAAAAGAAAGAGAAATGCATTAGGAATTTTTTATAAGCAATCACAGGCGATAGGAGAAAGGAGACACGCTCTTTCAGTGAGAGCATTACGGTGAGAAAAATAATCATAACCATGTCCCTAATAATACGCTTACGATATATTACACTAAGTTAACATTGAACTTTACTATTTAGAGTAAGTTTAATAACATGTCTGCAGTCCAAAACGGACAAGGTACTGAGCTATGTGCGAGTCGTTAACATTTCAGTTGTGATAAAGGAGCATTTGTTAACATTCCGTAAACATTGTAATACATCTAACTTATAAATTATCTCATTATAACCAATTTTTGGTGTTTCATGTTAACATTATGAAGGTCTTCACAGCCACTTCATATCAAATAACTGTATATTATTATATAATGTAATCAGTAAAATGAAGTAAAAATATAATCATTGTAATTTTTTATTGGTGTAAAATGAGCTCCAAATTATATTATTGTCTCGCACATACAAAATGCACTACACCGAGGAGGAGGCGCCGAAGGGCCTCCGAATCGGCCCGTTAGAATTTAATCCTAAACAAACAATAGTTCGAACGCTACCCTGATTTGGTACCATTTGGTAGCAAACTGACATAGAACTACACTACAAATTGACGTCAAACTACTGTCACAAATTAATGTCAAACCGACACCAAAAGTTGAGGAGTAACAGTAAACATGAGCTACTATTAACTAAATTGTGGTCAAATTACACAGAGAACTTTTTTTATGGTGTGATATAGTTGAATTTAAAAAAAAATTACGAAATAAATACATTTTTCTCATTTTATATTTAGCTAGCTCTTATGTTATTATGAAATATGGGAAAATACTGAATCTATCATTAAATAAAAATATATTGTACTCGTAACTTCGTTTAGTGTCAACCTATCCTCTATTTGTGATAGCATATTGCTGTCAGTTTGTTGCGAAGTTTGCGTCAAATTGGTAGCATTTATTGCATTTTTTTAAACTTTGCAGTCAAATTGGCGTCAAATGGGTAGATATATTCGGACAGCAAATTGTTGTTATTCGGGTACATGACTTATCTGTAGGTGGTAAACGAGCAGGTCCAATAGCACCGGCGCACTGGAGCACTGGAGACGCTGAGAGGGGCACATCTCGCACTCGTGACCCGTTCACTTTTCACTACACAGCGGCACTAACGTCGTCAACATGGGGGACATGTGCACTAGGGGCATCACTTCACACACGGTGTGCACCAGAATTAGCATTCCAAACGGTTAGATAACTGTTACTGTGGTGAGCACAGCTCATAGTCCATAGTTTTCCACAGTTGAATCCCGTGCGCCACCCACGCACACACACATACACCACTAAATTTGTAACTGTAAAGTATAAATAATAATTAAAACTAGAAACGCGTATAGATATGGTGGGTGGCGCAGAATTCGGCATGGGGGGGGGGGGGGGTATTAGGTGTGAATCAAACGGGGATGGTCGCACGGCACACGGGGCGGGCCGGCTTATAGAGGTCCGTAGATGATGATGCCAAAGAAGACGGCCCACATGAGCACAATCCATTCCATGCCGTGGAGCCAGTCTAGCAGAGTGCGCTTCTCACCATCGGAGATCTTGCGCGCGACGAACTTGAGCACCTCGTCGAGCAACACAACCGGCACTGAGAACTTCATCACCGTCACCCACTCCTCGACACACAGCGGCGTAACTTGGAATACGGCCTACAAACAAAAAAAAAACATAACACAGTCCCTTTATATTGTTGACATGAACTTAAAAAAATAAATATATGGTAAGAGACACAATAAGACCTACAAGAGGAGATCAAACTAAAATAGTTTGAACACTTTCAAGCACAAATATGGCAATTAATTTCGTCAGCAATAGAGTGGTACTAAACTGGAACTGACTGCCTGATGAAGTAGTGTCCGCTAAATCTGTACATAGTTTTAAAAATCGACTCGACATCTGGCTACTGACCAATAAGTTAACATTTATAGTGATCAAATATCCAAACATTTCGACACTGTGTGATGTAGACATATCAGCAATTATCCTGATTGTCTATTAACCAATAAATTAATTTAGTGACAAATAGGATGATAATGAAAACTTACCGACAAGACCTCAACGTATAGAATGACGAAATGGAGAGTGAATGAAAGTGCCATGGAACCGACGAGCCACATGTTGTACCATGGAGGCATTGTCACTAGTGACTGGTTCTCTGACAAACTGTTCATGGCGTTCAACATCTCGATGGTGACCAGCACTGAGAGAGCCATCGTCATGGGGTGGGGGTCTTGGAATACCTTGCAGTCTATACCCTGTGAATCACACATAATGAAAATTTATTATGGAAATTCTAATAAAAATTAAATCTGCTGTATGTCCATTTGTATTATACCTGGTGACTATTTAAAGTTTAACATTCTTCAATCGTAGGGTAGTTCATGGTCACATTTAACATATAAAATAATAATATCAAAACAAACACTAATAAACAACAAAGAAAACCTTAATTTAAGTTTTTTCCAAAACTTTTAAAAGTATGGGAACGATACTTTTAAACGTAAAAAAATCACACCTAGCTTCAATTAACAAAATTCAAGGGGCACTTTTCAAGGTTAATCATTACGTAACTGCTTATCATGGAAACGCCGCACGGTCGAACAAAAGGAAGCGGGTTGCGGGTCGAGGTGCGGGACACGGCCCGGAATACGCGACAGGGCGTGATTAATTTATTATACCAGTTCGTAGTTGCGTAAATCACCTGATGTTGAGTGTATAGAAGTTTTGCGTCTCTGGAGATAGTTAGGTCAAATATTAAGCACCTATTTTTTTAATTGATTTAGAACGAGAAACAAGTAATGAGTAATCTATGAGAGTATTGCAAGTATTTAACCAGTCATGCTGTATACCTTGAAGTCTTCAGGACTGTTAATGCATTGCAAGTGGTGCGTGAGTTGCCAGTAAGTCATCTGGGGCCCATCAGGAGAGTACATGAACCACCATGAAGCTGCGCCCACTGTGGCAGCACCAACGTATCCACCGATTGCCATGTACCTACATTATAAAATAATTATTATCAGTTGTTATACTATCCTATGTTAAAGTAAAATTCAATAATTTTCTCTTAAAAAAGTAAGAGCCAAAAAGTCTCTGTGACAATATTATTCCAATATCAATCCAGAATATACACAATTTAGAGGATTATTAATTTTTTAATTCTAACTTATAATACTCATTCTAAATGGAATTTACCTTTTGTCTATTTTATTTGAAAGTTGTATTGTGCTAAGTAACTAACATATTTCATCTGTGGTTACATATTATTTATATTATATATATATATATATATTCTTACGACCGGCCGACCTTTTCCCTCCCTAAAACAAAAAAAATTCTAAAAATCCATCCCCACCCCCCCCCCCAGTCCAATTTTGAATCTAAACCATTTTCAATCTCCACAACACACACAAAAAATTTCATCAAAATCGGTCCAGTCGTTTAGGAGGAGTTCAGTCACATACACACGCACACAAGAAATATATATATTAAGATTGTAAATAATTCGATTGCTTTACAGTAAATAATTATGTTAATGAGAGTTGCACCACACTACAGGTAAGTTCTTAAAATTTGTGATAGTTTTTGTGGAATTATACAAATTACTTACAATGAATGTAGTACATAACTACATGAAATTAAAGATGGAACACTTCTTGAAGGATTTACGGACTTTGGCTTTCATTTAGTACACTGAATTTTCCTATTGTTTATAGAAAACATTTTATTCAATGCAACTCATGTTTTTCTTCCCTTACAATGAAATTATTCTTACACAAAAGCGTAATTCAAAATTAATTCAAAGTAATTCAAAGCATTCAAAATTAACGATAGTTTAATTCAATATTAATCAAACAGTTCATTCTATTTAGGTTTATAGATAACTCACTCTTGTCAAAACAAAAATTAACTATGCCAAAAATTTTTTCAACAATTTCCGTGATCTCCTATGGGTATCCTTATAGGTTTTGGGTAATATTTTAAATATATCACCTGAAGAACAGCCATCCAGAGATGAGACCCTCGTCAGCTTTGCGTGGGGGTTTGTCCATGATGTCCAGATCGGGAGGATTGAAACCGAGGGCGGTGGCTGGCAGACCGTCAGTGACGAGGTTCACCCACAGCAGTTGTACGGGGATCAGCGCCTCCGGCAGACCGAGGGCGGCGGTCAAGAAAATCGATACCACTTCACCGATGTTCGATGAAATCAAATAACGGATGAACTGCTTCATGTTGTTGTAGATGGCACGACCTAAACAATAAACATTTTTATTAAAGGAAACAATCCATATGAATAAAAATCAATTACCGAATGTACGTAAGCGCATCACTACAGAACAGCTACACCGATTCTGCTAATAGTTTCTTTATCATGTGTTTTTGTTAAGTCGAGATTTAAAAAAAAATCGATAGAATTTACAGATTGTCATTCAGCTGCTCAGCTACCATTGTATTTCATTACATGTAACATTACATTAATATAATCGATACATACAAATAAAATTGAATGAATTGTTATCTGTCCAGGCTAATCTTCAAAGCGACTGAAGCTATTTTCTCAAGCCTTTTCAATTGAAGTGGTAATAATATTTGTAAAAACCTTAAGGTAAAATTAACTATAGCTGGAAATCTGGATTCTCGAAATTTGAATTTTTTTTTTATTAGAATTGAACATACAACGTAACATCCTAAATTTGTAAGTTGCCAGCAGCACCTTTCAATATTTTATTTATATTCATGACTTATTAAGAGGAAACACGGTCTACGATAAATTTATGGAATAGGTATTAACACAATTTTACTGCTTTCCCAGAGATATCATATAGAATGTGAAAGAGAGAACTGCAGGCATCTGCCTATTGGATTCACTGGTATAATATAAGTAGCAAAATATATTTATATGTTCTTCAATCGCGCTTAAATATCTGTAAGAATTTGGATGAGCCTCTTCTTTGAGTGTTATTCTGGTGACACGATAACAACAAATGTTGCAAATCTCCGAACGTTTCGCAGTAATTATAGCTAGTAATTTTAATAAAAACCTTCTTCAACAGCAGCGACAATGGATGAGAAGTTATCATCTGCCAACACCATCTCAGCGGCGGACTTCGCGACAGCGGTACCGGATCCCATGGCGATACCGATCTCGGCCTTCTTCAGAGCAGGCGCGTCGTTCACACCATCACCCGTCTGTAATTCACAATTTTTTTTTGGTTTCATACACTTTGTTATGAGCTAAATAACACGATTTAAAACCCGAGTATGCTTGTAATACCTGGATGTATTTTAAAACTCGAGTATGCTATAAAAACTGGGTGTGTTTGTGAATTAATTGGTGTTTTCATCGTATCATCTCACCTTATACTTTAGTAATCTACATATTACATGACTCTCAATTAATAGTCCTTAATAATAGACACCACATTTAAGATTTTGGACTAAACATGCCCCCTAATAATATCTTTCAAAAGGGCAAAAAGTTGTAGTTACAACTAAAACATTCCCTAATTATGTATTTCGAAAGGATATAGAGATAGATGAAATTCCTAATAACTGATAAATCATTTTCATCATTAAGTCTTAGTATAATAATAATGGTGCTAATCTTCTATACGTAATAATAAAAATCATCCTATGAGAAATTAGTTTAAAATCGATCATAATTCCTTAGTGTAAGTCTGAATATTATTGAACTTTTTTGCCAAAGAGTGTACAAATATTGTGGACACTAAGTAGGATTGACGTAGCAGTGTGACAATAGAACAAAAGTCCGAGCTTTTTTATATAAGACTAAACATCGTCAATAGCTACTAAATTTAAAAATAAAATAGTTTGATAAAAAGAGAAGAAAATTGTACTGAACGGTCTCTTATCTTTAGCTATTTATATATTGAGATTGTGGCTTATACATAATCTGAATTTGCAATATTCAAGTCATTATTTGCCAATCTCTAATATCGCTTTAATATTGCCATACGTAATTAGGGGGCCCGTCAAGTATAGATAACCATCGCGCGGTGTAGTTTATAAACAGGGTGCCTTAACGTAAACATGAAGCACTTCCAATATGTGCCGTAAAATGTAAACATTAATAAAGTACCAGAGCGAACTAGTAGTTTCACTAAATTATGAAGACATTGTTTGCAAGTGCAATAAACAACTACATTTTATTTGTAACTAAAATGCAAGTGTAACGTGCGTAAAGAAACAGACGTAATATACGATTCATTCACGTGAGAAAATGATATTTTAGTGGTGTGTCTGTGTCTAGTGTTAATACAGACCATGGCGGAGATTTCATTCATGCTCTGGAGGTATTCAACGATCTTGGACTTGTGGGCGGGCTCCACACGCGAGAACAAGCGTGCCTTGGCACAAGCTGCTCGCTGCTCTGACACGGGAAGGTCATCGAATTCACGACCGGAGTAAGATTTGCCAATAGTGTCTTCATCTTCACCGAATACACCGATACGCCTAAAATAACGTAAAATTTTAGAATATATCTCAAAAAAGAAAAACCAGACTAAGTAATGGTTTAATATTAACCTGCAGATAGCTTCAGCTGTGGACTTGTTATCACCAGTGATGACAATGACACGGATACCGGCGGCACGACAACGTACGATGGAGTCGAACACTTCTTTACGGGGAGGGTCCAACATCCCGACAACACCGACGAATGTCAGGTTAACTTCGTAAGTGTAGAATTTGGTGGAGTCACCGAGGTCCATTTCATCAGGTTTCATCGGGTTGTCAGCGGTGGCAAGCGCCAAGCAACGGAGAGTGTCGCGACCGGTACCATACTGGCGGGTCAGGTCCAAGATACGGTTCTTCAGGGTTGTGGTTAGCGGAACTTTGGTAGTGCCGACGCGGGCATGGCTGCAACGCTCTAATACACCCTCAGGAGCGCCCTTCACAAACAATTTAGGTCCATTTCCAAGACGAGAAGGCTTCAGAGGAGTGCAGTAGGTAGACATAGATTTCCTATCACGCGAGAACTCCAAGGTGAATTCTTTTTTCCATTTAGTCTCCACCTCTTGACGTACGACAATAGCAGAAGAACGGCGGTCAAGTCCAGTTTTGGGAACATTGAAGGGATTCAT
The DNA here is from genome assembly GCA_036509395.1 of Antheraea yamamai. Taxonomy (NCBI): domain Eukaryota; kingdom Metazoa; phylum Arthropoda; class Insecta; order Lepidoptera; family Saturniidae; genus Antheraea; species Antheraea yamamai. The sequence continues at coordinate 6,172,202 of AP028433.1, forward strand.
TTTCTCGGAAAGTACAATAAGAGCAGTCTCAGTAGCCTCACCGACTTTTTCAAAGGCCTGTTTAAATTCGTTGAAGTCGATAGCCGAATCGTTGCACATAACACAGATGGTGCTCAATTCGTGGAGTGCATCGAATTCGGAAGCCTTAACTTTTTGTCCCTTCAAGTAAACGTCACCGATGGGTTCGTATGTGGATCCAGTAATTTCGAATTCTAAGAAGCTGCTGTCGGTGCCTTCAACTTTTTCAAAGATAAACATACGCGAGACTGACATCTGGTTAGTTGTTAGAGTTCCAGTCTTGTCGGAACAAATGACCGAGGTGCAACCAAGAGTTTCTACAGAAGGCAGAGACCTTACAATAGCATTCTTTTTGGCCATACGCCTTGTACCCAGAGCTAAACAAGTTGTGATTACAGCTGGAAGACCCTCAGGAATGGCAGCGACGGCTAAAGCGACGGCGATCTTGAAGTAATATACAGCGCCTTTAATCCAGCTTCCACCGTGAGCAGGGTCGTTGAAGTGACCGATGTTAATAGCCCATACAGCAACACAAATGACGGAAATGACCTTAGACAATTGTTCACCGAATTCGTCGAGTTTCTGTTGAAGAGGGGTCTTAATTTCTTCAGTCTCAGACATTTCGGTACGAATTTTACCAATGGCAGTGTTGAGGCCGGTGCCAATGACAACACCACGTGCTTTGCCTGCAGCGACATTTGTACCGGAGAAAAGGATGTTCTTCTTGTCTTGATTCACTGCGCGAGGATCAGGGATAGCGTCAGTGTGTTTGATAACAGATACCGACTCACCAGTCAGGATGGACTGATCGATACGGATGGTCGTGGAGTAAATTTTTATAAGGCGAATGTCAGCGGGGATCTTATCACCGACAGACACCTCAACAACATCACCGGGTACAATTTCTTTTGCTCTAATTTTTTGAATACCGGCTTTGTCGCCTCGTACCACTTTACCCATTTCGGGTTCATATTCTTTTAAAGCTTCGATGGCAGATTCAGCATTTCTTTCCTGTGTAAAATAATTATAATTACAAACTATAGCCCTTATGTTAATTTTTACTAACCTTAATTTTAATCACTATTTTTCTTACCTGCCATACTCCTACTACAGCGTTAGCAATGAGAATAAGTAAAATAACAAAAGGTTCTACGAAGGCTGAAAATGCATCTTCGTGTTCTTCAAATAAAGCTAAAACCTGTGAAATACGAAAATGCATTATATATACACAATTGTTTCTATTATTTGAAGGTTATATGATCAATTGTACTTACGAATGAAATAATAGCGGCTAACAGCAAAATCTTGACTAAAAGGTCATCAAATTGTTCAAGGACTAACTGCCATATACTTTTACCTATAATAAAATGTAAAACGTCAATCAGAATTTTCAAATTTAAAAAAAAACCTGAAGAAAAGATAATATTAATTAATTTCTTCCAGTGAAAATAACTAAAGAAGTATTCGAGTGGGCTTTAGTTGCGATAAACTCAAAGAGCGAGGGAGGAAAATAGGAATATTATGAGTGAAAATACTGAAACAAGTTTCATACAAAATGTAGACTTGAAAAGTAAAAAAATTAACTACCAAGTCTCTGTTCAGGTAATCTAGATGAATATATGTCAATGCTGGAATGTATTTATGTCAAATTCTCCGTAGCTTTATCATAATTCGGTTATCGCGTTTATTGAGACCATAAAATCTATGCAGGAGAGTAATTTCTGTATACATAATAGATATAGCAGTGCAGTACAAATACAAAAGTACAACAATACAGTACAAAGACGTCAACACTTTTGATTGCGTAGAGTTCTCAAGGTTGTAAGGTATCTACATGTACCTATGTAACTAGACCTTGACATAGTTCGATTTTATTACTAATGAACTGGACAATTAGCAAGTTAGATTGTTCAGGCATACTAGATAATTTCTTTATTTTTATTTTTTATTTCATATGTTATTTTACGCTTGACCAAATGGGTTATATACATCATTTGATATGAACGCTGAACCACAATTAGAAAAAATACTTTAAGGTAATTTAACGTTCCGAGATTAGAATAAGAAATCTTGTACAATACTTTGTTTGAATTAAAACACGTAAGCATATACGTAAACTAGTTCTGTTATTGCTACTGAAAAGTTAAATACAGAAGAAGTTTTTGAAGAAGCAACAACCATTTCTATATGTTTTAGCGTTGGATTATAAAATCCATTTATGTTTAATACCGGTATATGGTGGGGCTTAATTTAAAGCACAGCTGCCAGAGCATAACTATAGGTAATTGATAGATTTCAACTTAAACAACAACTTGTGTAGCTGGTTAGGCAGGCAATAGAATAATCGTATTACTATGTTGTGGTTATCGTAGATCTACGGCTTTTGCAGGGTTCGGATCCGCTTTCACTGACCAATCATCGTTTGTTACTTGATTTTATTTTTAATTTCTAACATAAATATTACAGCAGCGGCTTAATTTTTGTCAATTAGTCTAAATTAATGCGGAGAAGTGAAATTAAGATTATTAGTATAAAGTGTATCGTGTAATTTGATAAAGGTAAGGCATTTATATCAATACTTATGCGATGTAATCTCACCTTCCTCAGCAGGTAATTCTGAAAAGAGAGGAGAAACCATAATTAGAGTTTTGAATAAAACATCAAAGGAGTTAATTTAGTGGGTAATAAACTAGTCAGAACAGGCATGCGATCTATCGAGGTAGTTACGATCGTACATAAAAATATACAAGATTCGTTGGGCTGGACGTTTCGCATGTACCATTCGCTCTCAGTGAGCCGCACCGAGCGCATACATTGATTAATCTGTCATGTTCCTGCGTTGCAATATTTCTTTTGGAAATCTTATATAGAATTTTAAATGCTGCGTTTCATTTAGTTTTAATTACAGTTTTCGAAAATTTACCTCAACTAGTGGTTGTCCATTAAACGAAATTAGATCACAATAATGGATATAGAGCGTTTTCTTCACGTGTATAATACAGGTATACATATATTATTATCTGTATCTTTTTTCTAAATGTATATAAACTGTTTTGAACAAATATTTTAGATTGTAGGCGTAAGAAGCGTGAAATATTACGAAGAAACAAGGTCGATATGGAAAAACATCCAATTTTTTTTATTAATAGCCAAATCTCACCAATAACTACTAAACAATTGACTATGCTATTGACCTGATGGCCGTTCACAGCTTCACCGGGCTACTAAGGCTAGCGCTTCGTTAAGTAAGGCACATCGTTACTTAGCAACAAACTAAAGGGTGCCAAGGTGGTCGAACCTCGGCTTGGGCATTAGGAATCACGACACAACATTACGAATGTCTAAGCTAAACCAAGCTAGCTGTTCTTATATATAATCAATCGTGGGAAATTAGCTGTGACCGCAGCTTCGCAGGCGTTTGTTATTATGCGTCACAATAAATATCTCAGTTATAGCGAAATTGATACTGCACAAATATTCTGTCCGTTGAAATATCTATGCTTACCAATTTTCATGACGGTCATTGAACACGGTACATAAGGTAACAGGTATATAAGATAGTTTAGTGTCACATAGCAGCGAGTTATAGTAATAGTATTAAAACCTTCTCTATGAAGAGACACTTAGGTCTACGAACCGTAGTGGTGATCGATCAAATTTTTCAAATCAAGATCCATTTTTACGTAGGAATGAAAATAGTACATACATTAATATTTAGTTTTACTAACAATTTTATTTCTTTTCAAATCGATTTCAAAAAGGAGGTTCTCATTTAGTTTGTATTTTTTTATTGTTTGTTACCTCAGTTTTGTTATTCCTAAACTGTTTGGAAAAATATTTTTTTAATGAAAAGAAGATATTTTCGAGGACGTCATATTTTCATTTCATTGCCATTGAACTTTGGATCGAAGATACAGCAGGGAACTCCTGAAAATCCCATAGGAAATGTATAGTGATTGAGATATATCGGTGGGTTTATGACAATCCATGACTATGTAGATATCTAACTATAATCAACGAGGTTCTTGAGCATTTTTCTCGAGTAGACTTTCTTGAAGTCGGTTTTATTTTAGGTAGAAATTTTAATTTTCTATATTATTAACAGTAATCCAATTTGCATCGTGTAGGTATTCTTAATTTTACTGGTTTTTATCAAATAAAACGCTGTTAGCTAATGGAGCCTCAAACACGTGCCCTATGAGCTTAGTAAAAGAATGACGTCATACGAGCGTCAGCGTCGCATTTCAACATATTCCGCGCGCCTCGTCCAGTTCCTTTTCAACGTAGCATGTTATCATTATCATCATACACGTACAAACCAGTTTTTATTTAAAAAAAAAACTACACAGAATTCAACAAATCAACAAGGAAAGTAAACCACGTGTGATATATTTACAAGTTGTCTAATCAAATGAGAAGACGTAACGAATGATTGGCGCGCTACTGAATGATAACAGATTATAACAAATTCGATGTATTTTTAAGTGAAATGTGTGCGCATTTTCCTATGAACAGATCATTAAGCAGATATATATTTATGGCGCTTTACGTTAAACAAAAATCAACGTTGTGTTCGAATTACTCTTTAATACGAGGGCGTCATATATTTTATACTGTGCTGGTGATATTAATTTTATTTGGAATATAGTTTTTTTTAATACACATCAATTATCAATATTGTGTTAGTGATTAAAATACTTTTGAGGTAAATAAGAGAATTTTGAAGAGTAAATAAAAAATATTCGCTAATATTTATTCAAGCGGTTATACTCTAAATAACGCGGTAAGTATCGTGGAAGGGATACGTTGGGTATAGTCTCCGATTGTGTTAACATATCCTGTATACCGACTGACCTCAAGATGTACGCACCGCTTACGTGGCCTCAACGTAATTGCGACCTCATTGTTGTTCCGAGTACAATTGTCGTTTAATGAACGCAATTACTTAAACATTTAACTTTTTAATATCGTAACCACAGATTAAATTACATATTAATCGATGTTATATTCAGTTTTATGCTTATATACTGTTTGAATTTTAAATGGCGAAATGTAATCGGGCAACGTGCGCTAAGTCAATCGCATCGGCTCTATTTACGTACGCAGGCCCGGCAGCGGCAGAGGCAGCCGGCCACTCCGTGACTAATGTAAGCAATTAGTCAACACGTCGATAACGCTATGTCAGCATCCGAGAAGCACATACGCCAATGATCAATAAAATGTACGTCCGCACGCCGATAAGTGTATAAAAATTTATACAGCACCACCACCGGTGTCACTTCCTTTTAGTTTGGTGTTACGTCAGACTAACGTCCCATCGCGCGTGCCTTGACTCCTTAACAACCGAAAACAATAACACAATGAGTGCTGGCGAGGGAACAGTTTAAACAATTTGTACACGTTGACGTTTTCAATCGTTTACGAAAAAAAAACTTGCATAATATTATATTTCCCTAAACAAAAAATAAATCGTCGATTATTCTAAATTAAAACCGTGCCAAAATATAGTACAGGTTTTTACTACATTAAAAAAAGATATATCATTTGTTTCATTTCAATGAAAGTGTAAATTAATAAGTACTAAAGGGCATAATAGATTTTGACTTGAGAAAATTACAGCACTATATCTGATGTTCAATATAATTTAGACCAGAAACACTGGCTAACATCGTGTTATCCTGCAAGTGTCAGAGCCATTGCCAATTTAGAAAGCATGGTTGCGAACCAGGCAGACGTTGGTGCATGACGTACCATAAAGGAAATAAATAAAAACCATAAAATACAAAATCGATTTTACGCCTTCGCTACACTTACAACTGAATTTGTAAAGAGAAAGTTAGGTCAAAAAATTCCAATTCCAGATGTCCATGTTTTTTTTTCGACATCGTTGTAAGAGACTGGCGAAATCTTTTGTTACTGCCAGCGAGTAGAAAGTGGCGTAAGATTGCACAACCAATTACAAGATTAGAATAGCAAAAATTTATTTGCTTCAAATAAAAGTTAACATAAACGAATTTTATGTGTATTCCAAATGGTTCTCATTTTAAATATCAAAAACATAAATTCCAGAGTAAAAATTATTTAAACGTGTTAAAAATTATAGTTTCGATATTCTCTTTTAATATAACCATTGGCCAACAGATATATTAGTAAAAATAAAATAATGTATAGGAACGTGAAATTCTCGTGTGGATAGCGCGTCAGCCGCGTTTGTAGACGCAACCCGCCAACGTAGAGAGTCGAAAATAAACCTCAGTGCCTATATAATATTTCAACCACTCGAAACTCGCGGCAGTATTATAGCTATCGGCATTCCCGGTCATCGGGCTAACTGATTTCCGACCAACCCCCGCTTCCAATTTTTTCACAATACATATTTCACCAATACAGTACTAATAGGCAGTTATACGTTAATAACTTTAATTAAACTGATTGTATATAATATGAGCTTAGCTGTTACAGAATCTAATGTTTACCTTGTACGTATTAATACAGAGTAAACTTAGTTGTTATCAGAAATGATATACGTAATACGCATTGCATATCAATGTAGGTAGGTGTATACAGTTTGTTTCGAGGCCAAATATTATTTATATTACTTAGCGGTTTCTAGGCAATAAGGATATAAATAGATAATTAAATGCTCATTATGTTGATTTTATGGAATAGTTTAATAAAATAATATGACTTAACAAAAAAAAAATAAACGTATATATGCCCAAATTATATTATTTGTCATGTGCTACTTAGAACTGTCCTAATCTATGTCAAAACCTTTTATTTTATATATAAATAATGTGGTACTTTATTGCGACTATTACGCATTATCAAAATTAGAACATTTAAAAGTAAATTACGAGATAAAAATACATCAAAGCTGTATGTTCTTTATTTATTGAACACTTTGGTATCTAAAAATATTCTGATCGAGAACTGGTAGTGATAACATTACAGAGTCGGTCTCTCTTGATTTACTCTTACTTTTACACGAGATAATAAAAATCCGGTTTTGAGTGATACAATACTTCATTGTAATTTTGTGCATAAACACTACAATGAAAACATGGAATTCACAAAAGTGACGTAAAAATGAGGTTATATAATTATTGTTACTGGCAATACTGTTTATTAACTTGAAATAAAAAACGAATCATTCTCAAATTAAAACCTCAGACCCAAGACTTTTAGCTCAGTTTAGAGATGTTTTGGAAAAATGCTCACACCGCATGTGATACTATACGACATAATTTATTTGGGTTTTGTTAGATAAAAGTTAAAATTCTCAGAAATTTAAATTATCCTTGTAAAGATAAAAAAAATAATGACGGATACGTTAAAAGATGGCGACGCCGCACCGTCAGTAAACCCTATTACATTTATATTATTCACATGTTTTTACGCTCTAACCTCGTAAGCGATCGGTACGACTACAATATTACACGTCAATAAAGTTCCGCAAGTTCATAATAGAAGTGACGATTACTTATATAAATAATTTAATAAGTGGAATATATACTGCGTATAGACTTTTGCATGAAGGTTTCCGTATTATAATTGAGTTTTATTATCGGTTCGATGGAAGGTTTGTATGTATATTCGTGATATGATAGCCGGTTGTGTGAAGCCGAAATAATAAACAGCGATTGTGGTTTAGGATCCCGCGTTGCTTAGACATAATATATCAAATCGATACTATTATTCGCTGGTGCCGTTATATATGACTACGGAAGTACAGCAGACATCTGCCTGTTGAAAAAAAAACACTATTCACTTCGTACGTATCGTACGGGTTTTGATAAATGTGTATATATATGTGATAAATTGTAAACAAAATTGTTTATATTAGTTCGATTCAGTAAAATATTTGATTTTTTTCTACAATGGCACGACTGCTGTCAAGACACATCGGCTTATATACTAGACGAAAGAGAATTTAATTTAATAAAAAAAAAATTGTTCTAAAAAAATACATGGATCATTCGGGAAGATTTGCGGTATATGCATCTCGCCTTTTTGTATATCTTATAGCAACTCTGCTTATTAGATCATTTCCGTTGAACTGGATAGCCCGAATTCCTTATAGACTGCTATGAAACAAGCGTTAAACATTTTCAAACAATAGTTTGATGTATTGCTAAAATATTAACACGGCGCGAGTTAACGTCGAATTCAACCGAAACGCGCGTGAAAATTATCAAAGAGATAATTATGATCCAATATCTGTAATCAATATATCGGCGCGACAATTGAAAAGATTCATAAATGAAGTAATAACCGAATGGATGACACTATTACATAATTTATATTACAAGAAATTTATTATACTTTGCGTGGTATATTTATTGCAGATTAAACGGGGTATCGTTCCGAGTGATGGAACATCCCCAGTCCCTAACGGGTGCTCAGGCACACGCACCATTGACAGCGTCTGCTTTGCTCACCGTCGACCTGCTCCTAGCCTATAAATAGAGAGCAGAGCACGCAAACAACGTCCATCGTACATCATCTCGCCAGGGCGCCGCACCATCGATTTATGTATCTCTATATTTTACACACAAATACATACATATCTAAATATATACATATGTTGAACGTAGCAATATCCATTATCATTCAATCTTTGAAACATAAAAGTATCGTGTAATTTTATTGATCCACATCCGTGTATTTTATGTAATATATTTTAGTACTAGCTATGCCCACGACTCCGTCCGCGTGGAACCTAACGTAAAAAAATAGTGACTAATAAAATCATCTTTATGTATTAAGTCCATTTACTTATCTACTTTTCTCTCCTACTTAAATCGTGTGGGAAAATTACAATATCATTCGATAAAGTGAACCGATTTTAATGAAATCTAGAATAAATGTTACTCGAGGATATATATGCTTTATGATTTTCTTGTGAGGTTTTATCCTGAACGCAGTGCTTTAGCAGTGATGCGTGCTCAAGCAAACAGACAGACGGACATAAAAAAAAAATATTGACATGTATTTTATTACTTATTTCAATACACCGGCAACAATTTTTTTATAGAAATCTAAAAAGTACAGACACGTTAGATTTACGTTCTTATTATATGTATAGATTTATACAGAACGATTGATAATTTGTTTAAATAACAGGGGGCCTGGCGGACGTTGTCCTGCCCTGATAATAAAAATAAACCTTGACAAATTATATGCCTAAATCTTCCTCATGAATCACTTTATGTACTGGTGAAAACTGCATGAAAATCCGTTCAATAGTTTTTGAGTTTATCGCTAACAGGCAGACAGACGCAGTAGAGAACTTTGTTTTATACTATGTAATGAAGTCATAAGACGAGGTAACAAGGAAATTTGAAATAATGGCATATCGCGAAAATTTTTAAATCGTCTATAGACGTTTTGAGGTGCGTGGTCGTTTATGCATATAAGTAAAATTGTAGTGTCGGGTGTTTTTCCAGGCTAATCTTCGAAACGGCTGGATTGATTTAGACTAGGCTTTCATAGATGGAGGAAGAATTATCTTTTACACAGCAGTTAAGAAGTAATGGTAAAAATATTAGAGGCAACTTCATTTCGGTAGTGTTTATAGTGGTCAAGTAGTGATGACAAAAGCGAAATTCCTTATTTTTCTATCATGTTTTCGTATATTTGGACATTGAAACTATCCATCTACTATAAAGAGCAAGCCGAGGCAATATTTAAAGATATGCGCATATAGCTCTTTTTAGCGGTTTAAATATTAATTTATGTATGACGTATTGCTACTGGCTGTCCATAAAAAAAATAATTACAATTAAAAAAAGATAACTCACAATTATGGCAATTAAAATAAAAAATTTAGTTCTTACGAAAAAGCAAAACTATTTTTACGGTATCTATCAATTATTATATTAACTTTAAAATATATTTCAAATTATCTATACAAAAACATATTTATCAATTTGTTACTATTTTGTCATAGATTTTTATGCAGGAACACTTTTTAAAAGCAGTTCAAACAATTGCAATATAACATTTGCAATAATACGTCAACATTATGTATGTGTCAGTTCGTAACAGCTTTGGTATTTTTAACATTGCATTACATTTGTAGGAATAGCATTTTCATATCTACGAGAAACACAGAAGTTGATAACACCCCGAATTAGCGAAACTATAAATGAGTAAAGTAAATATTAATATCTGCGGAGTAACCACGTGCTTCGAAAGATAAGTAGTTATCAGTCTACAACAGCAATCTTTTTGTTTCATAAATCTTTATCGTGTGTATCGTTGCTGTTATTGTGCGATAAAACCCTTTCTTAACATCTATATTATTAACAAGTTGTTAATGTTCAAATGTCGTTGTAGTACAATAGATTGTTTTGTTTTATAGAATGAAAGTCACTCCCTTGTTCGTTCTATCTTCCAAGTGTTACGAAGACTTGTTGATACCCTAAACATATTAAAAATAATTGCAGACGATTTTTGGTAGAATTTTGGACTGTACTTGATAACAGAAACAGATTTTCCAAACACAAAATTTACCACATATAAAACAGATTGTATTACAAATAGAACAATGTAAACCATACATTTTGTAACTGACAATATTTATAAGATATCTATTGTTATCTATCACGTGCTTCTTTGTTTCCTTTTCGACAATAAAGAACCCACGTTGTTCATAAAAAGAATCTGAATACGTAACATCTTTTTTTGCAAAATCCTTCTTACTCAAATTGTGATTTTGTTGACAACTAAAATTATAGAATACTTTAAAAAACGTTTTCGCTTCGAACATTCGTAAAGGGACCCGATATTCTCTTACCAGAACATGAAATTAAAAGTTGAGTGTGACTATCTATACCCAGTAGTTGGACAGTCACTACAAGGACTAATAATATAATGCATAATTTCTGTACAACGGACAACAAATTAATGAAGGAATTGTTATTCTGCTATTGATTATCTGCTGTCCGTTATCATTATTCACAACCGTCGACAGGTGTTATTGCGACGTGCGAACAAGCGATCTATATGCAGCAATCAATAGGTGTGAAGGGAGGACACTTCATGTTGCTCACACTGAAAGTGTATTATATGCCTACTCTAATAACGAACTGTTATTGATTGAATACGACACAAAATAACAGAATAACATTTCTTAATCCGTTATTGCTCTAACGTAACCTATAATTCTGCTGTAGTTTCTAATGAGACAGAGTACAAATTTGTCTAGTATTGACTGTAATTTTACCGGAGTTGGAGTCATGAGCTCTATTCGCCTATCTATCGTTCCGCCAGCGCGTAGCTTTAATATTTATAAAATAAGGATAATTAAGTGATACAATTAAACGGTATAGCTTTCGTTCGAGCTGTTTATCACGTGCGTTTTGGACCAATAACCATTATTCAACGTGTCTAGTTTTAGCAAACATAGCGAAATTTATTTATATTTATACCCATTCCAACGGAAGATATTCGATGTGTTTATAAAATGCCTTTAGGTCCTTTTAATTGCAAATAAACACGAACGGAATTTGTTTCGGGTGAGGTATTTTAGTGATTTTCATTAATAATTTATACTTTTTGTTGCGTACCCGACTTTATACTATAAACAAAATACTAGTTTCAGCCCGCATTTCCGCACACATTTGTATTTATTTGTTGCTATTACTTCTTGCTGTCTTTATAATATGTTTATTTTCTATAAGAATAATATGATAGAGGTCTGTCATTGGACAACACTGGATAAATTTAAAACAATTTGTTTTAGGGTTACTTTTTACACATTTAGTGTCTTTCCTAAAAAAAAATATTGAGATATACGAATTATAAATGTTATTCAAGTTTTAAGATACTATAATTTTTATATGCACTACACGCTCAGTCAAATCCGTTCTCTTTCCCTGGAGAACGGGCAAGCGGTGTTGTGCGCATGCGCAGGAGAGGTCAAGTAAACGGATAATATGGTTTACAAAAAAATTGTAAAACAAAGTATTTATTGTTTTCAATTGTTTCAAGTTTTTTCCTCTCTACATAAAATATACTTTTAAGATAATAAACAACGCAGACGAAGTCGCGGGTATCGGCTTGTAATCAATATTTGAGTTATTGCGACATGACCATCGTGTAATTAATTACTCACCGTGTTTATCTACATTTGCCAATTTTTATAGCGATCGATTAAATGGTATAAATGATGATGAACTGTATCGCTATCTAATAGCGAAAAATAGTAATAGCAACAGCTAGAAAAAAACACTTAGGTGTCAATTGTCACAGTCTTGGAGTTTATCAATTTCATATACCAACATAAATACAACAAACTTCAGGCGGTTTTTACTATCTTACATAACTGTGGTGAAAGTTTGCAATAAGTTACTAGCTTTCGCTCACGTTAACGAAGAGTTGTCCTCTCCCTAGGGAACAGTACGATTTTCTAGATGAGAGCTACCCTATAGTATTTTCTGCGCCCCTGACAATATGTATACAAAATTTCGTAATTATCAGTTGAGTACTTAATACGTGAAAGCGTAACAAACAAATACATAAACAAACTCACATTCGTATAATATATTAATATAATATATATTATATTCGTATAATATTAGTTACTACTACATTTCTAGCTGAAGTTAAAGAATAATGTGCTGTCCAAATGGTAACGCGCTAAGCTTGAAGGATTCGTTTTATATTGCAGCTACTGGAACACTATAGTTCGCATCAAACTTTTTAACCGATCTGGAGTATATGCGCAGAATACAAATATAGGTATCAGAGGGACGAAGAAGTCGCAGAAAGGGGAGCAGGCTCACCGCGCCAAAACTCACCAATATATGTTATTTGGATTGTTAATATTCTAGCTTTGTCTATTATTCTATTGTTCGGCTACTATTGCCCATTTCTAGTTTTTCCTGTTATTTTATTACCTCAGCAATGATTTCATTTTTATTATCTGTTCATTTTTATCTCTAATCTTTTGCAAATATTCTAAATGTATAATATTGATACAAAGATTAATAAATGTCAATATTAAATTCCTATATTAATATTTTGAATTTGTTTTGTATTCACTTCCTGACTGTACTATGCGCAAAGCCGAATTCAAAGCTATATTCAGAGCAGCCAAAACATTTGACTCGGACTATACTTTTAAGTATTTGACAATAGACTATTAACTCAAGGGTGGTTAGGCGGGCTTTGAATATTGCCTTCTTATGTTATAGATTTGCATTTCAAACTACGTCAATCGACGAGGTGTCTAAACATATAACCCCTGAGTCAGCTTGAATTCGGTTGAAAAACATATTTTTTTATATATAAAAAATTTGTAAACAAAAACTCGTATAACAAGGTTTTGTTTTGAGATGACAAATTATGTTATCTTTTACGTAGTCCTTGTACCAATATCATTAAAATGTGCGCGTTAAATTAACTTAAAACTTTAGTGATACCACAAATCCCTTTTAATAATAAATATAGTGTTAACTTTATGGGCTTTGTCATAAAGAATTTATATAAATTGTTGTGAAGTTATATTTGTATTAGGTAGGGTTGTCAATTCTCATATACGGGAAATCGATAATTTGAATACTGAACGGAACTGAAATGTGTAAAAAAGCGTAAACGTTTTATAATTTTTTATTTTATTATTAGAACATTTAGTAAAATATAGTTAAATACTTGTTTCGTGACGTTCATATACGGATTTAGGGACTGCGCATTTTATAGCGTTATTGAGAGTTGTCGCTAAATGGAGAGAAGAAAAATCAATATTATTTAAATTAGTAAACCAAACGAATTCAAGTAATTAAACGTAGTTTACGCTGTATTTTTATGTTGTGACATGGACGTGAGATACGTTTTAAAAAGCCTTACATATAGCGAACAACAATAGCTTGAAATCAAAGCACATCATTGCATTTTCCTTCCGGAGCTACAAAACATGACGTCGCGCCTTTTTCGTGTCGTTGCCAACCCTACTTATAGGTGACATTGACCATATCAGGATTTACAAAGCGAACAGAATCAACAATAAAAAGTTTGCAAGATATTAAAACTTACGCAGTTACGTCTTGTGTCTTTTGCTTATGTAAATGACATTAATAGGAAACATATTACTGTCTAACATGAATTTGTATTTCTAAAGTCATTTTTTAAGTTTTTAGTGTTGATATCTGTTAAAAACATAAATTAATTATAGAAGCAACCTTGTTCTTCATTACCCTTGTGTCCCTACCTATTTTTAAATTTACTTTGTCAACACGGGGTGATTCATGACCAAGTCTAACTATCTGGCAAAATTTCAAGTAACCCTGACAGATAGATCAGTAAAATAATATGCCTTTTAAATATTTACAAGTATCTCAGTATTTAAAAAATCATAGGCTTTATAAATAAAGATAGAATATTATGTAAAATTTATTATTGGAACATTCTTGTTCTGTCCTAGGTTAGTTATTAAATTGATGCGAAAATTTTTTTGGCAGAAGATGAAACGGACCGGATGTTAATGTGAAGGATAAAATGCGTACACAATTTTTTTTTAAATAGATATGAAAATTACATAATACGTACAAAGAAATACTGAGGAACTTGTTTAAGAGCTTTCAAGCATCGAGTACTTTTTTTTTCATTTGTGTTTTTTAAAAAGAATTAATAAAAACAGAAGTGACACAACCTAGCAATGTGAATAACTTATTGTTAGTTTAATTATTTTAACCTTGAGAAAAAGTAACAAATAACATTGTTCTTTGTATTCTCTTCCTAATTGACTGCAAGCAAAAAACTTATTTGCCATATATGAGTTAGTAATCAAATAAATAAGCTATTATGTAATAATACAATATTGATTAATGCACAGAAAACCATATAGTGTAATAAGTACTTCAGATAAACGATTTCTACAAGGAATTTTATAATGTAAATGCCGGGACTCCGTTAAGTCAAACTTTAAATGAATATATACGGAGTTATCATAAATTATTACAAAATTAAGTGTAGCAAGCAAATAAATGTTAAAGAAACAATTATTTATGCACTTATACAGGATATTGTTAAAACTGTTTCAAGATTGACATAGTATATTGCTAAAATGAAGATAAACATATACTTTAATTAATAGAATAATACAATATCCCACAGATATATTCCCTTGAACAAGAGTATAAAAATAAATAACAACAAGTATACAAAAATTTAACATATTACTGGTATTGAGCATGGAGGTTAAAAAAACCTTGCAGAACTAAGTATATTGGAAAGAAAATACCTCTACCATATTCTGACTAGTTTACTAGGACAAGGATTTTAACTACATTAAGTTTTGTATAAAGATATAGATGATAACTTACCATTGGGCCCATATTTGTCTTGGTTTCTTTTCACTTGGTCTGCACTGAGGCCTTTGTCTGGGTCTGTGCCAAAATATTTTAAGACTTCTTCCACGGATTTCGTGTGAGCGTCCTCCATGGTGGAATTACTACGTTGCCGTCAGTTCTAGAAGGAAAGAAGAGAATATAGGTTAGAAATGACGAGTCATCATTGGTAAGATTAAGGCTTTTGAGGTTATGTTACTCTTTTGTCTGAACTTGCAAAAATCCAATTAAATATTGTATAGAACGTTAAATATTGATTATATAATTACAATTTACAATTTTATTATTGGTTATAATTAAACTTTCATTTATTGGCTGGTTTGGTTACTGAATTAAAATAAACGTCAAATAAGTAATATATTTCTATGAAAAGAGGTGATTTACACTTTATGTGGAGCACAAAAATGAAGGTAAATTCCGTGACAAAAAACACATTATTAGAATAAATTAGCAATTTCCTAGCCTGTATATACATCTGAAATTTCAAGCACTCACCAACAAATTATTTATAATACATGAGAAAAAAACTATCTTCAAACGATTATCACTGAATATATACTGTTTGACTTCTGTAATAATGACAAAAAAATGAATATTATGCTAGTATAATACTTTTTCTCGTAAATATCATAAACGACAAGAACACGTATCCAATGTAGCCGTCATTTTTCATAAACTGACGTAGCAAAAGTCAACGATAGTAGCGCCACCTCTTTCGCCAAAGTTGAACTATTTTATCATAATAGGATCTTATTAATATAATTGTTATAATTAAGGAAGAATTAAATTTAAGCATTTCATTCTGTGCTATAGAAATGATTAAATCTGACATGTAAAATAAATTTTATTGCAAAAAAATCTTTGTATAATTTACGGCCACACATTAATGTGGAGCTCTGCTATAGGTTGAAATCGAACCACGTGACGAGAAGCTATTTTGGTGCCAAAGGCGCCTACAAATTGCGGTATTTTTAAAATTCCGAAATTTGCTTTGCGTTATGTAACACTTTTATTATCACTTATTTTTATTCACTAACTTCCTTTTTGAACGTTATGGCACTTGACTTGCACTATGTTTACTACACTCACGGGTCTTTCGTATTTATGGTGACATTATGGAACTTACTGAAATATTTTTATTCGACAGCGTCGAGAAGGAAAGAAGAAATAAGAGTGGCGCGGGAGATGTTTTCCCGCCGCGCCCCGAGTAGCGACTCCCGGGCGAAGAGCGACGATTTTAGAGCGGCGCGGGCGCGGTGGAGGGACACTGTCGGAGATTTCTTTAATTATTTTGGCAACAGTACTCGATGGCACAGTCGAGTCGCTTTCCAGGGTTGCATGTCGCACAGTGGCTGACGACGGCCGTCCTATGATGATCTTTTTATAGCGGGCGCTACCGGGCTCGAGCTCCCGGTGCTTGGAGAGTTCTGACTTCTGTTTACGACTATTAAATATAATATTTATACAATACCGTGTAATCTTTGCCTTTAAAAATGATCAATTGGCTGTTCAGTCCTTTCTTAACAGAATGTTTTCCAATAGCGATAGAACGCCGAGGTTATATGAACCGGAAGGCTTTACAGATAACAAAACATTGATCAAACACAATGCTATCACTGATTAAGAGTAGGTAATTTTCTCTAGAAGCTTTCGATTTAGTACAATTCATTCAAGTTGATAAATACTATCGTCAATGTCCAACAAATAGTGAATAATATTCACTGTCCGTTCAATAGGCAACTATTGGATACCTACTTTTGTTTACGAGAAAGTAATAAAAAATCTCTTTTAGACCATTTTATAATCGAAATAACGAGCTGCTAGTGTTTATCTGTTGATATCGCGTTAACAAATTGTATTTTTAGTAATAAAATTGGAAAATAAAACATTTTACGTGAAAAAGTTATCGTCCGAAAAAACGACTTCCACAGGTTATAACATTTATTTAGGAATCTGTTGTATTAGATTTAAGTTTTTGACCACAATTTCACCTGATAGCAACCCCACGACGTGGCCTAGAGGAAGATTAGCTCTCAAGTGCAGATGCTAAAACACACAGGTGCTTGGAGACATATTTTCGACTGACAGATAAATGAGAGGTTTTGTTAGTTTTAGAAATAAAAAAAATGGATTGTTTTAGATAGAAAAAACTATCTTGGAATTTTTGTTAACTTGACTAGGAATATATGAATGCTTGAAAAATGAAAATATGAATAATGCCTCCGAAATCTAATTTTCACGTTTTCGATTGGAAAGAAGGTTTAAACAGACGTTAAGGCGGAATTGTAATCAGAATATGGAAATATTTAACTATAACAGCATGTGTGGAATATTATGGCTGGTACGAAATATAAGTAATTGACTAACTACTAATAACACTAATTATAGTCCGCGTCAAATGTTATGGCCGCTCTGAATGTAGCTTCGAATTCGGCTTAGAGCATAGTACAGTCAAGAAGTTAATACAAAACAAATTTAAAATAATTACCATAAGAATTTAACATTGACATTTATTCATCTTTGTTACGATATTACGTACTATACTGTACGTATACAGTATAGTACGTTTTTAATAAATTATGATTCAAGGAGATATTTGCCTATTACATTAAGTAATAAGAATGTGGCAGTACAACGACCACATTACAACTTTCAAAAGATTTTGTAGAATAAAGATACGACTCCGATTGTGTCATCTTGTAAACGCTTTCACAGCTAATTTACGTAAACCTCTTTACTTAACATACATATAGACTATTTGCAAAATATTAGAGATAAAAATGAACAGACAATAAAAATTGAATCATTACTGGGATAATAAAACAACAGTAAAAACTAAAAATGGACAATAGTAACTGAACAATAGACAAAGCTACACAGTTCGCCACATTATGTATTTGTCAGTTATAATTAAATCCAAATAACATTTAATCACCTGACTGGGGAGTTTTAGGTGATCGCGTACTTTAATTGAATGATCCGCCTTATGCAGTATTTGTTTCTATCTATGGGATATATCTTGTAGCATATATTGTGCAGGTATTATGCGTGTTACAATACCGTTATTGTAAATAAAATATATTCATAATAAATAAATAATTTGTATTAAGCAATGCCTTCCATAGAAACATTATTTTTCGATGTGGATGGGTCTGCTAATAAAGACAAATATACAAGAAAAAGAAAACAACGAAAATAGCAATAACATGTAATTACCAACAACAAAACTAAATTCTATTCTGAATGTAACTAATAATGACAGGACACAGGTGTCAACGTTGGTGAAATAGGGGGCGAGGTACGCGCGCGGGCGAGCTTGCTCCCCTTTTACCTCACTACGTCCCTCTAATACCTAAATTTGTGTTCTGCGCATCTGCTTCAGAGCGGTTAAAAAGTTTGACGCGGACTATACATCTATATATTCAATATACTGTGTCGAAACAGTTCATAAGCCACTAAAGAAACAAAATTAATTTGATTTGTGTCACTTAAATTTGCACACAGTCAGACACATTATGATTCAAAATCATCAATGACTGATAATTGTATTGTCAAAGCTTGTTAAGACACAAAGGAAACCTCGCGGTGGAAGACGGAGTGAATCGCGTAAAAATTATAATGTTCACACACCACAGTATATGTGACGTTATTTACTAGAGGATACAAACTGATGTGAGAGTATGCTTCCTGCTATCCATGAAACAGATAAACTTAAGTTAGTTAAGATAAACTTAGTCCATATTGCTATATGTTATAGTTTCATTCAATATTTAACAATCGGATGTTATAAGGTTTTTGTATTTTACATCTTAAATTCAGAAAATATGAATTAAATTCTACAAATATTAATAAAATGTTTTGGGAAACTATTTAATAAGATTTAGAAGGGAATTTAAAGCTAAAAAAAACCTTCCTGTGGTCAGTATCTGAATCGCGTGACTTCTGCAATGTAATTTAATGTTATCTAGGCGTGTCATAGGGCGTTGAGCGTTGTTACAACTTTAAGACCGCGCGATTTAAATTTCCTGTCGTGAAATAACTCCAACCAGTCGGTTTTAAGTACCACCTGATAGCTGTGAACAAATATAAAAACGATAATAAGATAGGCTCCTTGCGGTTTCTGGTCTAGTCTAGGTTCTAGTCTTTGGTGCTAGTCTCATACCTGCATGACGAAGTTTCGGCTACTTGGCGTGCTAAAAATTAACCTCAAAATAAATTCCGAAAATAGTGTAGAAAACTTTCGCAATGTGTGTAAAGACCGCGGGCCCAGTTATCGTGCTGCGTCTATCGTCACGTAACTCGATAGATCGTAACGCATGACGATAGGGTCTTCCCACGTCTGCATTAATTGCGATCATAGACAAAACTTCGTGGCGATACACACAGGTATGGAAGTATTAAGCATTATGGTACTCGGTGTGTAACCATTTTACTAACATAATTTACTTCCTTTTTTAATATCATTACTTTTCGTCATTGGTGATAATTTTCAATGTGATTATTTAGTAAAAGTTCTATAAAATTTTATACGTATTTAAAGATTATTTCATCCTTGCTGCTTTTATTAAAAAACATGGTAAAAATTACGTACCACTTTCAAAGCCTGATTAACCAAATGTTAATATTTATTGTTTCTATTTTTATTTCATATAAGACGGTTAATTTGTGCTACTTCATTATCATTACATAGTATAAAACAAAGTCCCCTACCGCGTTTGTCTGTCTGTTCGCGATAAACTCAAAAACTACTGAACGGATCTTTATGCGGTTTTCAGCAGTGGATAAAGTGATTCACGAGGAACGTTTTGGTATATAATTTGTCCAGGATTTTTTTATAATCAGGGCGGGACAACGTCTGTCGGGCCTGCTAGTTGCTAATAAACTAAAGCTAAGTACTAGATGGAGTTTACGCCCTGAATAGAAGTAAGTTAGCCCATTCACAGATAAAGCTCTTTCCGGGTTTGAAAAGAAACTAAACTGTATACAATTTTTCGCGTACGAGTAAACTTGAAACGCCAAACTAGATATCACGATCTTTTGAAAGAATATCCAACAAATTATAAATTAGTTACAGAGACTTTAAGTACACACTATTAACTTTTTGCCTTCGCGGCGATTAACGAATTGATGAATTTTATACATGCACCGAAACATTTGTTCTGTAATTAAAAAAAAATTAAAACTACTACAAAAATCAATGGCCAAATTGTTATTTGATTAAAGAAAAAGAACATAAAAAAGAACATCATTACAATTTCATAAACTTGAGTACTTCATATTCGAACGTATGTTAATAACAATAGAATGTAATATTGAATTTTTTTCGTGAACAATATCCAACAGGCTTCAAGATATTATATAATGCTTTCAGTTCAATTTATTTTAGAATCATTTGTCTTTTTCGCTAAGTAAGTACATTATATTTCAGCGTAACTATCTGTTTACGATTTGCAAATTCCTAAAACATTCTTAATATTAATGGTCGAGTTTCCTGCTTACATTTTTCTGCGAACAGTTTGTTGCGATACGCGTAAAACCAGCTTTTAAATAAACTTACTTCTATTGTAAATTTCAGGCAGTTATTCAGATTAAAAAAAAGTGTGCGTGTAAAAGGTGTAACAAGATAGAAATCTTTTCAATTTTTTTTATCTTTCGCCTTACTCTACGTTTGTAGAAAAAACGACACTAACAATAGAAAAAAGGTATTTAATACATTGAAAGTTTTAATACAAAGAAATACAAACAACAAATACATAGAAACAAAATGTTGACTATAGCTAACTTCATGGTGTTGGTTTTCCGAGACGGTGTGCGCGCGCATCGTAAAAATTTACTCTCATTATTTTTCCCTAACGCGCCAAAAAAAGTATAACTTCAAAAACGAAATTGCATACAAAGGATCTGTCGATAATTTTTGGCAGGATTTTACACTGTCATTTGTTATTTGACCCTGTATTGTGTGATATTATTGTGGACAAGTGAAATGGTTAGAAATATTAACATGGAATATGAATTTTGAGATGTCATAAAAACCTTCTGGAAAATTCTAATAATGGACATATGATTATTTGGGAGGGAAGGGACCGTAATTGTGTTGGTACATTGAAGTCATCACAATACACATAACAATTACCTACTTGATAACAGAAAAAATAATTTGCTGTAGTAAGGATTGATTGTCAAGTTACTTAGTAAAATAACTATTTTTTATGCTTTATAGATTTCTGGTATTTGACCACATTTCCTTCTAATGTATAATGACGATATTGCCTAAGACAGTAAACACGCTAAACTTAGAGTGGACTGGCTCTCAAGGGTAGCTGTCCGAACATATCAACGGGTGTTTGGCGATAGTTTTACAATTTGAGGTTGGTAGCTATTCAGGCGAACTTAGAAAACAAACCTACGACCGTGTACTATAGACTCAATGTTGACGAAACTTTTATAAAGAGCACACTTAAATTATTCAGACGTAAAACGGTATTTTAATGAATCATCAAGTGTAAACTCGCTAATAAATTAAAACCGTTTACGTGTTACCGATGCACCTTTGCCTGATTTCAGAACGAGCTCAGACGACTAAATTATTTATATCAAGTTTTTTTTAACTTTATTTTTGGCAACCAATCTTTTAAATTCTTACTGCCATTGTCGAGTAGCTAATAGTATTACAAGTTCTTCTTACATTCCATTTTTGGCAACCAGTCTTCTAGTAGACTATTACTGCCATTGTCAAGTGTGTAATATCGATAATATTACAAGTTTCTTGATATAATTTCAATGAACTAACAAGATGGTGGCCAGATTATGAATAAAAAATAAAATTCACTACATGACAGGCCAAAATCCCGCCAAAAACTCCGTTGCATCGTTTAAAGAAATTTTTATGACATTTTCCTTCTTCTTTTTAAAATGGCAACATGTGTTCGCACACAGTTACGCAAATGTCAAGTGAATGGAGCCATAAACAATGGAGATTGTGCCAGACAATTAAACAACTCTCTTTATATCCAGACCGGGTTATCTACCAACAGACACCATAAAGAAAGCACATACAAACTAAACATACAACATTTTGTTAGATTACAGACACACAAGATGTTTTTTTTCGAACTGACTACGCTATTGATCTATCAAGGTCTTAACAGCTTCACCGGACTACAAACACACAAGAGCATTACACTAAAATCTACAGTTTAATTTTGATAGTACTAATAAATGTATACAAGCATTCTACAATTAAATGATTATCCGTAACAAGAGTTAAAAGAGACATAATGTAAATAGGACGGGGAATAGAAGGAGGTAGAACATCATAGAGAGAGAAACTGTTTCTAGGGCAATTAAAAAATATGTGATCCAGTGATCCGTCCTCTAAGTTACATTCACAAATAGAGTGATCTCTGATCCTTATTAAAATTGTAATATGTCAACCTTGTGTTTCGCTCATTTTATATTTAGCCAGTGGAAATAGAGAATTACATTAAAATATTCGAATGCTAATATTAACATCCATTTTAGCTGTCGGGACAAGATCAGCATACGTATACAAATAAAGCATAAGGTTAATTATTTTTAAACCTAGTAAAATAAGCACATAAATCAAATGTGAAGGAAAATTTGATAAAAATAATTTAAACGACGCTGGATAATGTTTGACATCTGATATAAATGAGAAACTGGCATGTTTTTCATCAGAACCATTTGAAAGACTGAGATTTATTTAGACGAACTGACTTAAGTGAAGTGAGTATATTATTGAAAATTTATATATTACATAGTAATTCAACCTCCATTAAACCCGATTCTCCCGCCAGGTGATAAATATGTAAGAAAATTTTACGATTCATAAATAATTTAATATCAAAAGCTTATTTCATAAAATTAAACGTCTGTCATATAACATAATTTTTTTCGCCTTTCCAATATGTAATACATTAAATTTCTTTTAAATTAGCTTCAGTTTTATTTATTTTACCTCTGAGAATTCCAGTTTGGTCGGGTTTAATCAACTTTTGAAAACGATAAACCATCGAGGTGTGTTTAACGATCGATTTAAGATACTTCGGTTAAAACGATATATTATTACACTAGCTGTGCCTGCGTCTTCACCCAAGCTTATTATTTTATATTGTAATTATTATTTCTTACTAGCTGAGCTCGCGACTTCGTATGTAAAAAACAGTTCCGTAAAAACAGTAACTAGTAAAGTCATCTGAATATATTAAGTCCCTTTACTTATCTACTTTTCTCTCGAATTTAAGTCGGGTCGTCATTAAAATTACAATAGCTTTTCATAGACCGAACCGATTTTAATGAAACAAAGACTAAATGTTACTCAAAGATATGTTTTATGATTTTCTTGAAAAGGCTTTATCGTGAATGCAGTAGTTTAGCAGTGATGCGTGTCCAAACAAACAGACAGATAAACGGATAGACATTTCTAAAAATGATTCAAATGTATTTTATTACTTACTCTTAGACATTGGCAACAATTTTATTTACAAAAAGTACAGACACGTTAGCTTTACATTCTAATTATATGTATAGATATGTAAAGTATAGATAATAGTGCTGTATTGATGTGTAAATATTCTTTGTGTACAAATATCTACATTTACTAATTTTCGTAGCGATCGGCTGAATAATATAGAACAGGGATCACCAGTTAATATTATTTGTGGGTCGTTTTAGCAATGTCCTTAACACAATGTCTGGCGGTCAAGTTTTTTAAATCTAAAATTAAAAATAAGGACTTTTTACTAATGTAATATGAAATGTATGGCTCAATAATATAGAACAGAACAGTTAATATTATTTGTGGTCCGTTTTAGTAATGTCCTTTACAGGTCTTGTCGCGGTCCTTAAGAGAATGCCTGGCGGTCAAGTTTTTTAAATCTCAAATTAAAAATAAGGACTTTTTACTAATGTAATATGAAATGTATGGCTCAACAATATAGAACAGAACAGTTAATATTATTTGTGGTCCGTTTTAGAAATGTCCTTTACATGTCTTGTCGCGGTCCTTAAGAGAATGCCTGGCGGTCAAGTTTTTTAAATCTCAAATTAAAAATAAGGACTTTTTACTAATGTAATATGAAATGTATGGCTCAACAATATAGAACAGAACAGTTAATATTATTTGTGGTCCGTTTTAGTAATGTCCTTTACATGTCCTGTCGCGGTCCTTAAGAGAATGCCTGGCGGTCAATTTTTTTAAATCTCAAATTAAAAATAAGGACTTTGTACTAATGTAATATGAAATGTATGGCTCAACAATATAGAACAGAGCAGTTAATATTATTTTGGTCCGTTTTAGTAATGTCCTTTACATGTCTTGTCGCGGTCCTTAAGGATGCCTGGCGGCAAGTTTTTTAAATCTCAAATTAAAAATAAGGACTTTTTACTAATGTAATATGAAATGTATGGCTCAACAATATAGAACAGAACAGTTAATAGTATTTGTGGTCCATTTTAGTAATGTCCTTTACATGTCCTGTCGCGGTCCTTAAGAGAATGCCTGGCGGTCAATTTTTTTAAATCTCAAATTAAAAATAAGGACTTTTTAATAATGTAATTTGAAATGTATGGCTCAACAATATAGAACAGAACAATTAATATTATTTGTGGTCCGTTTTAGTAATGTCCTTTACATGTCCTGTCGCGGTCCTTAAGAGAATGCCTGGCGGTCAATTTTTTTAAATCTCAAATTAAAAATAAGGACTTTGTACTAATGTAATATGAAATGTATGGCTCAACAATATAGAACAGAACAGTTAATATTATTTGTGGTCCGTTTTAGTAATGTCCTTTACATGTCCTGTCGCGGTCCTTAAGAAAAGACCTGGCGGTCAATTTTTTTAAATCTCAAATTAAAAATAAGGACTTTTTACTAATGTAATATCAAATGTATATTAGGTATACAATATTCAAAAAATGACATGTTTGCTTATCACACGATGTTTCAGTACAGAAAATGGTATTGTTTTGATTAAGTATTTTTTACATGGTATTTATTCTATCAGTTCTTGCACACTATTAAAGAAATCAAAATCATCAAAATACAAAAATATATACAAAAGGCTGAACAGACGATTACCATGTATACGTTTACGTTCATTGTCTTCGATTGTTTGTTATAAACAGAAGTATGTTTATTGTTGTTTCTGTTAACCGAACAAGTTAGGTTGGTGGTCCGCCATTTTGTAAAACTTGGTGAAATTGGCATTTTACTCGACAGTTTTTGTGAAATAATGGCATAAAAACTAAAGACATGTTGCTATTTTAGTTTATTCTACGTTGTTACACAGAATATTTGGCAATTAGGTTTTAACGTGTATTTGTCACACTTGACATTGGCGAAATTGCTCACATACATACCAAAGGAAATAAAAAACATTATCTATGAATAAACGAAGGTGTGCTAACCTTAATGGTGAAGAGTCAAACGATATTGGAGTTTACCTATCTGGAATACCAACATTCATATTATGTACCTACTAGTGGTCGACTAGTTGAAGATCAATCGTAATAAGAGGTACGAAGTTATTTCTTTGTGTATTAATAATAAAAATATGGTTATTATTATCTGTATTTCGTTTTGTTTTTTTTTTATCTGTATTGATTATTATACAAATGTTGTACATTATAGACGTAAGGAACATGAAGTATAATGAATAGAGTTATAAATAAAGGCCTAACCTCGTCGTTGATATGAAAAAAAAAAAATTTGCAAAATCTTTTTTTGGCAACGCTAATGCTCATCAATAGTTACTAAACCAAAAAAAAAGATATCGATTGAAAAATAAGAGGAAAAGGTACCAAACTATTGTATTTTCGTCTATTTATACAAAGAGATTAGTCCATCAGTTAATACAGTTTCCATATTAAAGTTAGGACAACCTTATGTTTATACGATATATGGTGAAGTTTATAATAATCTTCTAATGAGATAATTTTCTTAACTACAAAATATGTATTTTATGTTCTTATAGATTTCTGTGAATAAATATTATTTAGCACATGACGTTCGTAATGTTTAGTTTTTATTGTCTTGGCTTTTGTGCAACGATGTTGAAGCTATCACAAGGGTATAAATAAAATAACTGTTTCATTGTAAGAAATAATGTTAGTTGTTTACGTGTATTAATCTTTGTTAATTGTTTTCTGACAGTAATATTGTAAGGATCTCTAAATTTACCCAAAAACTTTTATTTTCAAGTTACATAAATTTTGGTTTTTTTTTTGTCATAATTTCACTCGCGGCCAATTCATTCTAAACGAAGCGCAGTTTGTATTATAGTAACTAGATATCTAATATACCATACTAATGTAGATATCTAATCTCCAGACACGGAACTGACAATTATTATGCGCATTACACATAATACAGTTATGTATGGGGATTGGACGTACGATACGTCGGCTTAGCAGTAGGCTACCATGAAATAATGTGAATACATTTACATACTTTGAGTGATTCCTTGTTTCCAGAAACGATATTTTTATGATTTCTGTGATTTATTCTGAGAATATCAAAATTATTGGCGCGAATTTAACGTACGATAAACATGTTTTTGTTGGCGTTATGTATAATAGAAATTTGGCTGCTACTCGATCTACTCGTCAATCTGAATATGTGAAATTTCAGAAAATATTATTCAAGAGGATACTCTTAAATAATGTTAGATGGTATGCAATTTAAGGTAGAGTTATCTTTATAATATAACGCCATGGCAAAGCTGGTATGTGTAAGTTTGGTTTATACTTTGTCAAATATAGGGTGATAGTAGTAGTAATAATATTGATCCAATAGGACAGGCGAAAGAATTAATCCATACTGCCAATTCTGAAGTTGTCAATATAGGTAGTTCTTATGTATCCTTTAACCAATTTTCTTCCGTGTCCAAATTAATATGGAGGCATAAGCGCCAAATCTTCTATATAATATTTCGTATATATTCTTTTATCCATCTTTTTTATCTTAATCTCCTTGTTAATAGTAGCGTACCAACTTCTTTGTCTGAATTATTTCGTTTCTCTCACCCAGAGTGTTTGTTCATTTCCATTGTCGAGTAGTTAATTTAATGTTCCAACAAGATGGTGGCTCTCTTGTAAAAACCCTCCAGGGAGTTTCTGTGCTATCTCAGAATTCATAGTCCGTGGTAGTATTTTCCATTCACTTCACTTATGCACAATAAACAAACTATATTACATAAAACACCACCAATTTTACACAATATAGAGTCAAGTAACACAAGATTATGAATAAAATATAAAATCCACTACATGACAGACCAAAATCCCGCCAAAAACTCTATAGGGTGATAATTGTGACAGTGTGATAGTGACAGTTCGTAGTAGGGATAAGGTAGTGTATTATCGAAAATGAATCGACTATTATTCTCATAGAACTTGGAGTGGATAGTTGTTTTTTTATTTCTTTATTTTCCTGATTTTCTTTCTGATACAGGTTTTTCTAAAGGCGAGGGGAGGATTTGTTTATTTTTAAACTGCGATCAGCCATTTTCGAGATATTTAAATTTTTATTCATAACACCTCTGACTACAAGATAAGAAATAATAGGTTTTATTTACAAATAATTGAGTGATAGATAGTTGTAAATAAACTTAATATTAAGGATTACTAAATATTTTATTTTATAATTATATAATTTTGTCGTTGTTCGATATTCGTGGCATCACATTACGATAAGTGGTCGGTACCAAGCAATAAATTAAGACATTATTTGTAATATATGTTACCGAAAAAAATAGAACATTTCATAGGCGTGAGCTGTCAAAATTATCTTCATAAATTTGATAAGGTATACTTTTTGTAATTTTTTTTTAAGCTAAGTATGTTATTGATCTGATTGGCACGGCCGTAGCTAGAGAGGAGGGCATTGTGGGGCAATGCCCTACCTTAAAAATACCAAAAACTAAGATAATTTATTATAATTCAATAGTTTGTTCTTAGTTTTAGATAAGAAAAAATGTAGCGATAGGTATCTAAAATTTTCTGAACATACCACAGTTTGTGACATTCGAGGGCAGATCAATTATGATAATTTTTTTACTTCCACCCTACCTGTTACCAATGCTGCCTTACCTCAAATTCGACTTTAGCTACAGCCCTACTGATGGGCCTTCACAGCTTCACCGGACTACGTTTTTGTAATCTTTTTATGTCTATACAATAATATTATAAGTAAAACAGCTTTTTACTAATAATTGTCTACAAATATTTTTAAACAAAGTCAGTTCTTTTGTCTGTCTGTATGTACTCCAGTTACGTGAAGGATTTTGATACGGTTTTCACTATCGTTTATTCCAGGACCTTTATATATAGTACAAAGAAGTCGATGTATTTTAATGAAGTAGTAAGAAGGAGCCATCGGGCGCTTACATTGATAATGCTGGATAAAACTTATGAGAAACATCAAACTAATGTACTACGGTATTATACGTCTTAAAATGCCTACAGAAAATACCGGAGGATATATGTGTGACTCCTAAAGATAACCCACAGTTATCATTTTTATCTATGACTAGCGGGCTCGGCAGACGTTGTGCCGCCCTGATTATAAATAAATCTTTGACAAATTATATACCAAAACGTTCCCCATGAATCATTTTATCTACTGGTGAAAACCGCTTGAAAATCCGTTCAGTAGATTTTGAGTTTATCACGAACAGACAGACGCGGTATGTTGTTTTATATTATGTAATGATATACTATAAAAAGTAATTGATTAATTGTAACGCTATTTTGATTAGTATAGTATTAATTGTGACCAATTAAATTGGATATTGTTTAAAGGCCAACATTGATCTTTATGGCATTTAATTTCAAGGAATATCTTAAAACATCTCAGATATTAAAAATTTCACGTAACAAAAACAACGCTGTGTTGTAAAGGTTCTTGTGTAGTTTAGCTTCTATGAATTTTATGAACTACTAACTGACCCGGCCATGCGTTGTTGTGGCTCAGTTATTACATGTTCAATTAAAATTATGATAAAGTATTTGGTATTATGGGGTAATAAGTCTGCCAAAACACTAGATACAGAAAAAGCGAGATTACGTAGTAAATAGACTAACAGAACACGTTCACCATAAAATAAATTCAAAATTAAAACGTGGCGCCATCTATGAGGTAGTTATACCAGTCGATTTCACAGTTGACAGAGTTTTCTGTCAACAAACTAATTTCAAGCGCCATCTGTTCGATACTGATGAAACTTACAATTAATAACAATAACAAACATTAAAAATCATTTAATTTGTAATAAAAAAATATTAAAGCCATTAATCGAAATATAAATTATCCTATCTCATATCTCAAATTGGACTAAATTATACATAAATGGTTGGTAAGATTGGTTGTATAGTTTCGGAGTTCAACGTGTCATCATGACACCGAATTTGTTATTGTTATATTATTTATTTTTATATATATAGATATGAATTTTATGAGCTATGATCATTAGGGCCCCGAAAATGGATCTAAATCGTTTGAACACCTGAGACGTCACATTAGTACGCCGCATCCATACGGAGCCGAGAGGAGGGCTAGTGAAAGATAAATATAAATGTAGTCGAATAGTTTTTTTCGTTAACTTTACAGCTGTTACTAAATATTGGCAAGCAAATTTTTTAAATATCGTATTGACTCATTGCCAGAAATAAGTGCATGTAAAATGAGACTAAATTTCGATCTTAATCAGTAGTAATATTCTATATGTACCAGCGTGTGGTGGATATTTTGAGAAGGAAAACGAATCCAGGCAAAGTTTATTTAAAAACCAGCTGGTGACTTGGTCCTCTTTAAAATGGTTTTATAGTTTCATGAGAAGATCGTGTTTTTTCAATTGTATTTTGTTTATTTACTTATTTAAATTGATTGTAATATCTTTTTCTTAATTATAATGTTTGTGTTTACTTAATCATTATCACTATGGCAACATTGTTATAAAACTGTTTATGAGGATTTGAGTAAACGGACTCAATATACGTTTTATTGATAGATAAAATGTTCCTATTTGAAATGTTTATTTTGAATTTTCTAACAGACAATAAGTTTAACGTATAAATTATGTTTTCAATTGCATTGAAATTCCAAATTCAAATATATTTTTGTATTGCTTAATCGTTCCATTAATTTATTTTGGGACAATTTTCAATTACAATTATGGACTAATTCCGACTAGTGAGCGAATACTAATGTTGTGAAAAGGCTGACGAACTAAGTAGATTGTGCATTATCTGCAAAGATAAAACGATTGGAATCCGCTGCTTATGAACCCGCGCCAGTTGTATGTACATTAAAACGAAATAAATTCAACTGACCTACTTTCAGACTGCACCTGTTCGGGATGATGATAAAATGTAAGTTTTAAGTTGCAGTGCGTAATTCAATAAAATGTAAAATACATAATATACGTGTTCTAAATTTGAAATTACCTGGCCGTACATTTCATTCTGAAACGACAATTTATGGTTTTTGTTTTTTTTTTTTTAGATCGAAGATAGCTATATTTATGATACATTATTCTATGGTTAAATAATAGGTCTTTACCTATGAAATTGCCGTTCTGCAGTACTGGCCATTTCAAATTAAAATAATTTTTGTTTGGCTAAGAATTCTAATTTCAAATTAATTTTATTTTAAAAACATGGAATTCTTTTTCCAAAAGTAGTCATTTGTTTATTGATTAGTGTTACATTTTCATCGCATTTCAATCTTTTTTGTCATCATGGATACGTTAAAAATTCGAGTAATTATGGAATATGAGTACCGTCGTGGCAGCAACGCGGCACAAGCGGCACGCAACATCAACGACGTTTACGGAGCTAACACTACAAACCAACGCACCACCTGTTATTGGTTTGCTCGCTTCCGTTCTGGGAATTTCGACCTGAAAAATGAACCTCGCGGTCGTCCGAAGACTTTGGTTGACAATGACGAATTAAAGGCGATTGTGGAAGCTGATGATACACAATCTACGGCTGAATTAGCAGCAGCTTTCGACGTTAGCGTCAAAACAATATTGGTCCATTTGCGTCAAATTGGCAAGGTAAAAAAGCTTGACAAATGGGTGCCCCACGAAGTCAATGATCGCCAGCGCGAAGCACGCGTCGAGACATGCCTTGCACTACTCAACAGACACACAAATGAAGGAATTTTGAACTGCATTGTTGCCTACGATGAAAAATGGATTCTATTTGATAACCGCAAGTGCTCAGCAAGTTGGTTGGATCCTGGTTCAGCACCTAAACAATGCCCTAAACGAAAACTTACCCCTAGAAAAGTGATAGTCACTGTTTGGTGGTCTAGCGCCGGTGTGATTCATCACAGCTTCTTACTAAACGGGGTGAGCATTACTGCAGATGTGTACTGTGAAGAATTGAACACAATGATGGAGAAGCTGGCACATCTCCAACCAGCATTGGTCAATCGCTCGTCTCCGCTGCTCCTGCACGACAACGCGCGACCTCATACTGCACAGCAGACGGTCTCCAAGTTGCAAGAACTGGGGTTGGAAGTTCTCCGTCATCCGCCCTACTCACCAGACCTTGCGCCTACAGACTACTACTTTTTCCAGAATTTGGATAACTCCTTGGCGGGAAAAAAATTCAATATCCGAGAGGCAGTACAAAATGCCTTTGAAGAATTTGTTGCCTCCCGTCCAGCTGATTTCTTTAAGAAGGGCAATAAACTGCCACTGCGTTGGCAAAGATGCATTGACATGGGTGATTACTTCGATTAATAATAATAATAATAAAAAAATAAATTTCATAGGCAAAGACCTAATATTATGAACGTAGCTATCTATAGACAATTGTTTGTTGTCTAAAACTGTCATTGCCACCACGTAATTGATTCTAGTATCACATTCCGTGAGATGAATAAAAATTAAAAAAAAAAACCGTAATGTTTCTCTGTGGCTTTTATGTCTTATCTATTGCTGAGCTCATGAATGCTGGGTGGGTGTTCTGTGGTTCTAACATTTGTTGTTATTGGCAAACGTCGAAAGACAAATGTAACATTGATTGGGCTTGTTGATTCATGTACAGAGTTATGTGTTTACTGTAATTATGTTTATCGTATTTTCAAGAAATGTTTAGTTATACATGATTTAGTTCGAAATTCAAATAAGACCTCTATGCTTTTAAAAGTTTAAATTACGACTGAGAATTTTTTAACTCGTGAAATTTTACATTTGCACTGGCGAACTTGATAGACAGGCATCGTCCTGCCTAAAGAAAAATTCAATAAAATTTTTATTAAGAGGTGCGGAGGGCCTGAAATATAGGGCTATATATTTCTTTCGTGAGCAATTTAATATAGACAAACGGTTGAAAATTAAAATATATATATTTCTAGATTTCGACCAAAGCGCCCCTAGCACATCCAACTACAGCTGAGAAGAAACTAGTCGAAACCATAAGTACAAAAAAAATATCAAAATCGGCCAAGACATTTAGGGTAGAAGAAATACACGTACATCATAATCATTACATAGTATAAAACATAGTCCCCTACTGCGTGTGTCTGTTCGCGATAAACTCAAAAACTACTGAACGGATTTTTATGCGGTTTTCAACAGTGGATAAAGTGATTGTTGAGGAAGGTTTTAGTATTAATTTTTTTTTATAATCAGGGCGGGACAACGTCTGCCAGGTCCGCTAGTTTCATATATATAGAAATAGTACTTCCAGTATTACACATGGCTCACAAAATGCATTTGTTAATACTTTGTGCCAGTTACTCCGGTTTCGTGAAAATTGGTTGGTTAATATTGATTAATTGTATTTTATTTTAATTTCCATTTAAATTTCATATCCATTTACCGATTTGAAGTTAGTTATATTAAGCGTTTATCATTACTTCTTAGTTCCTAAAAAACGTCATGATTATTAACTTAGATAATACACCGAAAACTCGTCTATCTGCTCCTAAAAGTATCATCAAAATCGTCTCCGCCAAACAAAAGACACTTCAATAATATTTACATGTATACATAGAAGTAATTACGAGTATCTTATATACTAAATAAGACTTAAGAAAATATGTTTAGACTGTTGTAGGTAAGTAGGGTATTTGACAGGTTAACCAGTAGAAGTTATTTATTTTATACTTGAAATGACTAAAAGCTTAACTAATATGGTAAGGTAACGTTTGTACAATAAAACAAGTACGCTGCTAGCTTGGCTGCTGGTTGGTCTTGGTACAGTAACAAGCTTTCAAAATTCCTAGATAATGTGTAACAAACTCACGCACGAATATATTATTTTGATAGTAATAATATGCATACTTACGGTGAGATATTTGTAAGGCTATCCGTCATCTACAAATAAACGGGCGAAGGTAATAATCGAAATAGAATTATCGTACGTACGGTGTGTCGTAATATTCTGTTTTGGCATAACTGAGTGTCCGACGTTGGCGGGACACCCAGGGATTTACTACGAACGTGTTCGACAAGCTGAGGAAGGTTGACATGTCGTAGTTGATACTAATATTCATTGCGTAGGTTAATTATATAACGAATTGCGAATTGTATTGCCAATGCGAATTCTATTAACACTTTGACTGCCACGCCGTAATCACATGTTTGTTTAGGACGCCACGGATAAATTTTTACAATTGTAAAAAGATCTGACGCTCCAGTCACCAATGACAACCGTGGAGTCACAAGAGCAATCGTGGCCGGTCATGATCGACATGGCAGTCAAAGTGTTAGTTATAATAATTATGCATCATAAACTGACCGACTCAAAACATCGTACATACATTACAATCGCTTATCAGGTTTTGTCTGTAATGGATAATTTGGTTTCCTTTTAACCGACATAAGGAAAGAATATATTTTTTTAATTATTTCAAGAACTTATCGCATTATAAAATTTTTATTAATGGGATTCTGGCTGAAAAAATATACTACATATGTTATTTGGAGGAGATATACTCGTATACATGTTTTTGACACAAAATAACAAATGTACATAAAAGAAAAACACGAGTCTTTGGCAAGTGAAAATTATCACCTATAATGTTGATGTAATGCTTTTATCTTTAATAAAAAATGTTAAGATTTTAATGCCCTTAACTGCAGATTTCAATAATAACATTTAAGTGATTTTTGTTTGTCCGAATTAACATCCGAAATCGCTGAAACGATTTTGTCGAAAATGTTATTGGCAGATAAACGAGTTTTCTATATATTATCCAAGCTACAATTACCACTAAGGTTTTCTATAGATAGTAGGAAATAATACAATAATAATGACAATACTGCAATTTAAAAATAAATAGTAACTCACAACTAGTCAAATAATTTGATGAAAGAATTCGCTGGCATCAACTAATTAACATATAGAATATAGATACAAGTACGTTCACTCTAGATATCTGAGAATATCTTAAAATATTATTAAGACAGAAACTGATGTATATAATATTATGTTATAACTGTATATAACGTGTTAGTAACGGAGTGTATTGACGTCATAGAATATTGGGTGCTTTGTTCGCTTATTCGTGGTTTTATAATCTGAAATGAAGAGTATTTTTACAGCTGGCAGTAACTGCATAGAGTAAACAACACTATCTCGTTTCAATATATAAGCTGACTACTCATTTTGAATAGTTTTATTAGTGAAGGAACCTATTTACTCTATACTAATCTTATGAGGAAATGAGGATATTATAAAAATCTAATAAAATAATTTGTCTTTTATCGTCGTGGGTGTTAATATAAATTAAGTCGTACGAATCTGTTAAAACGACTAAACATATGTCGCGTTAGTTAATGTAATTAAGTATTTAGCAATTAAAATTTTGATTTACGAGCACGATGTGGCAACAGGAATAATTATTAACGCTTGTTCGTTTCCAGGTTATATTTGCGTATGACAAAATATATTAAATGTAATAGTTTTTTTTATAGAATTAATTTGTACAAATATATATCGAAATTTACCTACGTTTATTGTTTTTGGTTTATAAAGAGAGATTTTTCTTATATGAAGTTCAATTTAGCACTGTTGGCTAGATGGCGCTACTATTCGTTGATCAAGATAACTTTAACTTTATTATGAAATACGTTTTGAAAATCGACCAGAAGCCATTGTTCTCTTGGAGTAAATAAGATCTATTTCATGACACTTTGAAAGATTTCTTTATTTTATTATTAAAATTGGCACGAAAAATAAGTTCTCTTTGTAGTGTTTAGACTACATATAATTAAACGAATAAATAAATGAATTCTATCGTATTTATAATCGTTTACTCCTGGTAACACTGGCTTATGTCACTTGAGAACCTTTCGCTCATATTAATGCAGTTATAATCTTAGTCGATTTATTTTCTCCATAGAGCATTTCAATCATAATCACTAAAGTGTCCGCTAGGTACTCTTCGAAATCCGTAATCACAGAACCGATAATATGGCAACACTGAACAGTCACTTTCCACTAATCACAATCCTCGATTGGTAACACTGTCATTAGAAAGAAACTTACCGTATCACTTTAATCACTTGGTCCCGTAACTCGTTTACATAAAATATATTTTTTTTGTTTTCTATATACTATCGTGTCAGGTAAGCGCGCCCCATGAGGACAGCGTCGGGAGTGTGGCGCGCCGGGCGCGGGAGCAGATAGCTGCCCTCTTTTATAAGTTTGGTTGTGGGCAGCGGGCCGGTTGCCAGCTAACCGTACTTTTAACAAAATAAGCATATTGCAACAGCACACGAGTTTTCATGTCACGACCAAAATCTTCGTGACATAGAGGTGATAATTCAATAGGATTTATTTTTCGATGTGGAAAATAACATTTTATCCGGAACGGGTGCCTACTGATAACGTTGACATTTATTGTTTATAATCGGAGTATTGATTAGTATTTGATCACAATGTTACAATATAAAGATGGTTTCCCACGGTGCGTTATTTTACGCTTAATAGACAAACACAGAGTCACAAATCGTTCCGAGCCTCTTTTATTGCGTATGTTCGCAATCATTAATGTCAAAAGAAAGATAGCGTAAACAATAATAATTGATATGTCAGAATAATTTACACAAATAAATATGGCTGAATCCCGTTAAACTAGGATTAGCCTTTGTCTCCCGTGCCAATGTCTACCTCGAAGTTACAGTTATATCTGAATTGGAATTTAAATCACCGACTAAAATAAAAAAATAAATTTATAAAATATCTTATACATGATGTTGCGTATTTATTTTGTAACCATGATGGTGGTTACTGTACTCGGACGTTGCTTCTATTGATGTAGATTCGCTTGACTAGCTACCACTCTGAGGTTGAAAATTTTTTTGATTCCCAAATACATTTCGTGATTATATACATTCTGATGGAAGTCGGGTTACAACAAGAGTCGATTAATATAATAAATTATAAGTCATCAAAATAAGTGAATAATATGTAATTAAAAAATAAAAATAGCTTGTTATGTGGAAATAATTAAAAAATGAGTATTGCGATGGTATCACAAAAGAAATTACCAAAATGTATTTTTCATAAAATATTAAAGTGAAACTTTTTTATGGAAGGGCTTTGAAATTCTGATCGGCAACCTTTTTGTGTGAGAAAATGTGATGGGAGTAAATACTGCGCCTGGTAAAGTGTTGAAAACACTGGTTCTCGGACGATCATCGAAGTTAAGCAACGTCGGGTGCGGTCAGTATTTCGATGGGTGACCGCTTGGGGACACCGTGCTTTTCTCTTATAATTTTTTAATTAAAATGTTTTCCTATAATACAGAAGTTTCACTTCTATAGTGTATCTTTACGACCCATTTTGTTTTTTAAATGTAATTTTGCACTTTATTCTTGATATTATAGATTCGTCTATATAACCACGTTGTGCGTCTCTATACAGTGCTCAAGCTCGTGCGTATTTCACAGCAATATTATGCACCGTAGGAAGCCACCTTAACAACAGTGTTAGCTGAATGGTACACGAGTAGAATGTAGATCCGATATCCGCAAGTATAAGACACTACATCAAAAATATTATGTTGATTTCACATAGAATTTAACTAGTGACACTGTTAGCTTACAGTGGAGAAAAAAAAAGTGGCGCGAGAACAACTAAAGACACTAAATGCTCTTGCAGTACTACAAATGTTGGAAAATATATATCTATATCTGTAGATTTATAAGCGTATACTCACTCAAGCTATGTTCAGCAGTGGGACAATTATAGATTAATAGCCCACCCCGGCTTCGTCCGGATGTACTGAAGAAGAAAATAAGACTAAATCTTTCCTCTATTGTATGAGCATATAATTAAATTAAATAACAGCTGAACAATTCAACGTCCCTCTGTTAAGTCTGTCCATATTTTTTAAAATCTTTCTTACTGTTTTTCAGTTTTCCGTACGACTTTCCAAACATTTTGTTTCATAGAAGTCTTGTCCTGACAGCAACAAAAGAAGAATTATCCATCGAAATAGCTGCAGTCGCTTTGAAGTAATAAGCTTACTTACATTCGACAGTTGATTTATATTCATATAGATTGATATTCGAAAATGTGACCGAACATATACTTAGAAAGGGAAATATTTGTCACCGTGGAAAGGTTTTGATAACTTAAAAGCCGTTAGTACAGGTTAGTGACAGGTTCATGTTTGTTGTTGTTTTTTTTATGAATAGCATGACGCGTTGTGGAATTGATATCCATGTCTATCATCGCGGCAATTGCTTGCTCCAATATTTTAAAGTCACTTTGTTATAAGTCATTTGAATTAATTTCAGTTTGAAATTATCAGTTATTGAGTGAAAAATTTGTTGTTTTTGACAAGTAACCATCGGTTCGTAGTAAGCTACGATCTGCTACAGCGTAGCAAAGGAATTCTACCATATCCATATAATTGTGAGAAAAAAATATTATTGCTATTATTTATGGTTTTGTCTTGTATAAATTATTTAATATTGTCATACGGCTTCAATATATGTTTAATACTATTATTATGTATATTTTTTTTTTTTTAAATCGAGACCCATAAATTAGGATGAAAGTTGAAATTTATGGTTTTTTCTAATAAATCTTATGTTATAGTATAGTGAGTGTCAATTTGAAAAAGAACTTACAAAATTATCAATTAAAAGTGCATTTAAAATTCAACTTCTACGGTGTCACCATATAGAGTCTACGGAGTTCTACGTCGTAGCAAGTTAGCTACATATAGATCGATTAACATAAAATCCTTTCTAATTGAATTCGTATAACAGTAAAATTTATTACATAAAATTCGTTAAATTATTATTTAAGCAATGTTAGTGACCAG
The DNA here is from genome assembly GCA_036509395.1 of Antheraea yamamai. Classification (NCBI taxonomy): domain Eukaryota; kingdom Metazoa; phylum Arthropoda; class Insecta; order Lepidoptera; family Saturniidae; genus Antheraea; species Antheraea yamamai. The sequence goes on from AP028433.1 coordinate 6,210,893, forward strand.
GAAATCGTACAATTGCACAGACACATGTACTATTTAATAGTCTTCATACAAGAGACTAGATACTATTGCGTAACTACTATTGATTATCGTCTATCGATTATTGACTATTTATTATTGAATGAATGTCTCAAAAGCCGGCCGACGTCTAGGGAACAGAATGTGTTTGCAGATATACCGTAACTATATTCGATTGGCTTGGTAGACTTAAAAAATAACGATAAAGATGGCGGTATCAAAGACAATATCATACTTTTAATACGGTCCCATTGGTGATAGTTAAACATATATCTATAGTCAGTTTACGGTCGCGGTTATTCTGGATGATTATGCTGTCTTTAACACAAGTACAATGGTTGTAATGAATGTATGTGTCGCATATGTGTCGACAAGTTATCGGATTTTGTCTCATAATACACGCTGTCAAGTATTAATAATTACGGGACATTGTTTATAGAGCTCATGTACAGGTAATTAATCGTTTCCGTGTTTCGTTCATGGCTTTTTGTCATTAGTACATACGATTTTGGCAACACTAACCTACCGGAGATGTCAGTGTTAGTTTGGCACGATCCGGTCTAGTTCGCATCAAATGGTGCTGGCATACATATTCTGCTTCCCCTAGACACAATGTATGTGCACATTAGACATCTGTCACGACCACTATTAATCTTCGTGATGAGCGGTATAGAGTTCTCTTAGAAAACATTATTCGGGTTTAGCTTGGTATAGAAATAATACAATACTTTAAAGCTATTTCATAGTCGTATTCTTCACCAAAAGTATGTCTTTATTTATCGCCTTATACTCCTGCATATGTTTTTTAGTTTAATTACGATGAAAATATCAAGAAACAGTTTCAATTTTTTTTGTTGAAATAAAATATTTGAGACATTTTATTCAATAGTGTCTTCTTGGGACTTCGTTATGTATTCCCACATTTATTCAGTTATCCCTATTAACAGGTTTAACGGCTCTGCACTGCTCTATCACCTCTATTGACTGCCAAAAGAGTTCAGCGCTGCTCGACCCATCTCAATTGATTTCCACAACGACTTTGCGCTGCCCAAGTCACTCCTATTAACTGCCACAAAGGTTCTGCACTGCTCACTTAAGTTTCTAAAACCTTCACTAGGTTGTCGGTTCGGTGGGTCAGTCTATACTGTCATCCAGCGCGTAGTCGCCAGTCGAGAGCACTTTGACCGGTTAAAATTGTTAAAATCTATTCAAGCAAGTTGTTTGGTACCTGCATCGGATAGCACGCAGGGAGCCGACCGCCGTATGCCATCAGTGCGGCGTTGACCCGGATACCGCGTGGGAGGAACAACGTCGCACTCTGGCTGCGGCCGTAGGACAGGATTTCTCGCGGCCGCAGAAAGAGGCGGCGAAGAGGGTCCGTGAGGAGGACCCTCAAAGTGACCGTCTCCGCCAACGGAGGACAGGCAGGAGGAGGCGGCAGTTTGTCCGCCTTCTTCCACCGTAACCGGACTAGGCAAGATGGGTCGCGGGGCCCATCTTCCCATTGCAAAGGTCCGGCGGACGGAGGAGACGGCCGGTGTGTACACGGCAGTCTCCTAACAAGACGGGGTCCGGTGGCGGCGCTTTTGCTGCTGGGCCAACCGCTGGGGCGGCACGATGAAGTCTATAGAGATCTCGTGTCACCCCAACTATAGCGGCAGACGTACACCATGGGGTTTTAGTCCGTGCGAGTCGGACATAACCCACTCTCTCTCGAGAGAGGGTGGTGTATCCATAAGGGATTTCCCCACGTAAAAAAAAAAAAGTTGTCATTTTTATTAAATACGTTTCTTTATTTGTAATATGTTAGTATGTAAGGCGTCAATATATACACGTAAATAATATTACACTCAAAAGGGTTTGGGCGAGTATAGTATTAATTACAATTTTTGTATGGTTCTCAATAGTACATCATGATCTATACAATAAGAATGTAAATCAAATGTGCCTGTACTTTTTCCATTTTCGTGAAAACAGTTGTTGCAGGTGTCTAGGAATGAGTAATAAAACACATTTCAATTATTTTTAGAAATGTCTGCTTGTCTGTCTGCTTGTATGAACACGCATCCCTGCTAAAGTACTGGGTTCACAATAAAACCACACCAAGAAAATTATAAAGCATATCGTCGAGAATAACTTAGTCTTTGTTTCATTAAAATTGGTCCACTTTATCAAAAGTTATTGTAATTTTAATGACGACGCGGCGTAAGTACGAGAGAAAAGTAGATAATTAAGTGGACTTAATACATCCATGTGTTTTTTATATAACGCTCCACGCGGACGAAGTCGCGGGCACAGCTAGTATAAAATATGTTAAATTATTTTCGTGAAATACATTTGATTACATTTAATGTATAGTCAAAAATAAAGCAGTGAATATTTAGTTTGCAGTAATATTTCGATAATAAAAAGTGAATATTTATTACTAAAAAATAAAGTTAGATTCGTTTGTTTGAATTAGGTATATTTGTGTTCTTTACCGACTTAATGATTGTATAGTAATGGCATCTCGTGCAACAATAAGTGCGTTAGATACTATAGCTGTAAATAATGTTTTACGTTTATCTGTACACAAGGGTCGGCAGGTGATTTCTGGCGGAGAGCCAAGTGGCCCACGCACATCTTTCGCCTACTATATCGCTGTTATATGTTCGATTTTAAGACTTACCACATAAAATTTTTGAGTTTACTTTCACATGCGAGGTGGGTAAATCTTGAAAATTGATGTCCAAATCTCCGGTGATGTCTGCCTTGAGGTGCTTATTTTCGTGTTATCGTGCATATAACAGGCCCGTCGTTAATTGAAGCTGGCTATAAATCATTTTGATTGAAGTGTTGATCTCATTAGGGATGGTGTTATGACAGTTTAGTTCCCATCAGACCGAAAATGATATTTGTAAGGAATGTATGTAACAACACATTTATGTATTTTGGAGAGAGTATTTAACAGTATGTCATTTTTTTATATAAATTGGCACTGGAGAATCCATTTAAATATTTGATTATTTATAATTATTGTTTTTTAACTTTATCAAACGTTATTAAACAATAAAAAGGTACGTACCTTAAACTTCAACTGAAATTCTACAAACATTTGTTAATTAATTTCGACCGTATATTTTGGAATAAAAATCAATTGTAATTCGGTTGGACAACAGTAAAATGTACAAACTGTATAAATAAGCTAGTTAAATTATTACAATAAACCTCGTTAAAGCGAACCTCCATAGATAGAAAACTTATACAACTAAAAAAACATTCTTCTCTTCCATTCAAACCCTAATACGTCCATTATTGGAAAAAGAATCTTTATAAATCGAAATAATCTGAACATACTTTAATATTTCAACACATTATTATTTCGAAATTATCAATGTTTGTTTCTAGGACTTTGACAACTCGATAGAATTAATTAATTAATTAATTTATTTATAATATTTAATATTAATATATATAATTAATTAATATAATTAATAAATTATAATTAATTTTAAATTATTAATATGTTTACTTACAAGAAAAAGTAGGTAAGATGACTTTAAAAATATTACAGAAAATATGTATCTACTACCGCAATAATTTATGTTTTAAATAATTTTACTACAGTGTAACTAAAATGTATATTTATATCACTGCTCTAATATAGAATTAGGTAGAATATAATCTAAAGTTCTGCAAATTGAACACTTCCTATCCACGTGAAGCGATTTGATCGCTCTGAATAAAGACGCACAACACGAAAATGTAGATATAAATACGTATTATATTATTATAATTATAATATCGAGAAACAACTTTAGCATAAATAAATGCCAATTTTAGATACCTATCGTAATATTTTTACTTTGTTTTGTATAAAACTCTTGACGATATTATAAGCAGGACTAAACTTACGACTATATTTAGACAGGCCAAAAAGATAGGCGAGATTTGTACTTACAAAAAATTCATAAGTCGAAACCTTTATAATCTAGTGTCATATTATAACCTCCAATGAGCTGTGCTTAGCCAACCGTGTGACATGGTGGTTTCAATTCGACACTTTTATTTGTTCAGTTAAATAAGTCGAGTCATTTTTACTAGTCGAGGATAAAAAGGAACCTTGAAATATTCTAAAATATATTTAAAGCTGCTCTATGATAAATATCGTAGCAGTTATTCTAGATTTTTAGTAGCTATTTCAATTTACATGCCGTGATTCAAGTGCATTCGATAACATTAAAACTAACATAGTTTTTTTTAGTTCCTTTATAATCTGCCAAACGGCTGTTAAATCCCATATTAAGGTTGCGGCCGGTTCAGGCCCATGGTATATTGGTTAATCGTTTAAGTAATTTCTTAAAACTTTGTAGAACAATTTGTAAAACAATTTAATCTTAACTAGTATTATAAATGGGAATGTGTTTTGGAGTAAAACTTCTTTAGACGTGACTAGGAGGTATCTGGACGACAATGCAACGGAAGTCCGTTACGGCAATATGGCGTCACGTTTCTGTACCATCCGGTTAGATAATAATTAAATATAACCAAAACTCCTATTAAATCATAATTAATTTAATTCGTTACTTATCATAGTAATCTGTTCGTACTTTTCTATATTTTATTTACTTTAAAACAAAGAGTTGCTAATAATATCTCCCGTGTTATTTAAATTCCGAATTAGCTGAAAGATGGCACTACAGATAATGATGCTTTGATTTAATTTGTTACTTACTTACAATGAAACCAGATGGCAGCACGGTCCGGCGCCCGTATATACATAATTAATTATATTGTATGATTTTTATTATTATTCAAATTCATATTTTTAAGTTTATTTTTCAAATATTTTTGATTGATTTGTTTATAAACTATTTATTGACAAAATGTAAAATATTTAAAAAGTTTTACTTCAATCGTACGTGACGGTTACACGCACTCATTTTTTTGTTTGTTTGTCACGCCTTAAGTACTTAACAACCTGGTAAATTTTACATACTCGTATACGTATTCAGAGGTACAGAAAAGGACATTAGGTATCTATTATCCAGAAAAAAGCACTATTATATTATACATATATGTAATATATAACGGGCAAAAGTTGTAATTAATTGGCTCAATTTGCTTTCAAACTTTTCTGATAATATTTAAAAATATCATAAATTCCAATTAAACCTGGTAGTATTAACGGTCACGATATAGACGGTATTCTGCGACTATTATGAAAATGATCCTAATAGAATCTAGTTCCATCTTTGTCATAATATAAATAACTATATACAGTAATAACGATGATATGTCATTATAGAATTACAGTGTTGTGTTATTTTAAAACAATTATTTTTATATACTGTTGCCAATTATATCGCTGTTGAGTAATTTACTATTGCGTTTTATAAGTATGACACAATAATGAAATGAATATTCATTGTTCGTATCATGAATTTAAGTATGAGCAAAGTGAAGTAATAAGTAGTGATAGTGCATGCTTGATCGCACTTTGCGATATCACCGGTAATAACAATGAATAACGGTAATCGACTGGAGAATAACGACTAATAATTAGTTATCAATTTAGTATGAATAATGCATTACCTACGTTATTAGTTGTTGTGGTTATGACCATCTCTATAACGACCGTGAAATGATTTATGCCTAAGAATTAAAAAAAAAAAGTATTCGTGTGTTCCGAATAACGAAGCATTAACTTCGCATGAAGTAAATAACTATGAAACAAACGTACGTCAAAAAAATTTATGAGGGCATCAATATGATTTCATATTTTTTGTTTACATTTTATTTGCGAGTTTTATTACATTTCTACAAATCAGGTTTCGTTCCGTTCAAGGTATGCGGTTTATAAACTTAGTCATTGGAACATATATAGATTATGCGTTTAGTTTCGACTTTAGAACTATGAATGATTGCAGTAAGTTCTGTTTTTAACCGACTTCAAAAAAAGGAGGAGGTTATCAATTCGACTGTATTTTTTTTTTGTTTGTTACCTCATAACTTTGGACTGGATGAACCGATTTTGATTATTCTTTTTTTATTTGGAAGCTGGTAGTTCCCGTGTGGTCCCATTTTAATTTGGTCCAGTTCCGACAACGGCATCCAGTGCAAAACCGTATAAGTTTTAAATTTGCATTAGGTATGTACACGACAAATAGACGAATAACTCAATATCACGCTAACCGATTTCGATGATTCATTTTTTATTGGAAAGGAACGTACTTCAAGGGTAGTTTGATGAGAGTTTGGTTAGGTTCTGATTATGGGATCCGTGACAAAGTAAGAAAATGCAAAACCGTATAAGTTTTAAATTTGCATTAAGTATGTACACGACAAATAGACGAATAACTCAATATCACGCTAACCGATTTTGGATGATTCATTTTTTATTGGAAAGGACGTACTTCAAGGGTTATTTGATGAGAGTTTGGTTAGGTTCTGATTATGGGATCCGTGACAAAGTAAGAAAATTTCAAGAAACGAGCCTACTCCTTTCTTAAGGGCCGGCAACGCATCTGTGTTTCCTCTCGTGTCGCAGGTGTCCATGTGCGGCCGTGATCACTTACCATCAGGTGACCCGTATGTTCGTTTGCCACCAATATTATAAAAAAAACTCTTCAATTCTTAGGAGCCTATTGTGCTTATGTTCGTTGCTGTGTTGCAACATGACGCAAGCATTGTAATTACATGACTTAAGGTGTATTATGTGTGAAGCGATGGTAGCCGAGTTGGTGGTAGAAACTATCGCGGATTATTGATAAGGTTGCGTTCGTACCAAACGTTACTTATTGTACAACCAATTGAAACCATATCGCATACCATACCGCAAAAATGCGCATATTTTAATATACTTAAGGCGGAACGGAGTTCGCGGGCACTGCTAGTAAAATATATTTATGTACACTAAAAATGGAAAAATAAAGTAAATTTTCAAAAAAAAGTATTAACCGACTTCAATATCAATCAAAAACCCATAAGGCACTAAAAAGCGGAAAATAAATAGTTTATCAAATTAACCATATTAAATAAAACATATGAATATGTGTGCTACCTAGAGATGTATTGGAAGTCGGTGCGAACCGAAAATCATATCATCTACATAGGTACAAGTTTAAGTCGTCTCTGTAATACATTTCTACCTGGAACAAATTTGAAATTTCGGTTGGCACCGACTTCCAATACATCTCTAGGTAGCACACATATTCATATGTTTTATTTAATTTGGTTAATTTGATAAACTATTTATTTTCCGCTTTTTAGTGCCTTATGGGTTTTTGATTGATATTGAAGTCGGTTAATACTTTTTTTTGAAAATTTACTTTATTATAAGGAAAAATGACATATCCATCGGAATAACACAGAGTTTTTAATTTCGTTAATAGCTTTACAAATTTAACCGTTGTTGATAAACTTCGCTCCTTTCGGGCTCTTCTCGCTCGCTCTAGTGTAGAACGGGCGGGGAAGCCGCTTCAGGGATACCCCTCTGGCGGTGGCATCTTCTCCGGTCGCTACGACGACCGGGTCATTGTTTTGCGAGGTGTAATCTTGTGGATTATGCCTCTGTGGCGTTTTTATTCATCTTTAGTGATGAGTTGTCTGAGCTGGGGCCTAAACAGGATTTTCTGTCTTGTTGTAGTACTCGGGCGGTCTGCAGAGACTCTGCATTCCGGCGGTCGGGTTGTGAAGGGGCGCTATCCCCCTAAGATGGAGGTGCGTCGACACGTCCGCCCTGCCGAACATCTTAGTAGCGAGGCGTGTCACAAACTCTTCTATGCCTTCTATACGGAGATCTCGCGCAATAGTCTTGTTTCGGACGTAGCGAGGCGCCGCGACTATTAGTCGTAATACTGCGTTCTGGAACTGCTGTAGTTTTATTTGGGATGTTTTTGAGAGACATCCGTACCAGACGGGGGCTGCGTAGGTAAGGCGAGACCTGACGTATGTCTTGTATATACCTATTCTGGTACTAAGAGGCAGCCTTGACCTCATAACCGTACGCAGCGCCCTCTTTGCGGCTCTGGCGCGAGTTAGCGCTGCTGCCATCTGGCGTCGGAATGTGAGGTTTCTATCAATAATTATGCCCAGGTATTTTACATTGTCACGCCACGGGATGCTTTCATCCTGCAGCTTGAGTGTCGGTGGCTGTTTAAGCGCCTGTCTAGTGACAATCGCTTGGGTTTTATTAATATTCACCGTGAGCCTCCATTTATCCAGCCAGTCCGGAAGGGCGTCTAGGGTTGGCTGTAGAAGCTCGGCCGCTCTGTGTCTATTCATAGACTTCGTCATGTACGCTGTGTCATCGGCGAAAAGTGCGAGCTCCGCCTCGCCTCTGACTGGTATATCATCGGTGTATAGGGCGTAGAGGAGGGGCGACAGGCAGCTGCCTTGTGGCACCCCTGCATTGAGTCGTATTTCTCTGGAGACGCAGTTCTCCACCCTTACCACGGCTCTCCTGTTGGTGAGAAAGGATTCTATGACTTTGTAGATTCGTGGCTCTATGGTGGTAGAGGTCGCTAGTTTGTATAGGAGCCCTTGGTGCCAAACTCGGTCAAAAGCTTTCTCCATATCAAGGAATATCGCCGCCACGTATTCCTTTTTAATGTGGCTCTTGACAGCCTTGTCTACGACTCGGGCAAGCTGTAGGGAGGTGGAGTGGCCCTCCCTGAACCCAAACTACTCGGGTCTCAACACCACGGCTGGTTTGAGCGCCGTCAACAAGATCTTCTCGAATACCTTGGCCATTGTGTTGAGCAAGGTTATAGGTCTGTAATTCTCTGGAACTCGCGTATCTTTTCCCTGTTTGGGAATTAAAATAATTATACCGAGCTTCCATATCTCTGGGAAATGTCCTGTTCTCAGTATACCATTGTAGAGTCGTGTAAGCGCCCCCACCGTTTTTGTCGGCAGATGGCGTAGCGTGTTGTTCGCTATTTTGTCCGGGCCCGGCGCTTTTCGCGGATTGAGCGCTAGTAGCGCCCTCTGGACCGCTCGAGGTGTAATGAAGAAGGTCGGGGCGCTGCTATCGCGAACTGTATTTAGTTCCAAATGGTGGTTCCTTACAAACTGGTTGACGGTTTGTTCGTGTTGCGTGTCTGTAATTGGATTTAGTCTACATTGCGACTCTATAGAAGCGGCAAATATATCTGCTCTGTCCTGTGCAGTGAAATAGAGCTGTCCCTGCGAGTAGAGTGGGCGGATGGGCTCTGACGCCGCCGACAAGTTACGACACAGTTTGTGCATCGCCGGCACACACTCGCCCACCGTATCAATATGAGCGAGCCACGATTGGTTTGCATGTGCGTCAAGTAGCGCTTTCACTTGATCTGTCATATTATTTAGTCGGGTTTTCGTGTAGGGGCACCTCGTACGTTGCCATTGTCGCCTCAGCGCCCTCTTTTCTTTGATCGCGTTCACTATTCTGCTAGGTAATGATGGTAGCTTCCGGTTTTCGGCGGCCAGTCGGGAGGACCGCTCGGCGGCTGTCTGTATACTTTTGGTCAGCTCTCCGGCCAGCCATTCGACGTCATGAGCGTTCAACATTGGCTTGGTGGGTGTCGATTTGCCTAACTCATTAGTGAACTCGGCCCAGTCAGTGGTGAGCTTGGACCGCGGAAAGTAGGCTCTTACGGGTGTAAGATTCACATCCATCAGCACAGGCCGGTGGTCAGATGGTAAGTCTTGCAGAGTTGTCTGACTCGGGGTTACATTGAGCCCCGCAAATATAGCGAAGTCAATGACATCCTGAGAGACCGAGCTGTAATATGTAGGCTCCTCTGGGCCACTGATCTCATATATGAGAGGTGCACGATGAGTTCCATTGTCTATGTTTCATGTTGAAATCCCCCGTTAAGATGGTAGGCGTGGGTGTATTCAACAGTTGGTCGATGTCTTTCGTTAGGGTCGTTGTGGGGTGTCTCGGGGGGCGGTAAATGGCAAAAATTCTCAGTGGCCGCCTCGCCACGCTCACCATTACACCTAGCGCGTAGAATGAACCGTGTAAACTTCGCTCGTCATGCAAGCTGGTATAAATACCAGAAGTGTTTTTTTGAAGTGAAACTTCTAATGCGACTTCCAACAAGGTTGCGTTAAACGTTTAACGCTACCATGGAGGGGGCATGAAAACACTGTTGCGTTAAACGTTCAACCCTCCTGGGGAGGGGGAATAGAAAGAGACAGAGCGAGAAAATAGTCAAACATTTCGTATCTTACTTTAGTTATTATAATCCCATTGTAAATGTTATAGATTCGGATATTTCTCCACTCGAAAATGACAATTAAAAGATGCGATCAATTGTGAATTGTAAGTAATGTTAATAAAGTTTGTCTTAAAGAAACAATATGATTTCACTAAAAATCAATTTCTACCCCTTCCTATGTTCATTTCCACATTACGAAGTTTCACTTCTTCCGCGCGGAGGGATTCCACGCACTATTTTTTTTTCATGGTAATAGTTTTTATAGTAGTTATTTTACCATAATTCGCTACTAGATGGCGATGTAGTACATTAATTTTTACCCTGTCCAACCGATCCTTATGGAAATAAGTATATAATAGGTGAATATTAACACAATATCCATTTTGTTATAAGTTAACTATAACAAAACGTAACAATGATTGTTATAACTTAAATAGTTATTGTAATAAGCAGAAACAAAACGTGTGCACAGAAACAAAACAATATTTCACTTCATATTTTTCCTGTAAAATATTTTGAATTCTATTTTTATACGTTTTGTAAAAGAGTTTTTTTTTCATGAAACTACTATTTTGTTGAATACTAACGGCCCCGGCGGACGTTACCCCGCCCTGATAATAGAAAAAAACCATAACAAATTATATACTTAAATCTTCCTCATGAACCACGTTCAAAATCCGTTCAGTAGTTTTGAGTTTACCGCGAACAGATAAACAAACAGACAGACGTGTAGCAGAAACGTTTGTTTTTAACCGACTTCAAAAAAAGGAGGAGGTTATCAATTCGACTGTATTTTTTTTTATGTTTGTTACCTCATAACTTTGGACTCGGTGAACCGATTTTGATTATTCTTTTTTTATTTGAAAGCTTTTACTTCCCGTGTGGTCCCATTTCAATTTGGTCCAGTTCCGACAACGGCATCCAGTGCAAAACCGTATAAGTTTTAAATTTGCATTAAGTATGTACACGACAAATAGACGAATAACTCAATATCACGCTAACCGATTTCGATGATTCATTTTTTATTGGAAAGGATGTACTTCAAGGGTAGTTTGACGAGAGTTTGGTTAGGTTCTGATTATGGGATCCGTGACAAAGTAAGAAAACTTTCAAGAAGCGTGCCTACTCCTTTCTTAAGGGCCGGCAACGCATCTGTGTTTCCTCTCGTGTCGCAGGTGTCCATGGGCGGCCGTGATCACTTACCATCAGGTGACCCGTATGTTCGTTTGCCACCAATATTATAAAAAAAAATCTTCAATTCTTAGGAGCCTATTGTGCTTATGTTCGTTGCTGTGTTGCAACATGACGCAAGCATTGTAATTACATTACTTAAGGTGTATTATGTGTGAAGCGATGGTAGCCGAGTTGGTGGTAGAAACTATCGCGGATTATTGATAAGGTTGCGTTCGTACCAAACGTTACTTATTGTACAACCAATTGAAACCATATTGCATACCATACCGCAAAAATGCGCATATTTTAATATACTTAAGGCGGAACGAAGTTCGCGGGCACTGCTAGTAAAATATATTTATGTACACTAAAAATGGAAAAATAAAGTAAATTTTCAAAAAAAAGTATTAATCGACTTCAATATCAATCAAAAAGCCATAAGGCACTAAAAAGCGGAAAATAAATAGTTTATCAAATTAACCAAATTAAATAAAACATATCAATATGTGTGCTACCTAGAGATGTATTGGAAGTCGATGCGAACCGAAAATCATATCATCTACATAGGTACAAAGTTTAAGTCCACTCTCGCGTCTCTGTAATACATTTCTATCTGGAACAAATTTGAAAATTCGGTTGGCACCGACTTCCAATACATCTCTAGGTAGCACACATATTCATATGTTTTATTTAATTTGGTTAATTTGATAAACTATTTATTTTCTGCTTTTTAGTGCCTTATGGGTTTTTGATTGATATTGAAGTCGGTTAATACTTTTTTTTGAAAATTTTATTTATATAATATGCACCTAATGATGAATATTTACACAGTATTCATTTTGTTTTAAGTTAACTATAACTTAACAATTTTTCTTATGACTTAACTAATTATTACAATAAACAACAGCAAACGCGCAATTCTATTTTCTATACTTTTTATAAAAGATTTTTTTTTCCTTGATACTACCATTTTATTGAATACTTTTTTAACATGTTCCTCTTTAGAGTTCTAGTTATTAATACAAACTGATACAAAGAGTTTACTATTATAAAAATAAATCGGTAAAAACAAGTAATGGTTCGATATATCACGGGAAACCATTTTTATGTTTAGTCTGTGCGACTTCCACAGTCATTATTGTGTTTTCGTGTATAATAATAGAAACGATTAAGAAGACATAAACAAGATTGACGGAGAACTTTGCTCCGTTTTGTCAAAGATTAAGAGGGCAAATCAAACGGCAGTAAATTTCCGTGGAGACGAGAAAGACACCCACTTACCGGCACATAATATGGACGTTATTATAATAGAGTATTTTAGAGACGCGTAAAACAATAATTAATTTGAAAAGAAAAGTGCTGGCAAGCGTCCACAGACACATTCCTATTGATCGGTGGTGCCATACACCAGTTAGTCCAGAGGCATGCATACGTGAGCTTTGAAGTTTGTCGAATGAAAGTAATAAATGTTCTATGTTCTCTCCGATGCAATTTTAAATGGATAATAAATTGACGATTTAATATCTATAATATCATGGCATGACGTTTTTATGTTTATACATAGTCGAGACATTAAAAATAAGTATTCGAACGAATATTCAGGAAACGTTTGACGGAGAGCAAGAAACTAATAAAATTGGTAATTACCAAAGGCCGAAATTATTCATCGACTGTCAGTTTACATTATGAAGGCACGTGATGTCGGTTCTATTCTTTTACATAGGAAAAAAAATGCAAGTGTTATAATCAGAATGAAGCGAAAATAAATCATGGTAAGACGGTACATGCAAGTTTCACGTGCGTCAACGTTCCATTAAACGAGGTAGAAAGATTTTCAGTTTTCTGAAATTCAGACCTGATGATTTATTTCGGGTATATGTTAATTTTAATTGAAATTCTGCCAATACTAATGCTAGGTTTTACTGGTTATTAGGCAACTTATAACTGGGTAATGACTCAGTTGCGTGTGTTAATAGATCTTTGTTTATTTAATTAATAAAAAAAAGTGAAACAGTTAAAAAATGGGAAAAGAAAATGTAATCTCTTTCCATCACATTCAAAATGAAATAAAATAACGTTTATTAAATTTAGAATATTACTAACGTTAAAATTACCACTGTTTTTGTTTAAATTTTAATAGCTAACAGGTTTTACAGCCACCTGTATAAACTTATGTAAACTTGATATGTAGCGTTGTTTTTACGTTCTGGCAAATATTTTTTTTAATGTATTTTTCCAAACTTTTCTGCACCCTCCTCATGTTTTGCTAGTTGACTTTTACGATTGTGAGTTTATTACAGGGAAAGAAAATTAATGCCTATAATGATATAGTCAAAAACAAGATTGATGTGATTACGATATTTCCTCATGATACTCGTTGCCTTTCATTATCTGTAATATGTATTGGAGTATTTCTAGTTAGACAGTTATTATTCCGCTGTTTTTGATATAAAGTGTAAGCATATGTAGAAGTTATATCACATAGTAATTATTAAAATATTCATGGCTCTGTGTTGCCATTACAAAATATGTAACAATGCCAATAATATGTTATTAGATCGGTATACCAAAACATGTGTATAGATTATTTATGTACGATTTAGTGATATTTGTTGATGAGAAACCGTACCTAGATCGAATATTAAGGAGCTTACTCATAGCAATATGTTCATTTAATCGTCTTAGAATAAATAAATATCTTGTCTATCTTGAAAATAAATGATGAATAACTCTAGAATATTGAACTTGTAACGAATGACACTTGAAAAAAGGAGATTCTTTACGATAGAGATTACAATCGAGCAACAGAATCGAGTTACGTAACCCGCTTGCGTCACGTTCACGTCATTTCGTTAATATACTTCCAATAGCTGGTTCCGATACGTCATACACCACGGCTTGATATACAGACGAACATTAATACTTGTGGTTTTATATTTATTTCGTGTATTGGTCACTGCAACATTCACAGCGGATTAAATTGTACCTGAAATTTAGGAGGTGGTTTATTTATCTGTTTGGTTATTTCTCTGAATTACAGTTTCGGTTTGGAATAATCGTTAATTTTTACGTTTGAACGTATTGAAGGGTTTAAACGAATAAAAATGTAATGATAAATATACAAGAAATGATGTATACTTTTGCGTGGAGACTTAATAACATGACTGTAACATTTGATTCTTAATTAATGCGTAAACTGTTATGGCTTTGTTTTAAATCTTTTATCTTTATAGTTCTGCCTATTAATTATGAGAGTCATTGGTTAATCTACTTGATTTTAATGGAACGTTCTGTTTATGAATTTTTAATTGTGGAAATATCTGAATTCGGACTGCAGGTTATTGCATAAGCAGATGCGTTTGTAGTAACGTAATCATAATGTAATATATTAGAATTGTAATTTACGTTGGTAAATACATTTTACTTTATACGAAAAATGTATTTTGGTCGGTGTGTAAAGCGCTATAAACAAATAACTTTCTCAGAAAATGTTCGCTCTAATAACCGGTAGACGCATATTGTGCCTTTGTCTGTTGAGCATCTGCTGTTGAATATCAAACATAGCTATTATATTTTGTGGGTGAACAGTAAATCCCGGGATGTACAGCTCGGTATCGGACCAAAATATCTGAATATTATGCAGATATTACATTATGTACGATCACCTTGAGTACGAAATTAGATAGTTTTGCATGTGAGCAAGTGCTTCTCGCTCGTGTGAAATATTTTTAGTGTTTACACGAGTGCGGCAACCACTTTGGTGGAGCGAGGGTTGGATTGTTTTATTTATTGGCGAGTTAGCTGACTGATAAAGTATTCGGTGAAGCTACCTTTTATAATGTGTTTGAAGAATACGTAAGACTAGCTTACATTAGTCTCTCTGCAGTTAATTTTGGTAATGTTTAAATGTGTCCATATACTAAATTTCTTGAGTGGAGATGGTAAGCATCCAGGGTACGGGACAGATCAAAATCACTACGAATTCTTATTTTCTCTTTTTTATTTGAACCGAATGATATTATAATTTATCGTTTTTTGTATACTAATATTTAAGTTGGAGTAAGTAATTGCATTTATATGAACCTTGTATAGTTACTTGAAATTGCAGTCATACAAAACGGTTTTTGGTATTCCAGCAAATTAATGAAGGAATAGTGAATAGAGCGTTTTAAAAAAGAGTCTGTATTAGGGTTATAGCTAATTGGAGGGTTTCCTTAATTTTGAAAACAGGGAAATTAGTATTTAGAATCCCAGAAGAATTCAACGGAAGTCAAATATTCTTCCCAAATCGACCGCTAGAGACGGTTTAAATGAATTTTGAATTAATGTATATTTTTCTCTTATGCAGGAAATTCAGTAATACCATATAATTACTTCTATAGTAGTATACAATTGCAGATTATTGTGTAAAATTAATTATTTACAAATATGTTCTAAAAATGATTATGGTAAAATTTTGAGGTACTTTTTTCAATCAATAATTTTTATTTAATTCTGTACATAACACAATTAGCTACAAATTTATAGAAGCAATTCACGTAATGTTAGGATTGAAAAGCAAACTGCAATTCCCAACGAAATACTTTAGAAAATATTTATTCGAATTACATTTACATTAACACGAGTTAAAATTGGTTTTATTGGTTTATTACACTCGGTCACCCACAAGGTTACACTAAATACCGTGCTCAAAAGCTTCGTTAGTTGAAGTGGGATAAAACTATTCATATTCTTTCATAATGTATCTATTTACTCTGTCATTAGCGGACATGTAAAGTTAATAGTTATTCTAAGCGCGCATTACATGGGAAATAATAATTACTTAGCGGCATTTCCTAAATTGATATCAAACTACGGGACACTTTTCATATCTCTTTTTATTTTACAGTTTCCTTTCGTTAAACGATAACAAAGTAATGACAGTGCTGTTTTGCTTCTTACCATATATTTCTTCCTATGAAAAGAGACAGGGGATAGGTCAATGTTGGAGGAAGAAAACAAGCATAAAAATATCTGCTGATGAAAGAAGAAAGCTGCATTTTAGCCGCAGTCGAGACACCGCCTCCATGTTGAATGAGTGCACACTTAAGTAATCCTCTTGCTTTCCAGGTTTGGAGGATCCCAATGGCATGTTTGCCCATGTTAAATGACATTTTATAAGTTGGGAACGTTCGCTAAGGCACAATTCAAGCCGGTTTAATATTACAAAGAAAAGTAATGCGGTGAGTCAGCGTAGTAGTAATGTTTTTCACATTTATAGCACACAATTTATTACACTGCATAGCAATTACTTTCAGAAATATCTTCGTATAGTTTATCTTACTTTTTAGTTTATTTTCTGTTGTTGTCCATTTTATATTCACACAAGTGTTTTGACATCGTATTTCATACGATGCTTCGTTTGAAGACAGAATTATGGTTGTTGTCTGTGTAAACTGTCGACATATCCTTACTCTTTCAAGTGAATTGTGTAATCATAATTTTATAAATATATAAATTACTAGCCTCGGCCCGCGACGTCGTCCGCGTGGAATATTTACAATGGGGTAACGCTAACACGCAGCGGAAGCTCTCAAAAAGAAAAAAAAGACGATTTTGAAACATTCTTCATTGGTGTTCTGCTCCTACTTGTCTTATCGTGATGATATATAGCCTATAGCCTTCCTCGATAAATGAGCTATATAACACTGAAATAACTTTTCAAATCGGACCAGTAGTTGCAGAGATTAGCGCGTTCAACCAAATAAATAAGCTTTATAATATTAGTATAGACTAGCTGTTACCCGCGGATCCACACGCATTTTTTTTAAATGTATTAAAGAAATGTAATATTGTAATTATGTGTGTCCATTACAGAAATGCTTTTTCAAAAACATTTGTATCTACGACACGCACACCATCTACTGTATCATGTAATGTGTACATTAGATATGTGAATACTAATAGTATATTGAATGGGATGGGATTTATGAACATCAACATACCTGGATCTTTAACCTACTATATACCACCCTCAGTGCTCACTAACACTGTATAAGAAAGTAATGAAAATTTTAATCTATACATTATCGAACCATATGTCTTAAATATTTTATTATATAGATATAATGTGCCGATATAATTGTGTTATTCTTATACTTTGCTATAATTACTAAGTTATGTAGACGTAAACGCGGTAAATAAAACAAAATGGTCGCAAATCAAAAAGATAATATAATTCAAATTACATACAAATATATGACTTCCAATTATGTATATTTATTCTTTGAGTCCAGTACAGCGTACGTCTCACGAGCTTGCCTACAGTAAACAACATATTTTTGATCAATTTCACACGGACGAATGCACAGGTAACAGTTCATTACTACAAATTACTACATAGTGTAAAATGAAGTCCTCTGGTCTGTTTGTTTATCTGTTCGCGATAAACTCAAAAACTACAGAACGGATTTTCATGCCGTTTTCACCAGTAGATAGAATGATTCATGGGAAGGTTTGGGTATAATTTATCAAGGTTTTCTTTTTATTATCAGGGCAGGACGTCTGCCGAGCCTGCTAGTTTAAGATAAAATAGCTCATTAGTTAGTTACCTGCCTGTAAAAATCTCGTGAAAATCGGTTCAACCGATTTGGAGATAGCCCTGCAGACGAAGTCTTGCCTAACAAAATAAAATAGTCCAAGTTACTTTTTATATTGTGAGTTATCTGCCAGTGAAAGTCCCGTGAAAATCAGTTCAAGCATTTCAGACATCCCACTACGGCTGAAGGCGAATAAAAAATCTAAATTACCTTTTATGAGGTCTGCTTATATTGTGAGTTATCTACCAGTGAACACCACGTGAAAATCGGCCCAACCATTTTGGAAATAGCAATGCGGACGAAGCTGCGGACAAATAAAATAGAATATGTCAACCCCTATAATTTCGGCTATCTGTTTTGGAAATTCCCGTTAAAATAGGTCCAGCCGTTTTGGAGTTTACCCGGAATAAACAAACAAACACACAGAATATAAAAATACCGACGAAATATAAAAAAAAAAAATGTTATTTGTAGTCATATCCGTTCACCGAAAAGTTGTTATTTTAATTTTACATACACACACTTTATTTTTATAATACGTAATAATAGATTACAACTAAAAAATTGGAATCAAAAGTAACGTGGAATAAAATTTTTGAATAGGAACACAAAATAAACTTTGAAAATGTTTGCGATAAAAACTTACCACGTTACCATGGCAACGTATATAATACTAACGCTCTCAAAAGGAAAAAATTGCCCGATTTTGAAACATTCTTGGCGCACCGCTTCTATTGGTTTTAGTGTGATGATATAAGTATAAATTACTACTCTTCTCTCGTACTTACCTCGAGCCGTCATTCAAATTACAATAACTTTTGATAGAGTGTACCGATTTTAATGAAATAAAGACTAAGTTACTCTCGAGGATATGCTTTATGATTTGTGATTGAGGTTTTATTGTGAACCCAGTACTTTAGCAGTGATGCGTGTTCATACAAACAGACAAACAGACAGACAGACAGATAGACAGAAAAAACAGACATTTGTAAAAATGATTGAAATGTATTCTATTATTTATTACACCTGCAACAATTTTTTTTTCACGAAAATCGAAAACGTACAGACACGTTAAGCTTTACATTCTTATTATATGTGTTGATTCCAAGACGATAAGACACGTGCAACATTTTTTTCACGAAAATCGAAAAAGTACAAACACGTTAGATTTACATTCTTATTATATTTATAGATGACCAGTAAATGTAATGTCAACGGGATTACTTACAGTTAAGCAATACTTTACTAGTTTTATAAATAGAAATATTAGACAGATATTAAAAACTTTTGGAAAAGAAATCAGAGTTTTAATACAGGCAAATGCGTGCGGAATAAAGTGCATATTGAAGGGTATAAATGATAAACCGTATTTATTTTATCACAAAGGATTAGCTAACTAAATATCATGTTAATATCTTGAATTTGTGTCGACATTCAGTCTGTGAGCAAGCTTACGTAGGTACCTAATAGGTGCCTCAGTACTGGAATTTAGTTTTGTTTACGATTCTAAATCTTTGCTTTGTATTCAAATTCGGTTTAAATGAACCATCTTCTATACATATAATAAGAATGTAAATCTAACGTGTCTGTACTTTTTCGATTTTCGTGAAAAAAAATGTTGCCGGTGTCTAGAAATAAGTAATAGAATACATTTCAATCATTTTTAGAAATATTTGTCTGTCTGTCTGTTTGTATGAACACGCATCACTGCTAAAGTACTGGGTTCACAATAAAACCTAATATAAAGAAATAAAAAGAATATCCACGGGAGTAACTTAGCCTTTGTTTCATTAAAATCGGTCCACTCTATCAAAAGTTATTGTAATATTAATGGCGCTGCGACTTAAGTATGAGAGAAAAGTAGATAAGCAAATGGACTAAATACGTTCAGATGACTTTATTAGTCATTGTTTTGTACATCAGGTTCCACGTGGACGAAGTCGCGGGTACAGCTAGTTCCTTATAAGAATAGATAGTCACAGTTTCGTGTCCTTATTTAATATGTAATTCGTAGTCTTGCATTTTACATATTTCAATTTACAAAATCTTATTTCCTTTGATCAGTTTCACGTAGTTTACAAAAGTAATTTATTACAAACAATAGCGTATTTATTGGTTACGCTTGCTATCAACGTATTCTTCGTAAATAACTGACTGTTTAAAGAAACAGGAGTGCAATTTATTTAAATAATTCATTAACTTGAATATTTATTATACGTTTATTCTTTGTTGTACAGACTTAGTTATTATTCATATATATTATGTAAAAATAAACAATAACAGTATCATAGACAATAAGGGAAAATAACTCGAGAAGTGATTGATATAAAGGATGGTTGTGGCACGCAAAACGTTCAGAATGGCAGAGAACATTTTTTTGTTTCATGTGATATGTACTGGAAAAAATAGAAAATAAAAGTTACCTGGTATTCGATATCAAATTCAAAAATAATTTATTCCAAGTAGGCCCTGAGAAAGCGCTTATGAATTTCAAAACTACCACCGGTTTAGAAAACAACCCAGTCATCCATAATAACTGGCAATAAGACGATCTGGTTTATCTTTTTATTATACAATATTTTTAGAAACATATTTATATTTGTTTTTAGCGGATACATAGAGAGGGGCGTCATTTCGTAACATCATCGTCGTTCACATATTGATACACCCTTTAGGCCGTTTATACCCTTACACATTAAAATCCGCTTGCCATGGTGCTTGAACTTATCATCCAAGTTAGGGTTGACACTTTTATCAATGATTTAATTGAATTTAGTGGTTGAATTACGCTTATGTTTTCGACGCTTCCTCATATGGTATGGCGTATGGTGTGGTTGCACTGCTTGCACCGTCAGCGCTCTTTGGCCGGCCTTCTTAGTGGCGTTCATTGAAATCATTCCAATAATATTATCAGCAAATGATCTCGTGGCAGTTGACGTACACACCAGACAGCAAGTGTTGTAGTTATTTTTCAGCACGGATGTAGAATTCTCATAGAAGGGCGATGAACTTAGTCGGTGTTATTACAAAAAAGTTAAATACGTATTTACTACTTGGTTTTAAAAGTTTTCGAATTAAATGCACCGCGGTCGCTAAATGTTCCCCATCTTGCTCTTTTGTCTCGCTTTGGTTACGTTATGTTAGACTTGCGAAAAAGGATAAGGCGAACTTGCCTCGGGCGAGCGCGGTGCATTTAATTCGAAACCTTTTTAAACCAAGTATTAAATACGTATTTAACTTTTTTGTAATAACACCGAGTGTGTTTGTTAACATTGGAGACATGCTCAGCCGTTTATTGCTAGAAGTATGCTATACTATTTTCTGGGTAAGCAGAAATGTATATTGGAAACTATTGTATTCACGAGACTTATATTTTGTGCTAATTAACATATGTGCTTACCAAACGATCTTAGAAAAATTCATCTATTCATATACCTTTGTATATTTTTTTCATTTCACATGCCTGAAAATATTATGTATGGTCGAATTGATTGGAGCATATAGTGTTAACCAGTGTTTATAAGATGTAAATCGAAACACACTAAAACAACATTGTAAGTCGTTTTACTTAGCTGACCCGTGCAACTTCGTCTGCACCAAATCGGTTATTAGCGGTTTCAATTGTATTTATAAATACAAAAAATCTTAAAAAACCTAAAATCCCGATTACAGCTATATCTACCGCTTCCATGTGTGAATTGAAACTATCCAGGGACTCACGCAAACATATGACCCGGTAGGTATGCGAAAAATCTTGCCGATAAATGTCTTCCCATTACCCCTTGGGTTGCTCCTGTGCCGCTAAACTTCGCACCCATTCACTATTCGCGTAGAGCCTACTTCAAGACTCAAGATATTCAGAAGACTAATATTATTAAATATCGAAATAATACACGTACTGAAAGAACTCTAATTGAGATTCATCTTCTAGAATGCAGTGTAACTATTATGTAGGTTTATGTTTTAGGAAAAAATCTTGTTGCCTTTGTTTATCAAACATTTTTTATACAATAAAATAAATGTGACAACATATAAGAGACTGTTTCGTTTACACATATTTTTCAACTTTGTCGACATTGTATTATTGAAGTGAACTTTGTTTAGAATCGTTATGGTTTGAAAATCAAAGGAAAAAAATGCCTCATGACAAAGATACAAACACATATCAATAGGATTTAGCCTACTTATTACATTTTGTGCTTCTAATTCTCTAACTGATTACGCGTAGAAATGTCATGTATCCGTAGCTCAGTTATAATACATTATACGGACCGACGAAGTCATCGGTTCGGTACCCAACGCTCATTTTTTTTAAAGTAGCATAGGGTTATGATATATAGCTTACGTTTTTAGCTAATAAGATAGCTAATTTATCAAAATCCGTTTCTTTAACTACAAATTTTTGACTTTTGTCCGTTATCCTGGAGAACTCCTTGCGTTGTATGGGACAAAAAGACATGTAATCTTTTAATATTAGTTATCACTGTGCCAAGTTTCGTCAAAATTGGTTCAGTACTTTCAGAGTAATACGTATTCACAGGGACAAAGGACAAAAAATGTAAAAGGATTATTTTTGGCTTCTATATCGATAACAAAGTCTACCCAGATTATAATTTTCAAAAAATATTTAATGTACAGATTTGGCCTAGTTACAGTATTATTATATTACATGTAGATATAGATTGTTAGGTTTATGTATGTACTTATATTTTTTGCGTGTATTTATTTTGTCACATTAGTACTTTATTCGTGTATTTATATACCTATTTTTCATCACAGTACTAAATACATATACTTTTGCGTCTACTCATTTTTCTTATAATATAATATATTTTTCTAATTGCACCATATATATGATGATAATTTCTTCATAGGTACTATATCCTTATTAGGTAAAAGAAAATGCTTTTTTATTTTATTAATCTCGGACGTATATGAAACAAAAAGTACAAGAGAAGTATTCATTCATTCATAATATCTCCTAATTACACAATAACGTTTTTATTGAAAATTAACAGGATTATCATATTTAATTGACATATCTATGAAGATTACCGGAACATACAGAATGGGATGACTTTTATGCGTTCCTATAGCATTCATCCGATTATGAAAACAGTTCAGGAGTTGTGCATACGCTGATGGAGATTCCCGAATTAGTACAACTATTTTAAAATAGTTGGCCGTATGTCGTTTTATTTTGAAGAAAATGAAATGTCTTTTGTGAGAATGGATAGATGTTTGTTACTCTTTCAGTGAAACACAACAGACTAGTAAAATTTGACAGTAATGTAGTTTTTATATCAAAACAATACAGACTTATAATTATCATAATCAGGCTGTAAGAGAACCACTGTAGGGCCAAAGACATCTTCCCTGAGGATGGTATGGGCATAATCACCACGTCAGCCCACGACGTATTGCCCATTTCTAAATCCGAGAAATTCACAGTCCTATATTTTCTCACATACGGTGGGACAACAAGAACATTTCGCAGGATCAGATTTCCTCACGATGTTTTCCTTTACTATCAGCCAATAGTTACCAATTAAAATTAGTAAATGTACGCGAACTCTGAACAATTTTTCGTAATTGCCTGCGGAAATTTAATTGACTTGCCACCGATCAAGCCACTCCACCACCACGACTTAACGACCATGACTACTATTATAAATGGATTGTCTTTTTTTCATTGTAATTTTTATTTTATACCTATAATCTCTTTAGTCATTTTAAGTTATCTCTCTTAAATTCCACCATTACTGGTAAGTCTCTATAGATATATATTATTTATTTTATTTCACTTTGAAAGCTTTATATGCCCCAGTAAAAATTCGTTATAGTCGATTTATAATTTCGAAGTTTAGCGTGAACAAATAACAACACGTTAATTTTGTTTATTTTTATAGATTTTAAACTGCGACATTTTATAGGAATTTTTATTATATATACAATTATGTTATCACAGAAACGATATAATATAGCGTGGTTTATTAATCATTTATCACTGAGAAAAACAAATTTATAGGCGAAATAAACACACACACATAATAAATTAGAGAGTTTATGCTTTGAAGACTTCAGAAGATAGAGCTACTTAACACACTTATCGTTTGATTTATTCGTATAAAATGAATACAATTAAATAACCAGAACATAATTCAAACAAGTTAGTTGTCTTTGAAATGGTTTTGTTACTTCACGACAGCTAAGTGTTTTATATTTATGGGCTTTAATATATTTAATTTTGTCATTACTGCTTAGTCTGTATGATAAAGTATAAAAGAGAGTCAGAAGAGTTCGCTATCTACCAGTATAACTATCGTCAAAGTCATTTACTTTACTTATGTATGTAGATTAACAGCTATGATTTTAATGATATATCGATAAACCAACAGTATATATTAACATTACAATAATTTGTATTGTTCGGGCATTTTCATATGTCAGTAGATCCCAATACCAGGTTCTGAGCTTTTTACAACGGTCAGTTTTAAGATTCCTTCTTTTTTGAGCGTGTGGTTTTTGGCTCTTCAACAACTGAACAATAAATGAGTCGTCACATTTAAAAATGAGCTAAATCCAATTTTAATCGTTCATATAACATGTTTAATTTCTTAAGATTTCCAGTTTTTATACACCGAGAACGAAGTTAAAATTTTCCGTTCATAAAGTTTTTTATTCTTTTTTTTTTTAAGTGAAAACTTATTTAGCCGCATTGAGCGGTATTTTATTGTCAGGAGATAAATATATGATTTCGCGTCGTGACATGCTGGTAAGCGTGACCCGCCGCATTGCGCTTGCATGGCTTGCGTCAGACTAACAACGCGTAATATAGCGGCCTGTGTATATCCAATATTGATATTTTTTCTTGAGGTTGAGGTTCTTGAGGTTTCTTGAGGTTTCTTGAGGTTCTTGAGGTTTCTTGAGGTTCTTGAAGTTTCTTGAGGTTCTTGGGGTTTCTTGAGGTTCTTGAGGTTTCTTGAGGTTTTTGAGGTTGTGCAGCCCATCAGATGTTTGATTAATTAATAAACTATATAAAAATGTACATATTTATTGTTCAGAGTGCTAATAGATATGAAAACCAACTAATTATAATAATTTCAATTCACAAATTATGAAATGTAAATAATTCAGACTTTGATTGATTCAAAAGAGAACACAGTTAGGTATACATTGTTTTGAATTTTCAGTACTGTCAAAATCAAAATCAAAAGCACTTTCTTCAATTTAGGCCCCAAGAAGGCAATTATGAAACTTGACCTGGTTTATCTTTTTAATAAACATATATAATATTTAGAATATATTAGGTACATGTCACAAACGTTTTTAATGGATGCACAGAGATGAGTCATTTCCAGACATCACCATCGTTCACATATTGATCCACTCTATATTACACATAGAGTTCACATATTGAGCCTTTTGACACCAAAACCCGCTTGACATGGCGCTTAAATTTGCAATCCGTCCTTATGACTGCCTTGCCATTTTTTTTATAATTTTCATATTTTACTTTATAATTTTCATATTTTACATGTACGAAATTTGAAGATCTTGAAAAATAACTTGAAATATTAGGGACGGCTAAAATTGGATATAGCTCATTTGGAAATGTAACTACATAAATATTTCTATTATAAATATGTATGACAGTGTACCCTTAGAACGAGCTACAGCAGCCTTGTATGGAAATATCGGATTGAGAGTTGAACCACGCCAACCCGGATCCCTTTGGATATTCGCGATAACATATATAGCTATAACAAATTTAAACATACGATAAAATCAACATAGGGAAATATTATATAAAAATATGAAATGGTAACGTGTTCGGACTTGGCGTTTATCGATGTATGTTCGAATTGTTACAATGAGTACTAGCTCTCGGTGAAGGAAACACATAGCAGTGTGATAGGACTTCGTGATTGGACAAAGACGTCGTTACGTAAAATATTTCAGATGCATTTATTTTATATGTGTAAAACCTCATTGATTGCGCGCAATTTTACTTTTCCTATTGTCTGTACGGTAATACATAAGCCTATATTTAGGGATCGAGGTATAAAAAATATCGATACTTGCTTATATCGATGTTTATATAAAAACTATGGAAATAGGGATAAGCCGCAAATGTCGACCTTAATAAACCCGATGTATTTTTATCGTATCTTTTTCAGTGCAACCTATTACGGCACTAAATTAAAGATATATATTTTAACTTTGAAAAAGACGTTCGATTGTCACTGGCGACTATACGTTATAGCTGTTTTATATACATTGGAGTAAGACTAAGAACGTTGAAGAAATAAAGAAAATGGAAGCAACAGAATACCTTTTTCCATCTTTCTAAGTTTAAAGGGTTCACCGCAATCTCACCTGATGTTAAATGGTTATCTGGCTCAAGATGCTAAGCGTAGAAAGAACTGCCTCTTAAGTGCATCTGTCCAAACATACCTATGGCTCTTGGCTACAGATTTTCAACTTAAGAACGGTAGATGTTTTTCTTCATCGAAAGCTCTTCAAGAATTTGAACCTACATCGATTGACGTGGTATTCGAACACGCTACGCTAATTACTGATCCATCATGGCTTTATTAGTATAACGACATGACACGGCAGTAGCTACGGTACTGATGTTAAGTTATAGTTTTACCTTTATTATAATAAAATTCCAAACTTCCACGATAAAGAGAATAATTAAAATAATGATGGAATGTATTTCCCATGAATCTATGTATCGCTGAGAGTGCGATATCTTTTTTATCGAAAATATGCGATTATAATGATAAATTTTGATACATAAACCACGGGGACATGTCCAAAGTTATATTTTGTTTTATGTAAACTGGATCCAAATCACGACATAGTATACAATACTCTAGAACTGTGCATTGTGATTTTTTTTAAAACTGCTTTGATATCTGTGACTTCATCCGCGTGAAAAAGTTACTTTGGGCTAACGCTAACATGCAGGGGAAGCTCCCAAAAGGAAAAAACCCCGCGTATTAATTGTTGCTCCGACGCTTAACGTGGTCCTTAGCTCCTTAGCGTAGGTCTTAGAGTGAAGATATATAGCCTTCCTCGATAAATGAGCTATCTAACACTGAATGAATTTTTCAAATTGGACCAGTAGTTCCTGAGATTAACGCGTTGAAGCAAACAAACTCTTCTGCTTTATAATATTAGTATAGTTCGTTAGTTAGATATAACTTCTCGTACGACATAATCCACTTTAAAAGCTATAAAAGGCACAATGGAATGCTCTTACGATTAACGCGTAAAATCGTTATTTACCTATAGAATTTTTGAAGCGACCGCTGGCTATAAATAGCTGATCAGCCTGGCACCCACCGCCAAGGTCCCAGGTGACCGCCACTCGTCTAAAAATATGTTGTACTCGCCCAATGAGAGATTTATAGCCTTCATTACCACATTTATGCTTGTTGGACTACATTAATTACTATCTTTAAAATTATTTACACTATATGCTATTATTTGAATTTTATTGAAAACTACCTGATACCCGTGACTTTGTCTGCGTTATTTATTATCTTAACGATATATTTTACGCCCAACAAAAGAAAAGTAAAAAAAAAATGCTAGCAAAAATATGCTGTGCCTACAAAATTTATTTGTAAATAATGTAATCTGTTTTTCATCTCTATAAAAATCGTATTTTGTTAGAACTCTAATAACTTTATGCTAAACTAGCTGACCCGTGCCCACTTGGTTGGGCGGTAGACAATTATAAAAAACTATTTTTTGTGACTTAAATATAAAAGTTAGACATATGCTGTCGCTGATTTTTTTATAGGCATTGTCAAGCTCTACAACTTTTCTCTAGAACTCAATCATATATCGCTCATCGTTAAGACAGCGTTCGTAAGAAACGTTTTCGTTCGAACGTTTTTTCTCCGACTTACTTTGGAAATCCGATTACCACAAAAAAGTATTTTTATTTTTCGCGTTAATATATAGCCAATGACACTCACAAATAACGTGGTTTTCTATTGTTAAAAGAATTTTCGAAATCGGTTTAGTAGTTCCTGAGATTATCCTCTGCAACATCACAAACTCACAAACTTTACTTTTTTATAATATTAGTATAGATGAAGAATATCGTGATTTTTTTAAAGATACAGGCTAAGTATCTAATATGTAAAACTAAATAAAATGATCAGAATCAATCCTGTAATTTTTTTCTGTGAGGCGTGCACAACAGCAAACCTCTTTCATTTTATATGTACACTAGCCTCTGTCCGCGACTTTGTCCGCGTGGAATAGTTACTTTGGGCTAACGCCAACCCATAGCGGAAGCTCTCAAGAGGGGGAAAAAAACAAATATGGATCATTCTTCATTGGTACTCCGCTCCTATTGGTATTAGCATGATGATATATAGCCTATAAACTTCCTCGAAAAAGGAGCTATACGACACTGAAATAATTTTTCAAACCGAGCCAGTAGTTCTTGAGATTATCCTCTACAACGTCACAAACTTACAAACATTACCTCTTTATAATATTAGTATAGATAATAATAATTTATATTATTTATAATATATATGCATTGACAGAGGGCTTGTGTTATTTGGTTTTGACTTCAGAATTTTACAGGATTCCTTTATGTTGTTATGTGTTAGTATTTGAGTGTTAATTCCGTTCTATTGGATCGCGTGACATCCGCCGAAGGTATACGCTTAATTGTGTATCATAACAGACTCAGTTTGATTACTATCTCATCTAATGTTAAGTGACGGTGAGGTCAAAGATGATAAACACGCTAAAGTTGAGAGGGTCGGCTCTCAAGTGCAGCTGCCGGAACACACCGACAGATGCTTGGCGATATATTTTCACCACGAAGGAGGTAGCTAGCTAGGTGGACTGGAAAAAGTCCTAGTAGCATGCTACGGTTTCATCACGATATTTTCTTTCACAGAAAGCTCCAACGCAGTTGCTAGGATTCAAACCTACGTGCATCGACGCAGTGTCCCACCACTCTATCAACTAAGATATCATCGCTTGAAAATCAAGAAGTAAGAAGAAAGTAAACAAGAGGAACTACAGTGTCAGAGATAATGATCTTTTGACCCACTGCATATTTTTTAAATTGTCGCGTTTCAAGATTAGTAGACCAAACCCAGTTATCTAGAGCCTTGCAGGTCGATTACTGTTAATGGATTGTACAGCTGTTCGACGATATAGTACCTAATGCTAGTATAACTTATAATTCGAAGTGTTAAAAGAGGATGACTATGCAAGTGCGGTTGTAATAACACGCTAATTAATAATTTCATCACAGTGTTTCCTTCACAATTAACATTTCAAGAACGTCATTTAAGGCGGTGTTTTAAGTAACTTTATTCCACTGAAATGTCATCACTTGATAAAAGCCAATGACTTTTTTATTATTTACATACATTTTCGAATAGTAATATTGGAGTTCCAACGACTACGAATTATAAAGTATTATTAAATCTATCTATACATATAATAAAAATGAAGTGTCTGTATGTAATATCAAATTATTATTTTTTTACTTATTGGGTATAAAAGTATACACATTACTGATAACAAAAATGCAATTTTTAAAATTGTTGTCGGTCTGTCTGTTTGTTCCTGGTAATCTCCGAAACGGCTGGACCGCTTTTGACGGCAATTTCACTGGAAGACAGCTAAAATTAAGGCGGGTTACTTAGACTACTCTAATTTAGACTTGCTGTAAACCGTGGCTTTGTCTGCAGTGCTAACTCTAAAACGGTTGAAGCGATTTCCACGTGACTTTCACTGGCAGATGGCTGACTTTATAAAAAGTAAATTAGGCAATTTTAATTTATACTAGCTGTTAACCGTGGCTTCGTCCGCAGTGTTATCTCCAAAACAGTTGGACTGATCTTCACGAAACTATCACCGGCAGATAGCTGACTTTATAGGAAGTAATTTAGGATATTCTATTTTAGACTAGCTGTTACCCACGACTTCGTCCGCATGAAATTTAGCAAAGATATGTTGTTCACTGTAAACATATGCATAAGATATGCGTTGTACTCAAGAATAAATATAATTTAAATTCATATATCTGTATCTATGTACGTAATTTGTAATGTATGTATGTAACCTTTTCGGTCATTTTGGCAGCCATTTTGTTTTATTTACCGCGCTTTCGTCTATATAACTCACGTTACAATAGTAATATATTAGGTCTTTACCTATGAAATTGCCGTTTTGTATGAAATAATTTAAACTAATTTTTTTCATGTATTTTTTATTTGTATTAATCGAAGTAATCACCCATGCAATCAATGCATCTTTGCCAACGCAGAGGCAGTTTATTGATGCCCTTCTTAAAGAAATCAGCTGGACGGGAGGCAACAAATTCTTCAAAGGCATTTTGTACTGCCTCTCGGGTATTGAATTTTTTTCTCGCCAAGGAGTTATCCAAATTCTGGAAAAAATAGTAGTTTGTAGGCGCAAGATCTGGTGAGTAGGGCGGACGACGGAGAACTTTCAACCTCAGTTCTTGCAACTTGGAGACCGTCTGCTGTGCAGTATGAGGTCGCGCGTTGTCGTGCAGGAGCAGCGGAGACGAGCGATTGACCAATGCTGGTTGGAGATGTGCCAGCTTCTCCATCATTGTGTTCAGTTCTTCATAGTACACATCTGCAGTAATGCTCACCCCGTTTGGTAAGAAGCTGTGATGAATCACACCGGCGCTAGACCACTAAACAGTGACCATCACTTTTCTAGGGGTAAGTTTTCGTTTAGGGCATTGTTTAGGTGCTGAACCAGGATCCAACCAACTTGCTGAGCGCTTGCGGTTATCAAACAGAATCCATTTTTCATCGCAGGTAACAATGCGGTTCAAAATTCCTTCATTTGTGTGTCTGTTGAGCAGTGCAAGGCACGGCTCGACGCGTACTTCGCGCTGGCGATCATTGAGTTCGTGAGGCACCCATTTGTCAAGCTTTTTTACCTTGCCAATTTCACGCAAATGGACCAATATTGTTTTGGCGCTAATGTCGAAAGCTGCTCCTAATTCAGCCGTAGATTGTGTATCATCAGCTTCCACAATCGCCTTTAATTCGTCACTGTCGACCAAAGTCTTCGGACGACCGCGAGGTTCATTTTTCAGGTGGAAATTCCCAGAACGGAAGCGAGCAAACCAATAACAGGTGGTGCGTTGGGTTGTAGTGTTAGCTCCGTAAACGTCGTTGATGTTGCGTGCCGCTTGTGCCGCGTTGCTGCCACGACGGTACTCATATTCCATAATTACTCGAATTTTTAACGTATCCATGATGACAAAAAAGATTGAAATGCGATGAAAATGTAACACTAATCAATAAACAAATGACTACTTTTGGAAAAAGAATTCCATGTTTTTAAAATAAAATTAATTTGAAATTAGAATTCTTAGCCAAACAAAAAATATTTTGATTTGAAATGGCCAGTACTGCAGAACGGCAATTTCCTATTAAAAACCTATTATAAGAATATTGTATCAAGTTCAGCGAGCACTATTTAAATTGTCGAATATTAAAAACTGCTTAGACATAAAGTTTTACATCTTGATTTATATTTATGCAAGATTTCAAGAACTGACGTCGTCTCATGCATTGTATACAATTCAACATTACAATTATTAATAGTAATTTTGAAGATAGAAGGAGTCTTTCTAATAAGATATTAGACCATAAACGTTTACTTATTGACAATATGGGCATATTATATCATATCATATTATATCATTCATATCATAATAACATCTTTAAGTCATTGTTTCATTAGCTCATAATTTTATATTTCTTTAATACAATTGAAAAAAACGCGCGCGGAGCTGCCGGTACTGCTAAATCAAAATCAAAATACTTTTTATTCAATTTAGACCCTGAAAAGGCTCTTATGAATGTCGAAACTACCACAGCTTCGGAAAACAACCCAGTCATCGAGAAGCACCGGCAAGAAACTCGATCTGGTTTATCTTTTCATAATACATAACATATTTTTTGATTATTAAAACATAACGGCATATAAAGTTACATTTAGTTTTGAGGCGCACAGAGAGAGGCGTCACTTCCAGACGTCGCCATCGTTAAGATATTGATCCACCCTGTAATAGCCTTTATGTATTAAGACCTGTTTGACATAACACTTGAACTTACTATGTGGCAAATCGGTAATGTGTTTTGGGACTTTGTTATAAAATCTAACACTATTACCTAAAAAACTGTTACTGGTCTTAGTGAGCCTGAAACATGGAGTGACCAGTTTGTTATTGTTTCTAGTATTTACGTTATGGCACTCTTTTACTAAATCCAGATTATCTAAGTTTTTGCGGGCGTACATCAAATTCTCAAGAATATATTGGGAGGGCAGAGTTAAAATACCGAATTCCTGAAACTTAGTCCTTAATGATTCGCGAGGCCCCAAATTATACATCGCTCGAACTGTCCGTTTTTGTAGTAGGACTTAGTTTGATATAAAAGTTAAGTTACAGCTCAAAGAAACAGTATAAGGCAAAGATTTATTTCGGTGCACGGGGATCTACAGATTACTTTTATGACCTGTAATTTTAATTCTGTTAAATAAACATTTGTTTTTTATTGCTAGTACCTATAACAAATTTCATACAATAACTTCGTTTGCATTTAAACCTGTCGGTATATAAGTAAACTGTTTTGTTATTGTTACTAAAATGTTGGATATTTTTATTTGTTGGTTTTGCAGCGACAATATGAAATTTACAATTGCAGTGCAAGTGTTTAAAGAGAAAATAAAAAAGGCATTATCCCAAATAAACACGCCAATATATATTCGCAGATATATTTCAGTTGTTTTTTTTGCCAAAAGTTAATCTTATGTATTTAAACGTTATTCTTTATAAAATTTTCTTAATTGTAACTCACACAATTATTTTTTTTATATCATATGAGGTAAACGAACTGGTGGGTAATCTGGTAATAGGTGATCACCGCCGTCCATAGACACTAGCAACACCAGGGGAGTCGCAAGTGCGTTGCTAGACTGTGTTTGAGTGAAGAGGGAGGTGGGCCTCCGGCGCTCACACTGACCGAACGAAACGCAACAATGCAAGCACTGTTACTTCACGTGGGTGTTTCTGTGAGAGGGTGGTACTACCCCGAGTGAGCCGACCCGTTCATGCTGAAACCAGTAATAGCTTTAGCGTGGCTCTGCTACCTATAGAGGAGGAATGCGTTACACATAAAAGGCAGAATATATTAAAAGTACACTCTGTAGGTTGTTTACTCATTTACTTTTGGGTCAAATAAAATGTTTACGTAGAACAAAAGAGAAAAACTATCATGAAACTTTTTGTAGAAAAGCTTTGGGAATAAATAAAAAAAGTACGCACATCTGAAAGGTAATTAAAACAGGTTAACATTTGTTTTGTAATTTAACGTGGGTGAATTCGTGGGCGATTGCTAGTAATGCATAGAACTATAGGTTATTTTCGAATGTTCGACATCATAACATTGAAACATTTTATTACTGAACGATAGTAATAAATCAATTACGGCCAATTTTAATGATCACGATCCATATAATGACCAACTAGGTTAATGCAGTATTATAAATCTGTAATTGTAAACATACTGTATTCTACACTAGGGTTGCAACGATATATCATAGGACCGAATATATCGACAGAGCGTAATCAATATTGTTATCGATATGATAAATCTGAAGATACGTTAATATCGATATAGGAAAATACTAATTATCAAAAAAATGTCAAACTATAAAAAAATATTCTTCTACTTTAATCTCTTTTACATTTTTATCATGGAAGGTTCTTATCTCGTTTTGGTAAAACTTTTATAAATTCCGATAAAATATTGAAAATTCATAAAGAGACTACGAATTTTCTTTATTTTCTCGAACTGACTATGCTATTGACCTGGCAAGGTCTGTCTTACAGCTTCAACGGACTACTATGAATTTTAAAATTTCTATAACACTTGAAAAAATTGTTATATGCATTTTTATGAGAATTTGGAAGTTTAAATTTTCAATTTTTCTCATGAAGGATTAGAGTTATATTTTTATGAAAGAACATAATATTCTTTGAACTATCCGCATATATTAATGTAATCTTACTCAGACTTATGTGATTTCATAAATATTTTCACTTTTATATGAGTATGACTATTTTCTCATGTCTTTTTAATATTTATATTTTGATTTGATTTTAAATAAGAATGGATAAGTGAATTCTTCTTGTCTATTCCTCATAAAATCTGAATACGATCGTTTTTTTTTAAATTTGTAGAATTTACCAGTCATCAATCCTAATTTGTTTTAGGCTCTATAAATAACACCGAAATATTTGATAAAAGAAATTATTTCACTGTAATTAATCATTTTACTTATTTGACTTATTAAATTTATAGATAATGTGTTCTTAATGGTTTCATATCCTCAATATATAATCGATAAGTTTAAGTTTACATCTCTAATGTAGCCAGGGGTAATCTATGGTTTGGAGGTTTGGACGTTTACCAAGGAGATTGTGCATAGAGTGAGTGTTGAACAAAGGAGTATGAAGTGAGTCATTCTCGATATTAGCTTTTAGGCCTGAATGATTAATGTGAACAATACAAAACATAAAAATATTGAATGTCGCATTCCAATATCTTTACATATCGATATATAAAGGACACGTTAAAAAGGGATTCAGATATTTGAATACCATATTAATACTTGAATATTGAAATGTATGAGGTGATGATAGTTTAAAGTTAACATATTCGGACACCGTCTCGATCAATGTGAGTTAAAAAAAATAATGAAAAATCAAAATATCCTTTATTCAATTTAGGTCCTGAGAAGGCTCTTATGAATGTCAAAGCTACCACCGGTTTGGAAAATAACCCAGTCATCGAGAATAAGAAACTCGACCTGGTTTATCTCTTCATGTTATACTTTTACAAAACATAAATAGTTACATTCGATTTTAGTGGATGCACAGAAAGGGGCGTCAATTCCAGACGTCATAATCGTTCACATATTGATCCATCCTATAATAGCCTTTAGGTATTAAAACCCGCTTGACATGGTTCGGTTCAATTCGTACAACATCCTGACATTACTGTGAAAGAACACTTTGCGATGAAACCATGCTTGGTGATATAAGGCCTTTTTTAATGCCCACCTGGTTAGCCAACGCTCTGAATATTAGAATCTGTCACCAAACGTCCGTAAGTCGAGAAGCCTTCTCTGCCTACCCCTTACGTAGGACCGCGAGGTGATTGTACCGAGGCTATGCCTCCTTCAGTGATCTTCATCGCGCTACGCCAATGCGTGCCGGTCTTGGGGATTTTCTCGTCCGTATGAGCAGTTGGTGTCTTGGTTTATTTAAAAGGTCAATCAATTTTCTTGGTCATCTTCCCTAGTGATGACCAGGTTTCTGGGTGAAGGTTTATATCGCTTGTCCGGCGGTCTCGCGTGTAGCGGAGCAATTCTTAGCTTAATAGTAGGGAAGCTCGACGCATCTGCCAGCTCGGACATCGCTGTAGCAATCCTGGAAATGAAAGCATCAAGACCCTCCCACTTCAGATCTCGCACGATGGTTGTGTTTCGCACGTAACGGGGGGCTCCTGTGATTGTCCTCAGACAAAGGCGCTTTTGCGCTCTGAGCCGCTCTTTCTGTGTTTCTGACACGAATGCGTACGAGGCCGGTGCCGCGTATGTTAAACGGGATTCAATATAGGTCTTGTAGGTCCCGAGCTTCGTCCTTGAGGGGAGCGAGGGTGTCATCACAGGTTAGAGCTTAGCCCGTGTCGCTCTGGTTCGACCCACGACGTGATCGACGTGTTTGTTGAACCGTCCGTAAGTGTGTACAGACAGCGGTATTTAAGAGCCAGTCCCTCTACAACAGCGGTGGTCAAACTTTCTCAGAGCAAATGCTTAATGGAAAAATTTTACAGCGCGGTGGGCGCGTTTGTTTTAATAGGTGAAAATGAAAACCTATATCATACATTAAAAAAAATGGTATTTTTAAATTAGTATCTTGGAAATTGTGCAGCGGGCGTATTACAGATCTACCGTGTGTTCACATGTGGCGTGGCAGGCGTGGGATTGGCGACCACTGCTCTACAAGTTTAATGGTTACCATTTGGTAATTTAGTTCACGTGAGACACTAATCAATATATAATGAAATATGAATATTTGCGGGTAGAAATCGTGTTTTAAAACTTTTATTATGCGAGTATTCGCATAGTAAGTACATAGTATAAAATTAACAGCAAAGATAATTTTGTGGGGTAATATTCGACACGAGATTCGAAACCAGTTACTTGCGGATTATGTTTTCTTTTTTTATCACCACCATCCATAGACACTTGAAACACCAGGAGTCAAAGGAGTGAGTACTGAATCGTATCAAATCGCGATCACTCCTCTCTCCGTTTATATTGCCAATTCCAAATGATCTCTTTGCGAAAACAACAAGTTTGGAAAAAAAATACACCAGGGGAGTGCGTTGCCAGCCTGTGTTTGGGGTGAGGCGGGAGTGAGAAGGAGAGGGAGGGTTATTTTATCAAGGTTAATAATGAAAGTTATTTTATTGTATCTTATAACATCCTATAACTTCATTTATTTTAGTTTATAGATTGTTATTATTATTTTAAGCTTGTTAAGGTGAATTGTTTTTAGGATACAATTTATTTGCTTCAGAAAAACTTAAATATTTGGCATGAAAACTCTGTGTAGTGTAAATCGGTGATTGGCAAAAAAAAACAAGTTCGATTTTGGTATCTTTTGATCTCGAATTAAGAAAATACTTGAGATGGAGCGTATTTTAAATAATTTCCAATTTATATAAAGCGACGTTGTAAGCGCAACGCATGATACGAATAATAGCAGTGCCCTAAAATATGTATATTTTTGACTCCTTAACATTATAAAAAAAGTATGAACGAAATTTATCAAACATAATTATTAAAGCGATAATTTTATTTTAAGAGTCACATATATAGAGACAATCAATATATGTAGTTATGACTTACATGAAACAATATTCATTTCATGTAAGAACCCCGGGACTGTTATTTAGGGGCTAACCTAAATTTAGACATTTTTAAATTTCATAATGTTACTAATTAGGTATAGAAATCATTTCTATGTAGGAAAAACTATTATGCGTTAAAAAGAGAGAGTGGCAAAAGCGTCTGACTTCCCGGTGGACAGTGATCTGCGGCCCCAAAATAAAACAATGTAAGCTCTCAGGAATAGCCGCGGTCGGAAATAGAGCCAGTGCGGACGGTGACGTGTCCTTGACGGCGAGTCGCGCGTACAGCCCGAAATATGTCATTAGTGGGACGTAATAACGTTTGCTTGGAGAATGTCGACGAACGAGCGACACTGAAATTTACATATCTATACTAATATTATAATCTATATATCTATACTGATATGATAAAGCTGAAGAGTTTGTTCGCTTGAACGCGCTAATCTCAGGAACTACTGATTCCATTTGAAAAATTATTTCATTGATTAGATAGCTCATTTATCGAGAAATGCTATAGCATCAGCTTCCTCCAGCCTATAGGCTATATATCATCATATTAAGACGAATAGATTAGATTAGAATTAAGAATGTTTCAAAATCGGGGTTAACGTACGTATTATTTAAAAATATTTTCACCTTTTACATAAACGAAATCGCGAGTTAAAGTTAGCGTTAACCGAAAGTAACAATTTCACGCGGACGAAGTCGCGGGCTAACGCTAACACGCAGCGGAAGCTCTCAAGAGGAAAAAAACCCGATTTTCTTCATTTGTGCTCCACTCTTATTGCTCTTAGAAATATATACCCGGTGTTTGACGCGAATACGCTCTGATATTGAAGCAACTATCATTGGTCTGTATTACAACAATTTAACGATTTACTTTTATGACTCTATAGTACGAAAAATAGAGCAATTAACAATCCTTACTAGTATTATAAATGCGAATATGAGTTTGTTACTTTAGGGGTACATAAAAGGACATAGGGTGTCTTTTATCCAGAAAAAAATCGTATTTCTGAGGTATAGATCAAATGTACATTATAGCGAGCAAAAGCTATTAAATAAATAAAGTGAAAGAATGAACTAGTTGTAATTTAACCTTCTATAATTCGAAGTCGAGAAGACATGTTAATGTTTTTATGCTTAAAACTAGAAGTGTTGCTATTATTACGTAACAATGAAGCTATTTTTGGAACTATTGCCAGAACTTTCTACAGCGATGGATTCTTCATTGTTTAATCAACTTTGTCAAGGTAAGAAAATATTGTTGGATTTCTAACTCTCCTTCGTTCTGTAATAATAGTAGTTGTTAAATCGAGAGATTGGAAGTTTCCCTCCTGCTAACTGAATTTATAAAATTTATATAGTCATAATATGTGTATATAAGTCGCCACAGTACAAAATTACACTTAGTTTATGATCAAATAACTTTAAGTGAATTTGGCTTCTAAATCTCTAAAAAAAATATTATTATTTTTAGTTATGAGAGGATAGAAGATTCCAGTTTATACTAATCAATGTTTGTTTCATATGTAGTGATATATAAAATGTTATAAGAAATATCATCAATTTTGTTGCGAAAGTCGAATCGTTGTTTTTGTTGTGGACATGTTGTTTTTTTAAAAGATATTTCGTAACTATTATTTTCATTCCCATCTCCCATAACCTAAATACATCGGGTCGCCACAGACAAGTCGCCGTTTGCGTTGTTAACATACTGATTCCGCCGGTTACGTCATCTAGATACATTTGTCTAATTTATTTTAAAAGCGTACGTTTTGTGGAAACAGTTGCATTTTATTACTATGACAAGTGACAGATTGCTAAGGAACTGTCGTTTGTCTGATCGGGGCTCAACACTTAATGGTGTAGGCTTGGACATTGCGTAAAAATCAGTCTAGTCTACATGCCAACTGTTTATTTTAATGTAGGCATACGTAGGCGACCCTGACGTGTTCTGAGAACCACCTGTTGCCCATATATATATGCAGGGTTGCCGCTAAATAATCATGTTCTCTATTTTGAAATTTTGCGTATTATTTGGCAGCACTTAATGTAATGAATATTCTAAAATATAACGAAATTCATATCGTGTACAATGATGATGTAAACTTTGACCTGTATGTCTGTCAGTTGGTCCCGTTGCATAAATCAATAAGATATACTTAGGTACATACGTTACGTCCTAACTAATATTATAAATACTAATATGAGTTTGTTTATTTGTTACTCTTTCACGACTAAATTACTCAACTGATGTTTTTAGGATTTTTTGTTCATTGGTTTAGTTTGTATTTGGTTACTTTAGACAATTCTGCGTAAGAAGCAAAACTTAAAAAGAATATCGATGTTTATTTGGTTGGTTTTGAGTGATGCGCGCACAACAAGAGACCTGTATTATTTTCTTGGTATATATAGTAAATATAGATGATTCTTCTATTACCCAGCTGAAACATTCGTTCGTATCGTTATAAAATAATAATACAAGTGTGTATCATAAATTTAGAATAATGAGACTATGAAACGTTCTTTGGAATAACAGATCACCGACTGCGGACTAGGATGTGCGTAGTCGCCCAGTGGTCAGGCGTAGAGTGCGTGATCAAAACAAATATAAAACGTGTCTGAGTGCTGTCACTGGTATTACGCGCTCTGCCAATACACTTTAAACGCTCACATATACACAGTTGTACACGTACATAAAGGTGAAAATATTACAAACGTGACATAAAATGCAAATATGACAACTATTAATGCAGTTTCGTTACGGAATCGTATTCATGTTACATTTTCACGAAATACGACATTGAAACAAAAATATAGGAAGTCAACGTGCACTGTATTTCTTTTCATGCCGAGTCCTCGTGTCAATCTTTCAACGGCTTCCGAATTCGACCACATGACTCACGGTCAGTCAAATAGATTGGCTTATGAAAAACTGATGTTTATTGCAGGTGAGTATACTTATCGAATCGTTAAATCTCGTACGGAAATAGTTTTGTATACGTCAGCATTCCTACATTTATTTTACACGTCAATAAAACAATACGGTACTGCATCGCCAGCGTAATAAAAATCAGCGTCAGTCACCCGCTATATCTGAGCGTGACTGCCCACGCTGGGACCAAATGAAAATATACTCGACGATGCCAGCTGCCAAAGAAATTAAATAGAGTAGATTTTTCATTTGAACAGACATGCATGAACAATAGGTCTCGGTTACAAGGGAAGGACAGGTTTGACGCGGAAGATTACAGTTCGCGACTGCCCGATACCCATTTGTATTTTGATAACAATCAGCGGACAAGATGGCAAACAGTAATAATACGTTGGCAATGTCTTGCTAATTTCTGAACGATTGCAGTTTCTTGCTAAATCAATTTGTTGTTATAAAATAACGTTTTAATTTTAAATATGACATAATAATCCGGCAATTTATATCTATACCTATAATAAGAATGTAAATCTAACGTGTCTGTACATTTCGATTTTTGTGAAAAAAAATTGTTGCAGGTGTCTAGGAATATGTAATAGAATACATTTCAATCATTTTTAGAAATGTCTGTCTGTCTGTTTGTATGAACACGCATCACTGCTAAAGTAAAGGGTTCACAATATATATTTTCGAGAATAACTTAGTCTTCGTTTCATTAAAATCGGTCCATTCTATCAAAAGTTATTGTAATTTTAATGAAGACGCGGCGTAAATACGAGAGAAAAGTAGATAATCAAATGGACTTAATACATTCAGATGAATTTATTAATCACTGATTTTATATATAGTTCCACGCGGACGAAGTTG
The DNA here is from genome assembly GCA_036509395.1 of Antheraea yamamai. Taxonomy (NCBI): domain Eukaryota; kingdom Metazoa; phylum Arthropoda; class Insecta; order Lepidoptera; family Saturniidae; genus Antheraea; species Antheraea yamamai. The sequence goes on from AP028433.1 coordinate 6,251,676, forward strand.
CGGGCACAGCTAGTTATACCTAAGACGAGAGTTGTCAACTGTATAACTATAAATGGTCTGAAGTAGGTAAATGTTTGTGATTTGTCTTAGAATTGTGTTATGAAAGAAAACCTTTACTTTACTTTCAAATACTCTATTGAGATAGTTCAAAGGGTTATTAAATAAACAAAATATGATTTTTACGTTTGTTTATAATTCGTTAATCATTACATATTATAAAACAAAGTCCTCTGCCATGTCTGTCTGTTGTCTGTACGCGATAAACTCAAAAACTACTGAACGGATTTCCATGTTTTAGTAGATAAAGTGATTCATGAGGAATGTTTAAGTATATGATTTGTCAAGGTTTTTTTTATTATCAGGGTGGGATGACGTCCGCCGGGCCCGTTAGTTAGTTGATAAATTTGGCAGCGTTATTAAATATATTGGTTATTGTATTGGAAATATCAAACTCGCGAGTTGCAAGACAACCGTAACTAATACTATAAATGCGAAAGTGAGTTTGTTTGTTAAGCATTTTTCCATAACTACTTAACCGATTATCATGACATTTGCATACACGTTTTTAGGGGTACATAAAAGGACATAGGGTACCTTTAATCAGAAAAAATATTACTGTTTCTGAGGGATGGGTTAAATCTGCATTAATGTGAGGGAAGCCACAGGTAAAAGTTAGTAAAATCATGTCTAAATAATATTGTTTTAAGTTGATTACTATTGTCATTAAGCATTAAGTAGAATGTAGACCGATAGTATAAAGTTCTTTGTTAAATATACTAGATTCGACATTTGAATCGCTAACAACAAAGAATAAAATATGATACTACAATTTTTCTGTTTCAGTATTATATTTTATTAACTAGCTGTGCCCGCGACGAACCTAATGTAAAAAACAGTGACTAATAAAATCTTCTGAATGTATTAACTCTATTTACTTATCTACTTTTCTGTCGTACTTAAGTCGCGTCGTCATTAAAATTACAATAACTTTTGATAGAGTGGACCGACTTTAATGAAACAAAGACTAAGTTACACTCGAAGATGTGCTTTATGGTTTTCTTGGTGAGGTTTTATCGTGAACCCAGTACTTTAGCAGTGATACGTGGTCATACAAACAGACAGACAGATAGGCGTTTCTAAAAGTGATTGAAATGTATTTTAATACTTATTCCTAGACACCTGCAACATTTTTTTTTTCACGAAAGTCGAAAAAGTACAGGCACGTTAGATTTACATTCTTATTATATGTATAGACTAGCGGGCCCGGCAGCCGTTATCCCGCCCTGATTATAAAAAAATCCTGGACAAATTATATACAAAAACGTTCCTCGTGAGTCACTTTATCCACTGGTGAAAACCGCATAAAGATCCGTTCAGTAGTTTCTGAGTTTATCGCGAACAGACAGACAGACAGTTTTTTTTTTTTTTTTTTTTAGATCGCGAATTGAGGTCGCGACTTGAATTGATGGTTTATGGGTGGTTTTCTGTGGTGTTTTATTATTATATATTTTTTGACTTGGCTTGTTTACGGATTCTGAACCAGTTTTTGTACCTGACTTTGCTTGCTTCTTGGACTTTTGTTGGATTACTTGGATTTTGACTTGGCTTCGTTTTTTTTGGATTTGTTTCTTGCTTAACTGACTTACCTGGCGTGTTGTACGGACACGGTCTTTTGCCTCGTGGTTTACTGGTGACCCTGGGGTCTCCGGTAGACCATGAGCGCTAAGGCGAAAAAAAATCACGAGCAAAAGGGCGAGCGTGTCGGTTGATTCTGACACGGAAGTGGAGGAGCGTGTCGCTCCCAAAGGAAATAAATTCCAGCGGGGTACGGCGAGGCGGATCAGCCGTAACGTCGGCGGGGGTCGGGGTATCATGGGCGAGGCTGACGGGTCCTTTGACCGGGCCTTGGCCGGGAGCCTGAGCGGGGCGGAGTCGGAGGCCTCGGCTAAGGGCTCGGTTGTTGCCTCGACATCCAAGGCTGGCTCCAAAACAGGTTCAGCGGCGAGCTCCGAGGCGGAGCCTATCGACATTGAAGAACTAGATGTCTTCACCTTGAAGACGCTAGCGGGGGTCAAGGTGACGGCCATATTCGACACCGTCAAGAAGTCTGGGCATCTGTCGGGGCCCTGCATTAAAGTGCTAAAGGGCGCGGCCAAGACCCTGCGGGAGGTGGTGGAGGCGCTTGCGGACCGCACGGAGTCGACGGAGGTCAGGAAGCTCCAGCGGGACACCAAGAACCTCCGTCGCCAGGTTGAAGACCTCAAGGCGGAGGTTTTGGCCTGGAAGCAGGAGGCCACCGCCAAAAGGCAGATGCCCCCACCTCCTGCTCCCGCAATGTCGGCGGCGACTCCCCAGTGGGAGGAAGTGCTCGCCGGGGCCGTCTCGCGCCTGGAGCGATCTCTCCAGACGTCGTTCAGTAATATGCTGAACGCACGTCTGGAGAGCCTGGCGAGTCGCCTGCCCCCGGAGGTGCCCGTTCGCCCCCCGCTGGCGGGGGACAAGAAGAAGGGTGGAGCAGGGGCTCCCCCTGCGAGGCCGGCACCGGCACCCAAGGCCCCGATCGCCCCGCTGGGTATAGACTGGGCCGGATTACCGGTCCCGGTGGTGACATCGTCGGAGGTGGAATGGTCAAAGGTGCTGGGCCGGAAAAAGAGGGCGACCCCTGCTTCAGTGCCTAAGGCCGCAGCCGCCGTCGCGGCGCCCCCTAAGGCGCCGCCAAAGCCGCCCGGGCCGAAGCTGCCGTCCGTCCCCCAATCGGCTGCGGTCATCCTGACTCTGCAGGATACCGCAGCCGACAAAGGTGTCGGCTACAGGGAGGTGTTAACAAAGGCGCGGGAAGCCGTGGCTCTGCCCGACATGGGCATAGGGGAGGTGCGAGTCAGACATACCGCCACGGGGGCCCGGAAGATTGAGCTCCCGGGCCAGAATAGTGAGAAGGCCGCCGAACTGGCCCGGGAGCTGAAGACTGCACTGGCCGGAGTCGCCACGGTCGTAATTCCGACTAAAAAGGCGGACATCCGGATCGTCGGGCTGGACGATTCGGTGTCCGCCGATGAGATCGAGACGGTCGTGGCGGCGAAGGCCGGTTGTAAGATAGCCGACCTGAAGGTCGGCGAAATCAAGAGGAACTGGGGGGGCCTCGGAGCGGCCCACGTATCCCTCCCCGCGACGGCAGCCCGGGAGCTTGTACAGGCGGGCAAGCTCCTGATCGGCTGGAGTGTGGTACGCGTGCAGCTGCTGGATGAGAAGCCCATGCGCTGCTATAAGTGCATGGGCTTGGGGCACACCCGCCCCACGTGCCCCTCCTCGTCCAGCAGGGGGGACGGGTGCTACCGCTGCGGCGCGGCGGGTCATAAAACGGCCCAGTGCAAGGCGGAGACGGCCCGCTGCGCCATATGCGCAGATGCTGGGAGGCCCTCAGGGCATATAATGGGGAGCCGCATATGCAGGCCCCCCACCACGAAGGGTAGGGACTCCCCAGCAATGGGAGCAGGCCCGAGGGTGGTCGCCGCCAGGCAGGAGGAAGTTGCTATGGACCAGTAATGGAGCACACCATACGCAACTTCCTCCAGGCGAACCTCAACCACTCCGCCGCTGCACAGGATCTCCTCGTGCAGTCAGTGGCGGAGTGGGGCATCGGGCTCGCGATCGCCACGGAGCCTTACTTCGTTCCCTCCCAGCCGCAGTGGGCTGGGGACCGGAACGGCTCCGTGGCGATCGTGGCGGGCCGAGGTTCGTCCCTGGCGGTGAGAGAGTGTGGGGCCGGGTTCGTGACGGCCGTCTGGGGAGAGTACGCCATTGTGGGGGCGTACTTCTCCCCTAACAAGCCCCTGAGGGAGTTCGAGGCGTACCTCGGCTCCCTGCAGGGGGCTGTCAGACGGCTGTCGCCGCTCCCCGTGGTCCTCATGGGGGACTTGAATGCTAAGTCGAGGACCTGGGGAGCGGCAGTCACGGACCTGAGGGGCATGGCCGTTGAGGAGTGGGCAGCCGAGTTGGGGCTGTCCCTCCTCAACCAGGGGAGCGTCCCCACGTGCGTGCGATGGAACGGGACGTCAGTGGTGGACGTCTCGTTCGCCACCCCGTCCGTCGCACGCCGTGTCCGGGGGTGGAGGGTGCTGGAGGAGGTGGAGACCTTATCGGACCACCGATACATCAGGTTCGAGGTCTCCACCTCCCAAGCCGGAAGTGGCACCCGCCCCCGGAGGGGCGCGAAGTTCCCCTGTTGGGCGGTGAGCCGCCTCAACCGTGAATTAGCGGAAGAGGCGGCCATCGTCCAGGCCTGGGCCATGCCCCCCCCCCACAGGGGCTGATGTCGACGCGTCCGCAGCCCGCCTCCGTGCAGCCCTCACGGAGGTTTGCGACGCGTCGATGCCGCGGAGCGTACACCGCCCAGACAAACGGGCGGTGTACTGGTGGTCGCCGGAGATCGCCGATCTCCGAGCGGCCTGCTCCGCGGCCCGGCGGCTGTTCGGGCGCAGCCGCCGACGCCGGCACCGGGACCCGGAGGCGGAGGCCCGGCTGTATGGCAGCTACAGAGAGTGCAGGAAGACCCTGCAGGCTGCCATCAGCCGGGCGAAAGAAGCAGCGTGGGAGGAGCTGCTCCAGACGCTGGAGGGGGATCCTTGGGGGCGCCCATACCGGATCGTGCGCAAGAAGTTGCGATCATGGGCGCCCCCGGCGACGGAGACCCTCCGGCCGGAGGTGGTAGCGAGGGTCGTGGGAGAGCTATTCCCCGACCCTCCGATGCTACCGGCTCCTCCCATGCCTCCGCCTCGCGAGGTAGTCGAGGAGGTGCGCGACGGTCCCCCCCCCTCCGATAACGGAGGAGGAGATGGAGAGGGCATTCGAGCGCCTCCTCAGCCGGCGTAGAGCGCCCGGCCCTGATGGGGTCCCGGGCCGGGTGCTCGGCCTTGCGTTGGGCCAATTAGGGGGGTGGCTTCGGGAGCTGTTCGACCGGTGTCTTGCGGTCGGGCAGTTCCCGAAGCCCTGGAAGCTTGGGCGGCTCTGCCTGATGGCGAAGGCAGGCCGCCCTCCGGACTGCGCGTCCGCGTATCGGCCCCTCGTCCTGCTGGACGACGCCGGGAAGGTGCTGGAGAGGATCATCTCCTCCCGGGTCGTCCAGCACCTAGAGGGCGTGGGGCCGAACCTGGCGGACGCGCAGTATGGCTTCCGGACAGGGCGTTCGACAGTGGACGCCCTGTGCCTCCTGAAGTCGCTGTCGGCAGAGGCGACCTCCCAGGGGGAGAGGGTTTTGGCGGTGTCACTCGACATCGCCAACGCCTTCAACACCCTGCCGCATGGCGTCATACGGGAGGCGCTCGGATATTTCGGAGTGCCCCCGTACCTGCGGCGGGTGTTGGAGGCGTACCTGGAGGGCAGGGAGGTCGCCTATGTCGACGGCGACGGCCGTATGGTCAGGAAGGCCACACGGCGAGGGGTTCCACAGGGGTCGGCATTGGGGCCGCTCCTGTGGAACATGGGCTACGACTGGGTGCTCCGCGGCGTGCTCCCATATGGGGCACGCCTCATATGTTACGCGGACGACACCCTAGTCGTAGCCCGGGGGGGGGGAGTGGAGGGAGGTGGAGCGCCTGGCCACGATGGCCACAACCCTCGTGGTCAGGCGCATAAGGAGGTTGGGCCTCAGGGTGGCCCTCGAAAAGACCGAGGCCCTACTCTTTCATGGGCCTCGGCGAGGGCCACCACCAGGGGCCCACATAGTGGTGGAGGGCGCCCGGATCAGGGTGGGGACCCAGATGAAATATCTGGGCCTCACCCTGGACGGGCGCTGGCGGTTCGAGCCCCACTTTGCGGGGCTCGGACCGCGAATTGCTGGGGCGGCGGCGGCACTCGGCCGATTGCTCCCTAATATAGGGGGGCCTGGCGCCGGGTGCCGCCGACTCTACATGGGAGTCGTGCGGGCGATGGCCGCCTACGGGGCACCGGTCTGGGCCGACGCCCTCGGTGCCGCCAACGTGCGCGCGCTGCGTAATGCGCAGCGCACGGTGGCACTGAGGGTGATCCGGGCGTACCGCACGGTGTCCTCGGCGGCGGCCTTTGTGCTCGCCGGCTCCCTGCCCTGGGAGCTGGAGGCAGGAGTTCTCGCCGCCGTGTACGAATTCACGGCGGCGAGGAAGCGAAGGGGGGAGCCTCCAGCTCCCAGGGAGGTAGAGGTGGAGAGACGGCGTCTCAGGGGAGACGCCGTCGAAAGATGGAAGCAGGACCTGGCGGACGAGCGGTTCGGGCGGTTTACCGTAGACGCCGTCCGCCCGGTCCTGCGGGAGTGGATTGGTAGGGAGTGGGGCTCCCTGACGTTCCGACTGGTGCAGGTACTCACCGGACACGGTTGTTTCGGGTGGTACCTGCACCAGATTGCGCGCAGGGAGCCGACCGCCGCCTGCCACGAGTGCGGCGCTGACGAAGATACCGCGCAGCACACTCTGTCTGAGTGTGCTGCGTGGGGAGAGCAGCGCCGCATTCTGGCGGCGGCGGTAGGACCGGACTTATCGCTGCCGAGCGTGGTTTCAGCCATGCTCGGCAGCGAACAGGCTTGGCGAGCGATGGCCTCCTTCTGCGAGGAGGTCATCTCGCAGAAGGAGGCGGCGGAGAGGGCCCGCGAGGCAGACCCTCTGAGTGGCCGTCTCCGCCAACGGAGGATTGGCAGGAGGAGGCGGCGCTTTGCCCAACTCCTCCTGCCACCGTAGCCGGACCCGAGGGGATGGGCCGGGGGGCCCATCTCCTCATTGCACAGGTCCGGCGGACGAGGGGGGGCAGCCGGCGTGTACCCGGTCTGTCCCTCTATAGGTAGGAGCCCGGCGGTCACCTTCCGCCGGGCGGACCGTGGGGGCGGCTCTACAAGGTTGATTAGCTTGAACGATCCCTTGCCGCCCCCACAGAACGGTCTGTCGGTACACCGTGGGGTTTTAGTCCGTGCGACTCGGACATAACCCACTCTCTCCCCCGGGAGGGTGGGTATCCATAAGGGATTTCCCCACGTTAAAAAAAAAAAAAAAAAAAAAGGGGACTTTTTTTTATACTATGATAAACCAAATATTGTATAACAGAAGAACGATAACTTGTTTCTTTATTAACTATTACAGTTGTAAATGATAAAGGTAATTTATTTAAAACTGTGACGATTAATATTTTCTCCAGTAAAATTGTGACATTGTAAGATTTTGTTTTCTTTGCGACTGTCGAAATTATTAGTATTCATTTTCTACTTATTGAATAGGGTAAAGGGAACAAACATTTAGGTTATTATAGTCTTCAGTACATATACCTAAATTGATTGGTAGGTGTTAAACGACTGAGCGGAAGGTACAGTTGACGCGCGAAATAGATGAAAGTGACCCATATAGTGTGTATGTAAGAGGATTATTTTAGGAAATATCCATTTTGGATTTGTAGCTTAATGGATAACCAGTGGTGTCGGTATGCGAATGATTGCCGTCCTATTTCTCTAGACGTTGCAAATGAAACGTTATATGAATATATACCATTTACATTGTTATAAAGAAATATATGTTGGTATGGCTTTGTGTACAGGTCAGGTTAAGCTCAAATAATAATCGTATGTGGGCTTATTAGACAGAACAAATATTAATTTGGTTAAATCAAATAGAATATCGTAACTTTAATGATTAACGAAGTTAAAAAAAAATATGTATACTTATGTACACGCGTTAGATGTTATACTTCTTTGGCGTAACAAGATACAAATCTTTTCAAAATTTTTATCTTTCGCTTTATTCTACGTTTGTAGAAAAAACGACACTAACAATAGAAAAAAGGTATTTAATACATTGAAAGTTTTAATATAAAGAAATACAAACTACAAATACAAAGAAACAAAATGTTGACTATAGCTAATTTCAGGGTGTCGGTTTTTCGTGACGGTGTGCGCGCGCATCGTAAAAATTTACTCTCATCATGTTTCCCTAACGCGCCAAAAGAAGTATGTATAACTTCAAAAAGATTTTCGGTTTCATTAACGTGTTTGTGTGTATGCGATTTCTTTAGAAACTCCGCGTCGGTTTTTTTTATTCGTTCACTGGAGTGCTATACAACTATGAGGTTTTAAGATATAAAATATTAAGGTAACATATTTACGAACTATCTTATACACATGTATAATATTCGTATTTAGTTTTTTTTTTCGGATTTCCTTTTTTTATGATCTCAGCCAGTTTTTTTCATCCTAATGCACAATTTAAGCCTCTTTTTTACGCTAATTATTCGTTTGTTATAAGCTTTTCCAGGTTTTCCTATCTTGTCCACGGGTTTTCTAAACTTCGCCTGCTCCGTTTCGGCCGTCATTTCATATTGAATAAACTTTTTTATAGTTAACTTTTTGTTTTTGTTTTTTTTTTTTTTTTTTGGTTTTTTTTTTCTTTTTTTTTTTTTTTTTTTTTTTTTTTTTTTTTTTTTTTTTTTTTTTTTTTTTTTTTTTTTTTTTTTTTTTTTTTTTCTTTTTTTTTTTTTTTTTTTTTTTTTTTTTTTTTCCTTTCTTTTTTTTTTTTTTTTTTTTTCCTTTTTTCCTCCCTTTCTTCTTTTTTTTTTTCCTTTTTTCCTTCGTTTTTTTTTTCTCTTGTTTTTTTCCTGTCCTTCTCTTTTTTTTTTCCTTTTTCCTTTTTTTTTTTTTTTTTTTTTTTTTTTTTTTTTTTTTTTTTTCCCGTGGTCTCCCTCTTTGGCCTTTTTCGTTCTCTTTCTTTATTTATATGCCTTTTTTTGTATACTTGAAAATATTTTTTTTCAATATTTTAAATATTTTAATTTTTTTTTTTTTTTTTTTTTTTTTTTTTTTTTTTTTTTCTTTTTTTTTTTTTCTTTTTTTTTTTTTTTTTTTTTTTTTTTTTTTTTTTTTTTTTTTTTTTTTTTTTTTTTTTTTTTTTTTTTTTTTTTTTTTTCTTTTTTTTTTTTTTTTTTTTTTTTCTTTTTCGTTTGTTTTTTTTTTTTTTTCCTTTTTTTTTTTTTTTTTTTTTTTTTTAATTATTTTAAAATATTTTGTTACGCAGGAGTTAAAAGTCTGTTGAAAATGTTTTTAATCCTTTCATCGCCTGTCGCCGTAATCGTGCTGGCTTGCGTGGATGTCTCTTCAAGTTACGCTTGAAGGACCAGAAACTAGGAGCATGTGGGACCACGCTGGTCGGATACACACACACAGGTCGGATTGCACGGGGCCGCGGTACGGCTAAACTAAGATGTCACAAACTTTTAAGTTCGTACTTAGATTAAATTTATCGTGAAGTTGTGGTTTCAAAAATTCATGTTTGTGTGGAAACGGTCATGGAAGAAAGTGAAGGGATTTAAATGAAATACTTATTCAAAGCGCTCGCCATAATATAGACAGTAGAATACGCTCCGAAAGATAAAGTACCGGAGTAACATAAGTGGCTCGATGCTATGTATCTATTAAGGGTATAGATTTGATGATTTATTATAGTAAACGTCACTGAATCACTGAATGAATATAATAACAAACACTGTAATAATAATAATAGTTATTAAAATAATAAAAATAGTAAAATATAATAATAATAAACACATAAACACTTAATACGATTTCAATAATAAAACAAACGGAATCAGTAAAAGGTGCGGACAAAGAGTCTCCAGAGATAGAGAAAAATATATATAAGAACGATATAAAAAAATCATATATCTACATATAGAATCGAAAACCGTGTATGTTTACTTTTTAATTAAATGTTGTCGTTATCCTGGTTGTAAAAGCAGAATTTCATTCGTAATTACTTCACATGTATATATTATTTCCTTTTTAATTATGTTGAATTAATTTTAAAATAAAGGAACGTTATAAAAACAGTCAATTTTTTAAATAATAGATCCCATATGAAGTGCTGTTAATGTGATAAGTTGATTGCTTACTTATCGCTTAGAAATTAATGAATCCTCGGCTTAGGGATGAACAATTCAAAAGTAATGTAATAAAAGAAATCTTGGCACTATGGTAACTTTTATCGTTAGCGCATCATATCAATCCACTGCTTCCTTACTGTTCTTCTTTACTCTTAATTCAACCACTGCTATTAACAAAATTTATCGACGTTACATCTTTAATTTTATAAAATTTTAGATATTCATAACACTAAACATCCGGTTAAATATGCCAAAGGAGATTTTGTAGACACTTATGGCGTCGAAACATACGTAGCGCTACGATGTTTTCCGTCGTAACCATATTAAATAATGCACGAGAACCGTGGGCGAGCTTTATAATTACTGGCAAGCAATAAATAAACCACACATTGTTAACAATTTCATGTGGTTATTGCAAATTACAATGTTTTTAACGATGACTGAAGTTAATTTATTGTTAGAGTAATGTTTTTGTTGGAACAATGGGCACAATATCCGCCACGCTGTGTTATTAGCAACAGATACGTCATAAGACGCTAACAGATACGACATCTATATATTAATACGTGAAGCGAAAATTTTGTACCTCTTTTTAAGCGAATTGTGAGAACGGATGAACGTGAAATTTAGTATATTTAAAGTTTATATGGAGGAGAATTGCACAAAACAATTTTTTTTATATAAAATGCATTAAAACACATTAAATTAATTAAAATATACATTACTCACACTACGGCTTGAATGACACACAACATATACACACATATAAATGAAAAAGACGTTTCACCATCCGTCATTTTACTCTTACGTACCAATTACCTTTTTTCATCCTACTTTAAATATTTTTAACATGATTTACGATTTTAAATTCATAATATACATTAATAATTAATTGATGAATAATCTACCTTTAGTAAATTTATCAAACCGCAGAAATAATAATTATTCTCTTTGGTCTTATTGAATGTCAAAATGAATTATGGTCGAATCTCGACCACTAGTAATTTTAAAATAGGAATGACATAACGGGTCTAAGTGTCTGTGGAAATAAAAATATATAATATCAGCTTTTGCTAGCGGTTTCTTTCTCGTTAAGGTAGATTTGATCTATCCTTTCAGTACAGTACTTTTTCTGTATTAAAGGTACTCTGTGCCCTTTTACATACCCCTGACTATGTGTATGCAAAATTTCAGTTGAGAGAGTTAAGTAGTTAACGCATGTAAGTGTAACAAACAAACTGGTTTTCACATTAATTTATAATATTACTTGGAATGAAGATGTCATTCTCCAGCTAAATATAACATAAAAATCGACTTTGTAACGTAATTAAAGCCTTTCTTGCGTATTTACTTCTGAGGTATCGATTGTCTAATTACATATTTCGCAGGAGCAAAGCGATAATATAAATTGCTACACACAGGCTTCAGAATCGTCAGTTGAGGTTATTTACCAATCAAAATATGCATTTTGAAGTTATGCTTCTTTTGGCGCGTTAGGGAAAAATGATGAGGTACAGTTTTACGATGCGCGCGCACACCGTCACGAAATACCGACACCCTGAAGTTAGCTATAGTCAACATTTTGTTTCTTTGTATTTGTTGTTTTTATTTCTTTGTATAAAAATTTCAATGTATTAAATACCTTTTTTATATTGTTAGTGTCGTTTTTTCTACAAACGTAGAATAAGGAGAAAGATAAAATTTTTGTAAAGATTTTTATCTTGTTACGCCAAAGAATTATAACTTCTAACGCGTGTACATAAGTACACACACACTTTTTTTCTCTAAGATTTCTTCTTCTATCAATATTTTGGCAATATGTATATATATAGAAACAACATTGTCGTTGTTTTGCTAAGACTTGGTCGTGATTGGTGCAAATGTGAATTAGTTGTTCTGGAGCGGATGTTTTTGTAAAAAAAATGTCAATTGTAAAGAAATGTAGCGCTCCAATTTTTTTATGACCGGGAAATCAATCTCCGGTGATAAGTAGAACGATATGGTCGAAGATGTCTGCTCCTCCTTGCACGTGCATTGATACGATTTGGGTACATTATATCTGGATGAGGTTTTTTTATTAAATAACTGTTTTCGTTTTAGAAAACAGTATTATACCGAACGGGCAGCATCTAATAATGTGGTAATAATATTATAACGTTCCAGGAAACGGCTGGTGGTAGCCGGCGCATGCTGGAGTGAATTGTAAATCAACATAAATCAGCCATGTCATAATGTTTGTCCGCCCTATTCCTGTCGGTGCGGCGCGGCGCCGGCGCAACGGAACGAGCAGGTAACATGTTCTGTTTCGCCGGCGGTTATTACGCGTTGTATATTAATTTTCCTATGAAAATGGGTTAATTTTATAGCCCGAGGAAGTTTGTGGGATTTCTCTCACGATCCGTCTAATATGTATGGATCTTTAGACATAAAGTTTTAATTTTATAAGCGTAAAGTTTACATAGTTTTCGTCGTGAATGTTTTGTGTAACTTTTTTATTTTCTTATATCTAAGTATACGGGAATGTAGTACGTTCGAAATTTGTGTGGCTACATTGTTCTATTAACTTCAAACACAAATTATTCGCAGTTAATTAGAGTACTATGTCTGCAAATACAAACGATTGCGATCGGAAGCTGTTTTGCTAATATGTATAATGTCTGTGCTTGTTATTGTGAATTGAAGTTCCACGAGTTGTCTAGTTGCAGTCGTAGTTGATTGACTTAGCAGGCGTAAAACACATGGATGGTATCATATGTAATTCATCATTATCTATTAAAAGGATTTAATTAATATCAGACTAATAAATATTTATATATTAAAATAGGTGCAAAGATATACATTAGTGAATAAACAAACCCTAAATATATAGATATATTATGTAATAAGACATTGTATATAATATGGTATTTTATTAATTATACAATTATTAGTAATCTATAATTTAGTGGACGTCGGTATAAGGGCATGAAAGTGATTGCAAATTGCTGTTATTAATTATTTTTTTACCCCTTCTTTCGTTTGTAAGATGTTTGTTTAGCTGCTGTTTGTTGTATGTTAGAGTGGCGTGTTCTTGTTGAAGAAATCTTCAATAACAGTGTAGAGAAAAAAAAATCTATTGAATGCAGTACATCCAGGCTTATTATTACTGATACTTGAATAAGGGAGGGTATTTTTTTTCCGTAATAGCGAAAGAGCCATACTATAGCAATCTATTCCTATCTTTATTATGAAACCGTCGCTCTAGACTCGAAAGCGTATTACATCCGATTAAAATTCTTTAGAGAGACTCTGTAAAACACACACTCAGCTAAAACTATCATGGATTGTCCCATCCAATATTGTATTTAATCATTATTTTCTTACCCTTTTCCCACCTAAGTAGGGTTGACACATCAGGTTTTTCTGTTTGGTACTGTATGTCAGATCTTAACTCAGTATTCCATACCTTGTGTAAATATTTAATTCTTTACAAAAAGCATCAACAACTTTTTAAAAGACTTCCTATATCCATTCACCTTCAATCTTCATGCTTAAAAGTATATGCTAATTACTCCTTAGCATGATATGGGCATGTCATGAGAGATGAAAGTCGTGTAACCGAAAAAGCTTATTCGAGTAGTAACACTAAATTTTATAAACAAAATTAATGGATAGTAATGATAACAGTTATATTGTTTCAAAATCAAAAATATTTTATTCAATTTAGCCCCCTTAGAAGGTGCTTTTGAGCCTCAAAACAACACCGGTGCAAAAAACAACCCAGTCATCGAGAAAAACCGACAAGAACTTCGGTTTGGTTTATTTTTCATCATGCAAATTTTACAAACATAGGTTACATTCATTTTTGATGTATGCGTAGAGAGGGGCGTCATTTCCAGATGTCACCATCGTTCACATATTAATCCATTCACATATAGACATTAAAACCTGCTTGACATGGGGCTTGAACGGAAACGGAACGGCTTCTATTCGGGAAATCGGTAATGTGTTTTGGGACTATTACCTACAAAACTGTTACTAGTCGCAGTGAGCTTGAAACATGGAGTGACCAATTTTTTAACGTTTCTAGAATTTAAATTATGTAGGTGTTTTACTAAATCCAGTTTATCTGAGTTTTCGTTGACATACATTAGATTATCATGAATGTATTGGGAGGGCAGAGTTAAGATAGCCCCGAGGCCCCATATTATAAGTAGGAATATGGTGTCTGCCTCAGCTGCTGTTCCCAACAACAACTTATTCATGGGTATAATAACGAAGAAAGTACTACTAAATCTTCACAATACGACCATGTAATGAAATAAAATGGCAACTGAACGTTAAACTGTTATTTATGTAAATATTTGTATATGAACACTCATTTACATTTTGTATGAAAATCTTGTAACCCAAATCTTACATTCTTCCCGTACGATTTTTGAAACAATTTCTTTCATATAAACCTTGTCCTTATAGTTACAAATACAACAACGAAGAATTAGCCAAATAAGTGCAGTGGTTCTAAAGTTATATGCTTGCTTACATACATTCGGTACTTAATTTTTATTTATATCGATTTGTTCTTATTTCTGTTTCAAAATTTATCATTAATCTTTATCCGTTAAGAAAAAGCTTAATAATACGTAGTTTTTTTTTATATCATAGGAGACAAACAAACAGGTCGGTCACCTGATGTTAAATGATCACCACCGTCCATAGACACTTTCAACACCAGAAGAGTCACAAGTGCGTTGCCACCCTGTGTTTGAGGGAGAGGGAGTGGAGAAGGTGAGAGGGAGAGGGGAGGTGGGTTATCCAGCGCTCTCACTGACCGAACGAAACGCAACAATACAAGCACTGTTACTTCACGTCGGTTTTCTGCGAGAGGGTGGTAGTACCCCGGGCGTGCCGACCCATTCATGCTGAAACCAGTAATAGCTTCAGCGTGGCTCTACCATCTCTTAAAGTTAAAATTTAAATAATACTCTGAAGAGTCCTCTATATGGCTGTAAAAATGTCATCTAAATCAGTTGAGTCGTTTCGGAGATTAGCCCCGACAAAAGCACTTACATTTTATTTCAATACTTTAATGTAAAAAAAACATTATAACAACATTTTTTTTACAATACTTTATAGGCGTTTTACCATAACCGTTTTTGTTGTTAAATGACGATGTAGTCCAAGAAAACACGCTAAACCTAGAGGCACAAGTGAAGCTGCCGGAACACGCCCATATGTGCTTGGCGTAGTATTCTCAAATCTGGGCCGGTAGATTAGATATACAGGCAAGTTTTAAAAAAAGGCCCTTCCACCATGCTATGACTTCATCATAATGTTTTCCTTCATCGAAAGTTCAGGCTCATTCGTAAGGATTCGATCTTACATCGATCAAATCAAATCAAATCAAAAACACTTTATTCATTTTAGGCCCCAAGAAGGCACTTATGAACGTCACAACTACCACCGGTTCGGAAAACAACCCAGCCATCGAGAAGAACCGGCAAGAAACTCGATCTGGTTTATCTTTTTAACAAATATATATAATACTAGCGGGCCCCAATTTTCCGCCCTGATTATAAAAGAAAAAAACTCAGACCCCCTTTCCTTCTCCCCCCCCTTTCCTCCTTTTCTCCTCCCTTTGTTCTGGTTCGTGATAGTCTTTGGTCTCTTAAATATATATAATAATTTAGAGTATATTAGGTAAATGTTACAAACGTTTTAATGGATGCACAGAGATGAGTTAATTCCAGACATCACCATCGTTCACATATTGATCCACTCTATAATAGCCTTTGACATCAAAACCCGCTTGACATGGCGCTTAAATTCGCAATCCGGCAAATCGGTAATATCCTTTGGGACTTTGTTGTAGAATCTAACACTATTTCCCAAAAAACTGTTACTGGTTTTACTAAATCTAAAACATGGGACAACCAGTTTGTCACAGTTTCTAGTATTTAGATTGTGCCGGTTTTTTATGAAATCTAGCTTTTCAAGGTTCTTACGGACATACATTAAATTGTCAAGAATGTATTGGGAGGGCAGAGTTAAGATACCGTATTCGTTGAACTTGGTCTTTAAGGATTCGCGAGGTCCCATATTGTAAATTTCTCGAACTGCCCGTTTTTGTAATAAAAACCGTAAATAAAAGAAAGAAAAAATAAAGATCGATATGGTGTCCGAACACGCTACCCACTGAACCATCATAGCTTAAAAAACTATAATAAGCATTGTTAATAGTTCGTTGGTTAAAAAAGTATAATATTTTGATAAAATAATAAAATATTCCAACTCGATTTCGACCAAATCGACAAAGTTTCTAAAAATTAAGCCTGTATGGATTAAACTCACTTATCTTTTACTATGAAAAGCTCCTAGTAACTCTAATTCTATTGAACGAAATACATATTTTGTTACAGTTGAATACGTCAAAATAATAAATATCTATTTAGTCCATTTCCAGAATGAACAAATCTTCATAGCCCCGACACGATTAAATAAAATAGGCACTTTTCAATCAATGTCAGGAAATATGATTAGACAAAACAGTTACTGTACCACTAATACAAGACATACGTAAAGATAGATTAACAATTATAATAGAAACCAGCTTTTTTACCGTCGAGTCTGAAATCCTGGGCACATCTAGGTTGTTGCCAAATATTTTGGACAACCTTGAACGTCTGGTGAACTGTCACTTGGATCAGGGTCGGACAAGTTATATAAACGAGCATTGTGAAGTGTTAATGGGTATGAAAATATATAATTTTGGTAATTAAATATTTGTCTACAAATTAACAACAATAAGTGACATAAACAAAATACTGATAAATTACAATTCTTTTAATTTAAATAATAAATAACAATGTAACAAAAGTGTAAAGATATCTCATTCAGAATGTTTATAGATACAATATTATTATCTAAACCAGGGCTTCTTAAACTAAACTAAACTTAAACTTCTTATATTTCTTAAGACCCCATTTGGGGTCGCGTAGCAAAATTCTGCGGTCGCAAGAGATTTTAATGTCAAATATTTATATATACCATTTTATAACATCACTAGAGTTGGCGGAATATCAATCATCAAAATCATCAAAAAATATTAATTTATTTTTCTTTTATATTTGTATGGGGTCGTCAAGAAACTCGCAATCATAAATGGGGTCGTGAATGACAAAAGTTTAAGAAGCCCTGATCTAAACCAATGCAATTATGTAAAGCTTTGAAAGTTTAATCAAAATCGTATTTTTTGTGGTATAAAATAGTCTTAAGTGTTTCTTTAAAATGTATTCTTATGCTCTGTATGCAAACTCGATACAAATAAACAAAGAATGACTCATCTACCGTGGGAACGGAATACATTGGGGTTCTAAAAGTAGTTCGTGTTGAACTTTATCGATCCGTTCGAGTAATGACGTCCGTCTTCCAAAATTTTCCACCCCCTTTACTGAAAGGTACATAAGTATCCCAGAGAAATTCTATTCTCGATATCGTAGGGAATATGAAGAGATCTTCAAGCGGACCGAGACTAAAGCATTATGTGTTAAGTGTAATACAGTCGTATGGTAATTGTGTGATAGTGAGTCTATTTGATTTTTGTATGTAAGACTACAAAATAAACGCCTTCTGACGTAAACGGCATTTAATTTATCCATGGACGTAACAGTGTTTATGGATAGTCTAAGAATAATATCCATAATTTAATAGGGAATCTTCTAATACATATAACACTAGCTACTTGTTTTTAATTACAATTTAAAACTTAATCATATAAAATATATGCTAGTGTCATCTAACTGCGAGATAGAGGAAGATGGATAGAATAAAAATCTTCTATATAAAACATAGGAGAGACAACTTCCATGGTCATTGGTTTAACGGTGTTGTTGTTCATCACTTTCATATATATCACCATCTGTTTTTGTATATAGTAGATCTGTCTTCAATAAATTGAACGAAGAGAAATAAAGTGACAACAAATTATGCGTTGATGGTTTGAGTACATTCACCAGGCACGATATCAGACGTTGTTTATAAAAGCAATAACATTGTTTAGTACTGAATATTCTTTGCTTATTTGGTAATTTATTTATTTCTGGCACAGTTCACTCCTGACACAATTGTGTAATAAATATAAGCATTTCACGTTACATTTATATGACTTGGACCGGATCGTAATGTGTTTTCGAGTTTGTTCAGTTTTATTTTATTTTGACGATGTAATTAAAATAAAATTAAGTTAACAGCCCCGAATACAGACATTCAATTTATTTAGGATTAACTCAGGAAAACATTTTCTTATTAGCATCAGTGGTAAATAACGACTAAAATGATCATCAGTCATTTACTGCTTCTAAGTATTTAGTACTCTATATTTTTAAGCCCGTAGGTCAATTTAAATGCTGATTATGTCAGAATAAATTTATGTTATACTTGTAAAGGAAAAAAAAATCAGATAAAGTAATTATAACACAATTACACTACACTCGCACACTTATACTGCTGCAGTCACAATCCTCTTGAATATATCTTCCTTTTATTGCTCTTTGTATTCGCTCCAATGTCCCGAATAGAATTATCTTCGGTCGCACCACGATGCGCTTTATATACCTTTCAATAAAGGAGGGTGGAATACTCTGGAAGGCGAATGTAATTACTCGAACCATTCGTTCAATGTTCGAAACGGACTATTATTAGAATCCCCGTTGTATTTCGTTGCTGCAGACGATAAGTTATCATATATATCAAGTTCGTTACAGATTGTAACTGTGTCTATACAAGTCTCAGTGGAGTTCAGTGATTGTGATCGAGCATATAAACTTTTTTTAGATTAAATCGATAATGGGTCAGTGATAGCGTGTCCAGACATAGAGTTAATCGACGTGGGTTCGATTTCTTACATTAAGACGAAGTTTTAGGTGAAAACATCACGGTGGAAACCATACTGTGACAGTAGAACTTTTACTAATGCTCGCCTGGCTAGCTACCACTATTAAATTGAAAATCTGTCATCGAGTACATGTGGGTACGTTTCGACAGTTGGACTTAAGAGCCACATCGTCATAGACCATCCGGTGAGATTGTGTTCATACCCAGAAACTTTCAGTTATAAAAAAGTCGTGTATTCATTTAAATTAGACATCTCCTAATATTTCGTTTTAAAATCAAATATTTTGTGACGGGTGAATAAGTCTTTTTTTTTTAATAAAGCTCCTAATAGTGAATGTTTAGTCTATTCTATTGTTTGAGCGCCGAAGAAAAATTGCCGTACATTATTTATTTCGCGAGTTAAGAGAGTCGGGGATGGATGAGCGGGAATAATATTAACAAACAACTATGATGTGGATTAATCTGTGTTTGAAAATGTATAATTCAGGTCCACACAAAAAATTTCATTCATTTCTGTAGTTTCGATATTAAATCTGATAGTGAGTTTTACATCTTTTGGTTGTCTTTCCAGAGAGGGACACGTGTTTTATCAACATTTCGGTCATAGTTATTTTTATGTTTTTTTTTTATCGTAGGAGGCAAACGAACTGGTGGGTCACTTGATGCAACACCAGGAGAGTCGCAAGTGCGTTGCCAGCCTGTGTGGAGAGGGAGGAGGAAGGGGAGCGAGAAGGAGGTGGGCCTCCGGCGCTGTCACTGACCGAACGAAACGCAACAATGCAAGCACTGTTACTTCAAGTCGGTATTTCTGTGAGAGGGTGGTAGTACCCAGGGCAAACTGACCCATTCATGCTGAAACCAGTAATAGCTTCAGTGTGGCTGTAACACCTACAAATTTTTGTAGCCATTTCAAATTTTGTTTTTGATTAAAGTAAGATAGGTGTATATAGAGGGTTCACTAAGTGGGCCGTATCCATCTTAGGATATTGGCATACCAATACATTGGGTTTCGGCTTTAATTCACTCCTCAATAATCAGGCATAAAGCCGATTTAAGAAAGCACTCGGACTGTAGTAGTAAACGTAATGACGTTGAATCGAACATGAAAACTGGTACGCTCAACGAAGATTTTTACACATATTTTATTTTCTACTAAGAACGGGGCCTACGGCATTTGGCCAGGGTCGGGCGTGTACCAAGTCGGCCTAGTACTAAGGAACACCTCTGTGTTACGGAAGTATGAAAACAAAAAAAATATTTGTCGTATATCGATACGCCGATAATTGAGTAGTATATGGAGATTCTTTTATATTGACAGGCGCGTGAATAGAGTACAAGTGTGTACACAACTACTATATAATATATAAAGAACCAGCAAGGGGTTGCCACAAGCGGATTTTGCATCATTGTGAAATTTGCCTCGGGTCGGTACTACATTTGGCAAGATCCCTCTAGACGATTACTCGTTTTGTAGGGATATGTTGTATAAGATCCTGACTTCAACAACGGGCAACGGAGGTGTAACGAATTGTAGAACTCTCTCTGACGAACACAAATGGGTCTCAATATCCGGGGCTTGTGCAATAATTGTAATGGCGGATATATCCACGTCCATCGCCTGCAGACTCATCTTATGGTAACTGAAGTTCATTATTCATCTTAGGGGAGTCGTGCTTCGTTAAGATTCTCCGTCTCTGCCACTTATTTTGTAAGCATTTGTTACTCAAAGATTGATGTGATATAATTCTACCCGTTCTCAATTTTAACTATCGACTTGACATGCAGCGATAAGGCTACGGCTTATTCACTCACTGCGCCGTTACGATGGTGACACACCCGTGTAATTTCTCGGCTTGTACGATATAGGTCACTTCTGAAATAATCGTGTTGGGAGAACATCTGTCAACTGGCAGGTAAGGGCTCCATGTCGTTTCTATGCTAGGCCTTCAGGTGAGGCCGTTCAGTAACAGAGAAATACTCTGAAGGCCAACGTTCTCTTCATTTTGTAAAGTGCAACGATACCACCGGCAGTTAGGTACGTAGTTTACAGAGGGTTTTCGTAAAGAGCCATGGACCGCTCGATCCCCATATAGACACTTCTTCGGAAAGGTGAGTTCGGATACGCTAGACCGAGCAACAATCACTCTAATGCGGCCGGGGTGCCCATGAGGAGGTAAACTAGCTCCCTGAAGTGTTCTACAAAGGCCCATCGGCTAACCAAGACTAGTTAAAGATAATTAATTCATCTTGGACTGAATACCGATTGAGACGCCTACTTTGATAAATAAATATATAATAAATGACTATAAATATATCAATGTTAACAGTGTTTAAAAATTATTCTTGAAGGGATATTGTTGAATTATTTTCCGTATAAATCTATTAAAATTTCAATGCAATGAACTGATGAGAGACATAAGAAATGAAACAAAACAGTTTAAGAAAGCAATTTTATTATATTTTTCTATAATGTTAAATCTTACAATTCTTAACATACAACACGAGGTAGAAAGAAATTTGTTATAAAGTTTACTTTTAAACTTCATTGTAATGGTTTATTATTATATTAGCTGTTCATTACAATACCAGCTGATGTTAAGTGACGATATAGTCATAGCTAAACAATAGTTAAGATTTCATTTTCTTGTGAATTAAATATATCACCAAGCTTCCCGTAATAAGGAAACCGCTCCTGAAAAAAAATAGTAACTCTTTATATTATATGTTTCATCAAAGGATTCTATTTTAGACGCCAATGCAAAGTCGAATTTTTATACATAATCAATTATTTATACCTAAAGGTAAATAATTTAGAACCTTATTGAAAACTATGAATTCCGTAAGTCTGTCAAATTATTTATTCATTCAGTAAAACGATGTCCACTGCAGGACATAAGCCTCTCCCAAAGATCACAAAACTACAATGCAAACTTCACCAGCTCGTCGGTATACTTTTAACAAGTATGCCAGTTCTATGGAAATTTTCGGCTCCATCGATTAACTGTATTAGGAGCAATGTAACAGACCTCTGCTAATTAAGTTAAGGAATTTGATTTTTTTTTTGCAATCTCCTTATCTCTGTTTCTATGACGCAGAGAAACTTCGAGTTTAATCCTCTGCGTTGCTCTTTGCCTCTCTTAAATAATTATTTAGCTAATAGCTTTACCGCTTTATTGCAAATAAAAAAAAAACGGCAAAAGTCCATTAGACTTCAAAAATAAGAAGTAGCCTAGAACGAACGAAGAATTCTGCATACTTTCAGTAGTTTTGAATTGATTGAGCCTCAAAAGAATTGTTTTCATTATATATATAAATAGTCCTTATATAGAAACTTCTTCTGTACGAGTGTATGTCACTGAACTCCTCCTAAACGGCTGGACCTATTTTGATGAAATTTTATGAGCGTGTTCGAATGGATCCGAGAATGGTTTAGATTCATAATTGGACCCGGTAGGTGGCGCTGCAGTTAAATTATAGATGTTTTTATTATTATCAAGGCAGGACAACGTCCGCCGGGAGCGCTAGTATATATATAATACAGATAAAAGAAGATTTTGAACACCAGACGTTTGATTCCCCGAAAAAAGTCACACTTAGTTTGTAACTAAAATGCCGCATGTCAATTTGTCTTATATCATTATTTTTTTTTTATATTCCCCCCTCCTTTTCTCCTCACATTCTCTTTCCATACGGCGCTATTATATTATGGATATTCTTCCCTCCGCAGTTTCTTCAAACAATTTTTTAAATTTCCCCCCCCAAGGGGGCGGGGGGGGAATCAGGGCGGGACAACGTCAGCCGGGCCCGCTAGTACGTATTATAAAACAAAGTCATCTGCCATGTCTCTCTGTCTGTTCACGATAAACTCAAAAACTTCCGAACGCATTTTATACGGTTTTCATCAATAATTAAAGTGATTAATGAGGAAGGTTTAGGTATATAATTAGTCAAATTTTATTTTATTATCGGGGCGGGACAACGTTCGCAGGGCCCGTTAGTATTATATATTTTACCAAACACCAATCGAATCTCGATTTCAGGAGCAATTTAAAAGTCTTATTGGTTTAACTAATCAGAAAGTCAGTCGTACAAAGCCGACCTGACTCTAAGAAGCGTCTAAAAATAACAGTAAATCGGCTAATTAATACCGGCGATGATATCTGAATGGAGAGAATCCAAGATCGGATTATAACGACAAATCGTCTCTATATCGAAATAGAACTGGGAATAACTTGAGCTGGTGACGTCATGGCACAATATTTTACGTACAGCTCGTGCGCTTTCAACTTTTTTCCTGCATATATAAGAATAATAGCCAAGAATTTAAAACAGTAGGTGTTGACATCACACGTAGGCAACACGTCATCACTCACGCAGAGTCGATTAAATAAAAAGAACGGCGCTAGTACATAAAATTCTTTAGTATCCATACCACACAGCAACCGGTCCCGCGACGAAATGCCTGTAGGAGTTGTATTTAGACACTCTGTATTCTTTGCTGTTACTGAAGTTCTTTAATATTTTGTCCGTCCTGGAAGTATATTCTTGTATGTAATATAAAAACTATAATTATTTAAGCAAAAACGAATATCTAACGCCATAAAATGTAAAACGCATGCAATAGGTAATTAATTCATGAATAGTTGGAGTTAATAAAATAAATGTAAATTTTCTCAGCAACAGTTACACCCTACACTCCTAAAATCTAAATGCTTTACACGCTTTTAGTTTTTTTTTTACATTTTAAAAACTTTTGTAAGGCATTTTATACATAAACTAATATTTTCCGCTTTTTGTTATTTAGTATGTATGTGCGAAATATTGCAACGTTTTTATATACCCATGGTTGAGTTTTCAATTCTCTACTATATCAGGAGTTGGTTAGAAATTAGCTGCAAAATTTATTCCCAACAGAAACAATACAAGAAAGAAAGGAACTTAATATTACTATTATCCACTTTTTGTAAAATACATCGAATGGTCAGACAAACAGAATGAGTTTAAAAAAACAGAGTTAATAAAAGATGCGTGTAAAAGTAACATCGGGCTTAGGAGTAAACAGTAAAATCTAATCGAGAAAATTTATAGAATAACTTTATTTAATTCCAGTATATTTATAACATTCTAGAAGAATCTAATAGCATTGTGTGAATTAAAGTTCGATATCACGTCAAATTATAATATACATTTATAAGGAAATCGAGTAATATGATTATTTTAGTGAAAATACTTACGTAAAATTGGAATTAGTCGCAACAAGCGCTGCTCTAGAACCGTACGGTTTTACGTCCACAGACCCGTAGTTGGCAAGAGTTGACGCCATCTATAATGGAATGTTTTTCATGGTACTTATGGTAAAACTACATGACATACACAACGACATTGTGTTACTATGTATAGTCCGACCGGCTGAACCGTTCAGTCTTCCAACATATCAGACCAACGACATCAGCACCGGGATCAATTTTATTTATATCTTTAACCTTAAATCAACCTTGACAGTGACATGAAAGATGAGGTTCCGAGCATTAGAGAAATCAAACACCGCCCGACGGCTTGTGCGTTAAAACGGTTACGTTCTGGAGTAAAAATAAAGATTTCCCGCCTGTGACACTTGGGCATTATCAATTTGTTTTAACTAGCAACGGGAAATATGCGAACGACGCGTGAGATATGCACGTGTGTGGGTGTCGGTAACGTGTGCGTGTGCGTGTCGCTGTCATTGGCCCGATGCCAAATGTCAGGCCGCTTTCCCGCTGGGCTCGTTTAACTGTCACAGAGCCAGCCCGATGAGTACTGTGTTTAAAAGACAGTAAAAACATTGTTGCCGTTACAGCTCTCCGTGTCAGGCACGGTGTCCATCGAAACGCTTGTTGGAAAACGCTCATCGCGTACCGCAATCCAACGGGCGAGGTGACAATTATTACTACCATAACTGTTCTTTAACATATGAGCGCTAATTTTGGCTTCGAGCGACGAAAGTACGGCGAAGAAGCCGAATACTTTTAAGAAACAAAAAATATTCTGTCGTAATATGCAACGTTTAGTTCGATCTCAGTGATTCATTAAAAAGTACACCATCTATAAGGACGAATGAGTGATTTGTATATCCGACAGTTCGATTATATATTGGTGGATTTACTGTGATGCGATATGACAGTTAACAGACAGTGTTAACGTGAGAAAAAAAACAATATAAATATTTTCATAAACTGCAACGTTCGCTTCGGTGCTAAGCGAAAATAAATTCCGCACATAATTATAAATTATACGCGTTACAAAATCGTGTTGTATACGATGTCTGGAATGTATTCAAAAGTTATAAATTTGGCAGTAAACAATTGTCACTGTTATGTTTATAGTTCAGAGGGTTAGAATATATGTAATAACATTGTATCAGTCCGCATATTGTCTTAACTTTTATTGAAGTCATAAAATTATTTAGACGAACTGAACAGTGAATGAAAGGAAACCGTCACGCTCGGATCACTGACGTACTGAATCGTGTTTACTCGGTTCCAGTCGTCATCAAGCACGTTTAAAGTCTAACAAGGAATGCAACGTTACAAAAATTACGAATTATAATAGTTAAATTATACAGTAATTTAAAATAATCAGTATAGTGTCTGAAATATATATATATATATATATATATATATATTGTGCACATACAGTTAGTATTCAATACTATTTTAAGGATAGTTTAATAGCAGTATACGAGAATGTTCTTATATATGATCAGTGTAATATTTAAAGACTATTATACAATTTATATTGCATATTACTAATAATAAAAAAAATCTAGAAGTTTTCACTTCTATCGTGTGGCCATGAGGACACATTTTTTTGCTTATAGTTATTTTTAAGCGTCTGACCACAATCGCACCTGACATTAAGTAATAGCGCGGCCGGGCTAATAATATGCTATACCTAGAAAAATCTGGCTCTCAAAAGCACGAATCGGAACACATCTACAAGTGCCTAACTTTTCAACTCGAACGTGGCAAGCCAGACCGGCATTAGAAAAATCCGTACAACCACGTTAAGGCTTCATCACGAGGCTTCATCGAAAAATTAGACTCGACGTAGAATTCGTACCTACATTGATGAATTCGGTATTCGAACAACCTCCCACTGAACCATAATCATTATCAAAAATTAATTAACATCCACAAATAAATGTAAGCTATAAAACATGAACTATGCTTTATAATATTGCAACTTTAAATGAATGATATGTTATCCGCGAAAATACGGAACCACAAACTTCCTAAGTATAAAAGTGTACAGTAGTGCAACTTATTAATTCCTTATTTTTCAATATTTCAAAATTAATATTTTACTCATTTCCATTGATTGCTGTACGTACTGCTCTTTGTTTTTGGATCGCAATGTACTTACCATAATGTACAGCTTCGCTAATTTGTCATGCTAGAATAAAAAAAGTATGCTGGCAGGATGTAATTCGATATAGAAATATAAATTGTGTATTTTTGTCACGTAAGGAAAAAGCGTTATGCTCTCTCCGACCGATCCTCTCTCTTTGTCTGTAATCTATATTTTTATATTTTATCTATTATATTTTCAATGTAAATCATGTACAGTAAGGAATAAACCAAATGGTTCATTTAATATTTTAGAAAAAGTATTCATCTATTAAAAATTAAATATAAAATCAATAATATAAATTATTTAAGAAAATAGTTTTAATGAACTTTCTACGTATTTAGTTTGGGGGTTATATAACTGGTAGCGTAAGATGCTGACTTGCTCGAATTTCGATACTCTTAAACACACACGTATGCGATAAAGAGTGGGAGAGAACGTTGTAATACACTTTTTCCTTACGCGTCGATTTCTACCATCCAACTTCTACTGCAAGCCGTGTTAAGGAATTTCGATTCAAAAAGATACATAGAGTGACATGTTAATTAGAGTTGTTAGCGTTTTTTTTTAAATAAAATATTTGGTAAGATATTAGTAGAAACAAGAAAGTAAGTAGGTCGTGTCTTATTATTTACGTAAAATAAATCTTTGCCAAATCAAACTATGTGGGATAAAGTATTTTAAACAATTAGTAGTCATTGTAAATATTTTTTTTAAAGTGATGAAGTAAATTATAATACTTTATTAAAAAGTTTGGGTGGTAACCCTTATCGACACATCTTACTTGTAGTATCGCAGTAAAATTTCGAAATGTATTCAATATTCAATTGTAAAATATTCAAATAATTTTAATTACTTATTAGCTATTTAAGTAATGAACCGTCGAAAATTTCATTTCGTTCACTTTCATTACATGAGAGGTGTGCGAAATAAATAATTGTATTTAAAAATATTAAAAAAATAATAATAACTTAACCTTCTCAATATTAATAACGCGTTCCTTTAACGATCTGATATGTAACAAATCGGGTCGATGCCGCGGCGGATCCTCATCGACAAGATTCTGAAAAAAAAACATGATACCTGAAAAATTAATTCAGAATAAAAATTCAAAATGAACATTTCACAAGAGATCTAAATAATTGTCGTACTGTTCTTTATTATTTCTTCTTTCATCCATGAGTTTTATATATAAAAAGTATCTACGGAGTTTTTGACGGGAGTTTAGCCTGTCATGTAGCGCCTTTTATATTTTATTCATAATCATGTATTACTTGATTTTGACTCTGTGTCTTGTAATATTGGTGACGTTTTACGTAATATAGTTCCGTTATTGTGAAAAAGTGAAGTGGGTGGGACATAATAGCACGGACCATGAATTCTTAGATGCCACAAAAACTCCATGGAAAGTTTTAACAAGGGAAATACCATCTTGTTAGAACATTGAAATTATGAGAAGTGACTTGTAATACACCTGACATTACCTACTCGACAATGGCAGTAATTATCTGGAAGATTGATTGCCGAAAAAAAGTCTTTACGTTTCGCTTTTGGTACCTATATTTAAAGAAAAAACAATCACTTTGATTTTTTTTTCCGATTTTCCATTATAATGACACAAAGTATGTAATATCCTTTTTAAGAGAGAACAAAGAAGAAATGTTGAATAAACACGTTTCTTGTAAAGGGGTTCCCTAAATATTTCACACAATTTTGTTATTATTATTTGTTCTTCTAGGTATTCTAGGGGTTCTTCTCTAGGTATGGAGAGCCCTGAAGAAAAAAAAATTAATAATGAGTATTAACAATATCTGTCCTGCTTCTGTTTCACGGGATAAATAAGGACAACATTAGAAGCTTAGATTAATTTTAGCAAATTGATGTTTTTAATTCGAAACAATTAAAGTTTTCAATTAAGTAATTTTTTTTTGGTGTGAAACGTCTATAGGCGAGGGTAAACCTGATTGTTAGCGTGGCGAGACGTGGCGACGCGATATCATGCGCAAGCGACTGTGCCCAATCTATCTTGCCGCACTGCGCTCGCACACCTATAGTGTAATTTGAGATTCGTTCGATTCGCACAATTTCGATGTTTCACATCTGCCAGGAGTCCCGTGACGGCTCAATTTTTTTCAAAATGATAAACTCATTGATATATAAAAACCCAAGATGCATAGTCTTGAATAAGAGTAACGTTCAAAACCGTCTCCAAAAACTCATCGATATTCCTAAGTCGTTATAATATAAACTTATGTTTTTGTAAATTCAACCTTACGCGAATTACTTAGAGTTGTTTTTACAAAGCAGTGTACAAACAGTCTAAAGACGCGGGTGACGAGAGACTATTTGAAATGAGCTCAGAATTCTCAACTGTGCACTCATTTTATGCGGACGGGTTTGCGACGTTGACTGTGCATCTTGGGTTTATATATATCAATGGATAAACTATACATACCATGTAGGGCATGGCTCCCCGTATGATATTAATTTTATTACAATAAGGCGCCAATACAGCGATTTTTTCGACTGGTCCCACTGGACCATAGTTTCTTCGATTTTCACACGCGGCCCAATGTCCGAGTCTTATGAAGCAGTGCGCTACAACATAATTAACCTTGTTATGAATAACTCCGCTGAAATATTTGTAGTTTGGCAAAGTTATTCGACGATAATAACATAACGATTTTATTAGTGCCCGTTTTAATGTACTGTATCGTATAATAGTTATTTTTATAACTAATTTCTCATTATTCAATGTAACGTATACAAAAGCGTTTTACTTATTTATTTTCTCGTTTCTATGATTATTTTAAGCGTGTAAAAATATTATTAGGCTACTGATGTAATCTATCTTCTTATATAAATAAAATTATAGTGGCCCACAGTTGTGCGTAAACACTACTGAATAGATTTCAATAAAGTTTTTTTTTAATCTGACTACTTAGATACTTGATCCTTATCGAAAAAAAATGACGGTATCTAGATTTAATATAAAGTTTTCAAAACCTAGGAATTTTATAAACACTACGCGATTACTGATGTCATTTCGATCAAGTTTTTTTACTTTGAATTCTTAGATACTTGATCCTTATCTAAAAAAATATGACGGTATCTACATTTAATATAAAGTTTTCAAAACCTAGGAATTTTATAAACACTACGCGATTACTGATGTCATTTCGATCAAGTTTTTTTACTTTGAATTCTTAGATACTTGACCCTTATCTAAAAAAATATGACAGTATCTACGTTTAATATAAAGTTTTCAAAACCTAGTAATTTTATGAACACTACGCGATTACTGATGTGATTTCGGTTAAGTTTTTTTAGTTTGATTTCTTAGATACTTGACCCATACCTAAAAAAATATGACATTATCTACGTTTAATATAAAGTTTTCAAAACCTAGGAATGTTATAAGCACTACGCGATCACTGATGTGTATTTTCTGGGGGCAAAGAAATGGCGTAAACTGTCGCGGTATAGTGCGCATGCGCAGGACAACACAGACGAAGTTGCGGATATCAGCTAGTAATAAACATTTACTTTATAGCCCCTATGGAAGAGCATAATTATATGTAGCCAACTCTCTAGTTCGAGTCAGTTTTATATTAATCTGTCAATTATTATACCTCTATAGTACACAATACCTGCACAATATGCATCCCAACCAGCTTCGTGATACGATTGTTTCAAATTAAAAGGAGTACTGAATTGTACAGTGTTCATTCCAGTCTGTATTATTTTGTATTTTCCTTTTATGAAATATTCGTATAAACTGTACAAAAAAAAACAATATTGCCGTTATATATTTCAAAAAATAATCTGACGTAATTATACAGTGCCGCGTTTAAAGTTTAGCAGCAATAAAGAACCTCAGAACAGAGTTTCTTAAAGTGGGATACGTGAAATCCTAGTAGTTCGACAATTCATCGTAAAGGATTTACTGCATAAGCCAAATCTTATCAGTGGATATTCAAATCATTTTATTTAATTAAGCAGACTTTTTCATCTAGTAGCATTTATTTTTTATTCGTAAACTTGTTTTATTTGACCCTATAATAATACATAAAATATTACACATAATATTAGTGGCATTTAGCGTTATATCGCTTGTTTATTATTCACATATTGGAAGTTATAACATGGAATTTTAATTCTAGGATATCACAAAGACTCCTTCGAAATAATAAGTTCGAAGTAACAAAAGGGGGCACGATTTTATTAGAATGCTTAGAATTAGAATTTCATTTCTATTGTGAGAATGCCTTAATGTCCGTTTGGAGTAAAAAATATCTAGAGTTAACGGGTTTAGTCTTCCGAACGGGTCCAACACCACATCCGGAAAAACACCCCCAAACTTTAATGTTACCGCCACCGTGCTTGACTATACTCCTTGTGTATTTATAATTAGAAGCATTATTTACAGGACGTCTAACATAGCGCTTTTCATCGGAATTTACCATATTTATTTTTGTTTCTTCTGAAAATAACACTTTTTTCCATTCTCGTACCGTTTTTTAAAATTAACATATTTTTTAGCGCATAATAATCGCTTCTCTCGGTGTTGCTTGGTAAGAAGCGGTACCTTTCGAGAGATTTTTCCAAACAATTTAGCTTCCACTAATCTTCGGTGTATCAGTCTTGACGAGATGTTTCTCGGGTCATCAGGCGAAAAAACCTCATTTTTAATCTGGTTTGGAGCCTTTAATTGGGTCTTTTTTAGCAACACGAACGATTAGCGTATCTTCTCTGGGAGAGGTTTTTCTTGGTCGAGCCTTTCTAAGAATATTTTCAACAGTTCCATTTGTTTTATACTTAAAGATTTTCTTAACAGAACAATATAAATGCTTAGCTATTCTTCTGTACTCCCGCTTATGATCTATATGTAAATTAACAATTATTTGCCTAGTTGACGCGTCACAACTTTTATTATTGCCCATTTTGAACAAAATAAAATTCAGATTAAATTTTGAATAGCCGCCAAAATAATAGAAAAAGCCAAGAAAGATATGTTATTCTCCAATTTCAAAAAAAGAACGAGCTATGGATGCTTTTTTAAAATGTTTCTAATTAGTCGTCCAAGCGGCCAGTAACAGAAAATAAACTCCTACATGTGTAAGACTCATTTTGTAATTAAAAGTAAGATATGTTTTACATTTTATGCATTTAATGAGTTTTTTTATTTGAGTGACTATATTATTGCATGATTATTTATTATTGAACGTGTATATTTTTTACGAATATTTGTACGTTGAAGTTATACTTTCTTTATTCATAAGAAGTGTTTCTAATTATATGACCACCACTGTATATATATGCTTAATTCAAATTTAAAAAATGTAATAGATTGTAAACTGTAATAGTAATAGAAGCAACATAAAACAACACACAACAATATATGACTTGTTTACTTCCTACAAGCAATAACCGTCAGATTGAGAGATTACATTATATTATGGTGATCAATCTCAATGAGAGACTATATAAAACTGATTTAAAAATATTTCAAAGGTTTAATGTATTAAACAAAGTCAGATTAGAGGATTCATGGCCGCGTTTAAGTAATTTATTTTAGGTATAAATTATATTATTGGTTACAGATTGTATATGATTTTTCTTTGAATTCAAATCTATATATAATAAGATTGTAAATTTAACGTGTCTGTGCTTTTTAGATTTTTGTAAAAAAATGTTGTAGATGTCTAGAAATGAGTAATAAAACATATTTCAAATAATTTTAAAACTGTCTGTCTGTTTGTATGGACGCGCGTAACTGCTAATATATTGCGTTCGTGATTAAACCTCTTTAAGATAATCATAAAGCAAATCTTCTAGTAACATTTTTTTTTAGTTAAAATCGGTTCGATCCATCAAAGGTTATTGTACTTTTAAGGACGACGCGACTTAAGTACGAGAGAAAAGTATATAAGTAAATTAACTTAATATATTCAGAAAACTTTATTAATCGCTGTTTTTTTACATAAGGTTTCATGCGGGCGAAGACGCGGGCTAAACTAGAAGTTAATATAAATTATCACTTACTCTTGCAGACTGTTGGATTTCCAGACTTCATCAAATGTCAACTTCTTAGCCATTGAATGAGATATATATTTCGTATCGAATATGTTTGGAAACATACTATTGATGTTTTTCTTAAATGTGGTATATTTTTGTGGCAGAGGTCCGATAAATTGGTTGTGTAATAGTATCAAATCCAGATACATATTGTGACCGATAATTGGTTTCCGATTGGTCTCTAATAGGAAAACAATATTTGAAAATCCTAATAAATACGTCATTACGTTTTCCTCTAAAGTCTTCATTGATGTACTCTTTGCACCTTCCACAGTTTTGTCTCTGTAGATTAATAACTGTAAATAAAATATGTGAATTGTATACTTACAATTGAATACCTACGCCACTGTACTTAATTACTTTAATGTAAATAAAGTAAATTTTCAAAAAAAAAGTATTAACCGACTTCAATATCAATCAAAAACCCATAAGGCACTAAAAAGCGGAAAATAAATAGTTTATCAAATTAACCAAATTAAATAAAACATATGAATATGTGTGCTACCTAGAGATGTATTGGAAGCCGTTGCCAAATTGAAATGGGACCACACGGGAAGTACCAGCTTTCAAATAAAAAAAGAATAATCAAAATCGGTTCACCCAGTCCAAAGTTATGAGGTAACAAAAATAAAAAAATACAGTCGAATTGATAACCTCCTCCTTTTTTTGAAGTCGGTTAAAAAAGAGAAATGTTGAGTAATAACATTAATTTAATCCATAAATATTAATTTCTATCCGTTTTAGTGTTCCATTAAAATGTCATCTAATATATTTTATTTTATTTATTTATTATTTAATTTAGGGGCTTTTGACTCTAGTCATATCAGCCCCATCATAACCTAATTATACTAATGTTAAAGCCTTTCATACATCTTCTTTTATAAAATCATCTTTCACTAATTTCACATAGCATTTTAGCAACCTCACTCGAGGGTTTTGCTGCGGACATCCAGTTTATTTAAATTACATTTTTTAATTAAATTTATTCTAACATTATTGTTCCTGCCACATTCTGTCAGAAAATGGTGAACGTCATCTATAATTCTGCAAGTTGTACAAAATGTTGAAGGACTTTTTTTCATTAAATATTCAAACTTTTCTCAATTTCTCATCTAATATTAAATGACAATGTGGTCTAAGATGAAATATCCTAAACAAAGAAAAAGACTAGTTCTTACTTGCAACTACCTAAACACGCTTCAAGGTGGTAAGTGAAAGATTCCTACCTTAAGGGTGATTAACAAGTCAGGAGATTATTAGTAAAAGCTATACCACCATGCACCTTATTTATTTTTTTCGATCTGACTACGCTATTGACCCAGCAAGGTCTTAACAGCTTCACCGGACTACCTGCACCTTATTTACAATGTTACTTACACATACATTTTAAATTTGGGTGACTTCAAGTACCCATCTATACTATAATATTATAAATCTCAAGCATTTGTTAGCTTGGACGCGCTCATTTATCGAGGAAGGCTATATATCATCACGCTAATACCAATAGGAGCGGAGCACCAATGAAGAATGTTTCAAAATCGGAGTCTTTTTTTTCCTTTTCAGAGCTTCTGCTGCGTGTTAGCGTTAGCCTAAAATAACTATTCCACGCTGATGAAGTCACGGACAGAAGCTAGTTTATAATATAACAAATTAAGATTTGCTAATAACATTAAAAATGATTATTGTTTTTTGGAAACTTGTGCAAATATGAAATTGATATTTGTAGTTACGCAGCACCTACAGTATTTATGATTACCTTTTTGCTATTACCTAAACTATCCGTTGTGAGAATATCTGGAAATCGTATCCTAAGTTCATTGTGGATGATGTAACGTAGGACCGGGCTGTCAACATCTAAATACATTGTGCCCTCCATACCTGTACTTAGCCATCTGGAATTAAACATTTACAACCATTTATTAATTTAAGGCTATTATAGGATGGATTGATATATAAATGATGGTGACATCTGGAAATGACGTCCCTCTCTGTGCATCTATCGAAAAGTATATCAATGTATGTATTATGAAAAGATAAACCCGATCGAGTTTCGGATCGGGTCAGGGATCGAGTGCGGTTCTTCTCCTATGACAGGGTTGTTTTTCCGAATCCGTGGTAGCTTAAACATTCAAAAGCGCATTCTCAGAGCCAAAATTGGGTAAAGTATTTTTGAGTTTCATTTTGAATTGCCTACTTCAAGAATTTTTATATTTCATCTAATACATTTTTGTTCGAATGTAACTATCAAATTGGCAGTTTAAAGTTCAATTAATTATTCATAAAGGCAATTCAACTATAGTCTTGCTTGTATTTTTATGACTGTGAACTAGATTATTCATGTTTATTGTAATTTTAAGAAAACATAAGTTCCAGTAAGTTGTACATCTTAAATTGAGTAAACAGTATACAACTTATATTATAAATTCAGTTATCTGTATAAGAATGGTTCTCAAAAATAATCACTTAAATGAATGCTTTATTGTACATTTTCATTGGAACATTGAAGAGTTTAACATGACAAGGCATTTTCTTTCAGCTAACTGGTGGTTTTAGGGACTGTAAAAATATTGTAGGTAGTGCAAATATTTTCAAATATAGATGAGACAAAGATCTGATTTCTGTATAAAATTCTACAAATACTAGTGTGAAGTAAGAAAAGTAAAATATTTTAAAGGTATAGTGCATATTTATAAGTAGTAAACTGCACCGGGTGCTAATTGAATATAACTATTTTGAAAAAAACCATAAATAAATTTACTTACTTGGAGACTTCAGAACAATGTTCTTGTAATAATCTCTCTTCTTCAAGATCAACACTTCGTGATAGGTTTTTAAACAGGTTTTTATCTTTAATGCTTTCACGCACCTTTCGTTCTTCAGATTTACTTAAGTATGGAAGGCCTTCATAAATAAACTGTAATAAATCATTCCTATTTATTTACTTTAGATAAACAAATCAACTATTACATACTACAATATAGATCAGACGGTGGATGGGCAGTGTTGCGCAGCACTTTGTTTCAGAGGCTAAGGCACGCTGGCCACCAAGAATGATTGAGAAAGTCCAAAATGCAAATTTATATATTAGCGAGCAACTATATTAAAATACCCAATCAAATCGTTACATCTGTATGTTATTTTTATACTCTACACAGCCTATAATTAAGCTCACTTCACTTTGTAGGCAGTAATATTAAAAATAAAATGTGATTGAAATCGCATTGCTCTCCTTGTATTATATTCCATCATATCTATAAGAATAAAGAATGATTGGAAGTATTCTTATTAAGTCTTCATTTCTAAAACACTTTCCTAGTATATCATGCTTTTTTTAGTAGCATATTCTTGTGTATAATATAATCCTTACAATTTCTTTTTTAAATAAATGATACCTGGTACAGATAACAGAATAGTCATATATTCATAAGGCCAGTTCAGGTACAGTAGCTAAATTTATGTATTAAGAATTTAATTGCTTCTATTTCATTAGTTCTTTGCAATCTTCACCTAACTATCCTTATAGGTGTAATCCGGTTTATGTTTATCCATCTCATGAAATTATAGTAACACATTATATTAGTACACTCACCTTATTAAAATCAAAATTATATCTACATAAGAATTTCAAAGTGGAAGCTTGAAATATAAAGGATTGGTCGAGATCCCCAAAAATTTGTGGGCATAAGTGGAAGGTGTATGAAACTACATTATAGGTGTTAGTGTCCCTTTCATATTGGAACATACTGAGCCCAACTTGAGTCATTATCATCTTATCTACTTCTGTTCTAATCTTATTGTATCTTTCTTGATTTGTATCAAATAATCTAGAAAAAAAACAAAGAGTAGATCAAACACATTGATACCTCCTACATATAAGATTTTCATTTGACGAAGTGTATGTAATGATATTTAACACATTACATGTGGGAAAGATACTTATTTTTACCGTCTTCGTAAAGTGACACTGGAGAGCCAGTCACATAAATGTACATATTCAGTAGATTTATAAAGGTGTGAATATTTGAGTGTTGTTAAAAATACTTAGATACATTTTTTCATTCTCGTTAATAACATTTTTGATAAAAAACATTTTGATACAAACTGTATCTGGTGATACAGTAAAGGAAAAATGAATGAAAAAACAGGTTAGTTAAATAAAAAAATAAAGAATAGATATTATGTCATTATTTTTTCAAGTTTATGCAGAACCAAAGATATACGACTAAAAATGATTACCAAAAGATAAACAATATTTCAAAAATGAAGTTGGTACTTGCAGCAGTTCTTAATCTGTTTTAATATTTTGTACATAGTTATATTATTATCTATTATAATACATTGAAACAGTTAAATAATGATTGTTTAATATCATACCTTCATAGGCCTATTTTCGTATATGGAACGTAAGAAAAGCAAATAAATAAAAAAAAAACAACAACCTCAACCTCTCGGACCTTATAAAGACTTGTAAATAAATTCACAGAACTGTGACAGATATTATTACATTTGTGTTTTTATATTGTATGTACCTGTGTTTAAAGCATTCGCCGGACAGAATAGCAGTAAATTCAGCATCAAAACCAACAAAACAAGAACGTTTTAAATTCTTGGTTATATTATCTATTTCATTGTAGAAATTTTTCTTCGTGATTTCCATTCTTGTTATTCAATTGTTTAATTATAAATCCAAATAAATTTAATTAAAGATATTCTTATAGAAAGTTATGTACAAACAACCATAACATCGTTTTGAATATCATATGCAAAGAGTATAATAAGTAGGATCATATGATACTATACATAATATCAACCACAGATAAGACTAAAGACACTATATACTGTGAATATGAACTATGAATGACTGTTGATAAAATATAGGTATATCGATATTTTTATTTTTAAATAACGATATTAATTGTTATATTATTTTGGCCTATATATCGATAGTTCGATATTAAAATTTGGATATCGGCGGTAGATATTTTTTATTATATACATCATAATCTTCTTACCTTTATCCCACCTAGGTTGAGTCGATACAACATATTTTCCGTTTCCACTCTCCCCTCTCAGATATCTTTCAGAATTCACACCTTTCATACACGTGTCATTTTTCATGTACTTTATCCATGCATTTTTTGGCCCCTCTACTCTTATAAATGTCCATCTTCTTACTTTAAAACTATTCTAATTATGTCTTTCAACTCTCTTTATGACATGTCCGTATCGTGCTAACCTATCTCTTCAAATTCAAATTCAAAAACACTTTATTCAATTTAGGCCCTAAGAAGGCACTTATGAACGTCAAAACTACCACCGGTTCGGAAAACAACCCAGTCATCGAGAAGAACCGACAAGAAACTCGATCTGGTTTATCTTTTTAACAAATATATATGATATTTAGAATAATAATATATTCTATATAATAGTAAATTTCACAAACGTTTTTAATGGATGCACAGAGATGAGTCAATTCCAGACATCACCATCGTTCACATATTGATCCACTCTATAATAGCCTTTTGACACCAAAACCCGCTTGACATGGCGCTTAAATTCACAATCCGGCAAATCGATAATATCCTTTGGGACTTTGTTGTAAAATCTAACACTATTTCCCAAAAAACTGTTACTGGTTTTACTAAGTCTAAAACGTGGGACAACCAGTTTGTCACAGTTTCTAGTATTTAGATTGTGCCGGTATTTTACGAAATCTAGCTTTTCTAGGTTCTTACGGACATACATTAAATTGTCAAGAATGTATTGGGAGGGCAGAGTTAAGATACCGTACTCCTTGAACTTGGTCTTTAAGGATTCGCTTAACTTATCTGTCACTGATGATTTGTTTTTAATATATTAAAGTCCAATAATGATTTTTTTTATAAATATCGATATATTGATTATCCGACATTTTTAAAAATATCAACAGCCCTAGTATGAACTAGGACTATTGATAAGACATCGAATCGAATATTTTAAATAATATCAACAGTGCTAGTAAAACGTAGTAGGTAGTATGATTGTTGATAAAAGATGGATACAAAGAAGATGGCTTGGAAGACGTTGCCCCACCCTGATAATAAAAAAAAACCTTGACAATTTATATACCCAAACCTTCGTTTTCAAGAGAATCACTTTATCTATTGGTGAAAACCGCATGAAAATCCGTTCAGTATTTTTTTTAATTTGTCGCGAACGGTTAGAGAGACAAACGTGGCAGAGGATATAAAGATGGCAGAGGACGTTTTATAATATGTAGTGAACCATTTTGATACGCTGTTTACTATCGTTTACATAATTTCTTCCGGAAGGTATGTAGGTATCATAGGCATATGCTATCATATTTGTATATATAAATTTCTTCTGTACGTGTGTATGCCAAACTCCTCCTAAACGGCTGGACCGATTTTGATGAAATTTCGTGTCGTGTTCCAGTGGATCCGAGATGGTTTAGATTCACAATTGGATCCGGTGGGTGGCGCTGCGGTTGAATTTTATATTTTTTTTTATTATCAAGGCAAGACAACGTCCGCCCGGCCATCTAGTAATTATATAAAGTTACCAAAAATGTGTCAAAAAGTTTAAACATA
Organism: Antheraea yamamai; assembly: GCA_036509395.1. Classification (NCBI taxonomy): domain Eukaryota; kingdom Metazoa; phylum Arthropoda; class Insecta; order Lepidoptera; family Saturniidae; genus Antheraea; species Antheraea yamamai. Next base: position 6,290,483 of record AP028433.1, read on the forward strand.
TGTATTGTGAATGAAAAGGTGAAGTGTGGTGTGTGTATGCCAGATATGTTCAAATGTTTGGGTTAGTGGCTAAGAGAGAAATCTTGAATAGACCTTTTGTCAGTTCGTGGTAAATTATTTAGTTTGTTTGAATAATTGTATATAAGGCGGTTAGACTCTTTCTATTTTTTATCGTGCCAGTCGATTATGCCGTGAAAAAGAATATAGGACATTTTATTTAATAAAGTGAGCGGACGACTACATTCAAGTGCGTGATTCAATGTGATGTAAGTTGTAACTCAATGCAATCCTAAATTTTGTTTGACTGAGAACACCAAGTTCGGCTTTGATCTTACTGTGGACGTCCAATACGAAATGAGTTTTGAAGTTTAGTTTCGTAAGAAGGCTAAAGACAAAAAAGATCATCAGCTTGGATAGAGTATACTTGGTTTGCACATAACATACCTATACTTTTTTTACCAGTTAAGGGTAACTCTGTGGTCCTATAAAGGATTATTATTATGAATGAATGAATTCTTTATTGCACTTTTGATTTGTACATTTTTGGGAGCCAATAAATGTACCAAATATGTATATTCAAAATACTAAATTATTACTTCCTATTAGTGACTTATTTATTTTCATTTTATATTCTTTTAAGAATGGATTTAAAAAGAGTAATACGAAAATAAATAATTTCGGAAATTTTCCTTTATATATTTTCATGTTGCTGGCAGTGTATTTAATTACCTCCTCAAATTTGTAGTACCTATGTAAACATTAAAAATAAAAACAATACTACTCCACAATATAATAACACTAGCTTCTGCCCGCGACTACGTCCGTGTGGAGTAATCACTTTGGGCTAATACTAACATGCAGTGGAAGCTCTCAAAAGTAAAAAAAAAAGATTTTGAAACATTCTTCATTGGTGCTTCGCTCCTGTTGGTCTTACTGTGATGATATATAGCCTTCCTCGATAAATGAATTATGCAATCTTGAAAGAATTATTCAAATCGGACCAGTAGTTCCTGAGTTTAGCGCGTTCAACCAAATAAACAAACTTTTATAATATTAGTATAGATTAATTTTTAAGGATGAAAGATGGTGATTACAATTATTACACAATGCAACGTTATGTCATTCAGGAGAGAGCTCACTCGGCGACGTCAATCGACTTCCGAATTGGATCCCCACGAGAGCCCTGAGGCTTTGTCTGAGCCCTGAACCATGCTATTGCTAAATTAACGACCACACCAGTCACCAGTTGTTGGTCGACTCGCGTGGTCGCGCGCTTAGCGGCTCGATTGCCCCACATTTGCTTGAATTCAAATGGTTTATCTTTTAAATCGTTTCGATGAATAAAAATGTGATTAGTGTTTAACGTGTAACAATTAATATCACTATGGAGTCGAAAAACTGTACAATTGAGGCGTCCAAACGGGAAATTGTAAAACCGAATTACATGATAATGTCCTTACAAAGGATATTAGTGATAATTGTAATATTTATAAGTGTTCTAATTGTTGTTTATTATACACCTATGCCAGGTAACATATATAGAAATAATAATAATTCTTACTTATGATTTATTCTCGCGTTTGTATAAAATTTACGTCAAGGACAGTAATTTATGCTTGCGATGTTGAAATGTAATAAAATTGCGCATTTCAATTACGATACGTTCGTTTAACTTGAATTCTCATTAACCATTTAGTATTATCGTATTTTGCATAAAGTATACGAGTTAAAAAGTCCTTATTCACGTGCAAATTTTCGAAGCAATATGTGTTTAAAAAAATAATAATTTAAATATTTGAAAGAGTTTTAATCTTAGTGACGATTTTAAAAATTATACCCGTGTCTTTTGAAAAGTTTTTCTATTCGATTAGATTTATCCTTGTAGCGTATTGTTAATAAGCTTTATTATTGAGCCGAGATCGTGGATTCTACTATCGCTTATGACTGACCTTTGTGTGATGGGCATAATTGTACGGGTAGGTTTTAAATATTCATATGTCTGTGTATCAGCTGTTTCATTATGATAATACCACCGGTAATGCTTTATATGGGATCAAAATACTGTATGTAAATTTGTCTTTTCATATTTAGTCGTGTAATAATATTAATAAATCCTATTTTGTACGGTATATGATTCAAGGAAGAATCTATGCCTTTGAACTCTTACAAAATATTGTATTGTGAAGTTTGTATGGAGATTCAAGTTACGCGGACGTAACGCAACTTGTATTCGCAATTACACTTCACGGCGCGTCGCGTTGTCGGGCTATTGTGGAAGATATCTGTGCTACGGTCCTTGACATGAAATTTGCATTTATTTATTTTGAAAACGTTCCATTGACCGTTTTAACATTTCAAATGCTATGTTGACCTTTTTCAGAGGAATACTTCGAAAACTGCGACCGAGAATGCCACGAACTGGACTGGCCTATGATTTGTCGTGTAAAATTAACCATAGAAGTCTACAAAACCCTTAGCAAGTAAATGAAATTGATATATAACTTAATACTTAAGTAATTTTAAAGTGAAACTTCTTTAGGCACGGTATTAGTAGGAAAAAATGCATTGCCGTTACGATTTCGTTTACGCTATCATAATAACAGTCAGTTACGTTTATGTATGAGTGTTATTATGATTCTATTAAGACTGAACAGAATATAACTTATTACTAACGCCACGGAAAAATATTTGGAACACAATACACAGTTGCGTCTATTATAAAGTGTGTTTAAAAGAATAAAACAACAAAACAAGTGGCCAAAATTTTTTATAACCTTAAAAGTTTCTTAAAGTAGAATTATAAGCAGCAGTTTTTCTTATAACCTCTTGTAACTGTTATTTTTTAGCGTTAGTTGTTGATACCTGGTTTTATTTGTGGATTTTTAAAGAAGGAAATAATTTTTAGCTGTAGTAAACTAACATCAGAACGTTTTAAATGTGTTTATTTTTTAGGTCCTGTGGCAACTGTACTGATAACAATGGTGGAGAGTGTCCTCCGACGTGCATATCAGCTGACGGTCGTGTGCGTGGAGTACTCACCGCTAACAGGGCTTTACCGGCACCTACACTCCACGTGTGTCATAACGATATACTTGTAGTTGACATCGTGCATAGAGCACCAGCTCATGCGCTATCCATACATTGGAGAGGGCAGCCGCAAAAGGAAACTCCGTTTATGGATGGGGCTCCGATGCTTACACAATGCCCTCAACCCGCTTATACCACTTTTCAATACAAGTTCCGTGCGTCTGCTGTTGGAACACATATGTACCATGCTCATTCTGCCGCCGATGCTGCTGATGGATTGGCTGGCGCTCTTGTAGTACGACAGTCACCACGACTCGATACCTTAAGGAAATATTATGATAAAGACATCTCAGAACACACCATTTTCGTAACAGAATGGGGACATTCGATGGGACCGTTAGCTGGAATGATGTCAAATGTTCCTAACGCCGAATCTCTCCTTATTAATGGTAAAGGAAGAACCGTCGAATCATCAGACGCTCCGTTATCCAAGTTCACAGTGGAATATGGGAAACGATATCGATTCAGATTAGCATACGGCGGTGGTTTTAAGAGTTGTCCAGTGAGATTTTCTATTGAAAAACACGTTATGAAGCTAGTCGCGTTAGACGGAAAAACAATACAATCAAAATATGTTAATTCTATCGAGTTAGCTAGAGGAGAGCGTGCTGATTTTATTCTAGAAACTAAAAGAGGTCCCGGTATATATAAAATGACTGTTATAGCAAATGAGTTTTGCCAAGAAAATTTAGAAGGATTGGCAGCATTAGTGTATGAAAATAGAGATAGCAAAGTATTGCATAGGGACGATGAAAGTTTCGAAGATTTAAATCATGAATTTACAACAGTGTTTAGTGATCGGTGTAGCTTTGAAGGTGTTTCATGTTTAACGGACCTTCAAACGGACAATAAACTTCCGACAGAGCTTGAAGGAACACTGGATGAGATAATTTATATGCCTTTTAATTACTCCACGAGGCGAATTTCGACGAAACGAATCGGTGAGTATTTTAATTGATAAACTCATTACTTATGTAACAATGAATACTTAATAGTAAACGTACAGTCAGAAGGGAATGCGATATGCCTATGTCCAGTCTGTTAATAATTATGATATTGATGCAACATAATTTTCATTTACATTTATGCTATTATTATAAGTATATCTATAAAATATTCTGCGTAGTCTAGACAATTGCATTTACTAGATATACAATCTGTAGCCGATAATCAAACTAAAGCCGTACTAGAAATATTTGGGAGAGTTCCGCATATTATCGATGATGTTCACGTATAGATGAAGTTAGTAAAATAAAGCGAAGTTAGTAATTAACTTCCAAAGTAACAAACTAGCTTTTGCTCACGGTTTCGCTCGCGTTCATGTAGTGTAGGGAGTTTATTACGGTATTGTGATAATTTGTTGTTGATAGTGATAAATGATAGAGATGATATTTAAAATGATAACCGACTAGATTAGCGTAATGAAACAACTGAATCAGCCGACGGCTTGTTGTTCACTCTTTTATTTTCGTTATAAGTGTTACTTATAAAATGATATTGCTTGCTACGTAGACAGGTACGATTGCTCGTACATTAGATCTAACATATCCAAATAGAATACTATTTAGATATAGATATTTTATGGATGGAAAGTGGTGATAACTATGATGTCCTATTCTTTACCACTAACGACGTCTATGCAAAATTTAACCATGGTCTGTTCAGTACTTAAGGCGTAAAGGCGTAACAAATAAATTCACATTTCCAATATCAATTACGATGTCTTCTATTAAAAGACTGATGTGGTGGTACATTTGGTTTAATAAACGACCTTGAAATGCTTACATGAATTAAGAACTCGTTTCGCGGTAACATAGGTAAGCGTAAGGTGGTGGTAAGCGAATAAGCGATGTGCATCGTTTGCAGTATATTATGAGTTTCATAATAATCTTCTATACATATAATAAGAATGTAAATCTAAAGTGTCTGTACTTTTCGATTTTCGTGAAAAAGATTGTTGCAAGTGTCTAGGAATAAGTAATAAAATACATTTCAATCATTTTTAGGAATATATGTCTGTCTGTTTGTATGAATACGCAGCACTGCTAAAATACTTACTGGGTTCACAGTAAAACCACACCAAGAAAATCGTAAAGCGTATCTTCGAGAATAACTTAGTCTTTGTTTCATTAAAATGTCCACTCTATCAAAAGTTATTGTAATTATAATGAAGAGGCAGCGTAAGTACGAGAGAAAAGTGAGAAATGGACTTAATACATTCAGATGACTTTATTAATCATTGTTTTTGAAGTTATTCTTCTTTTGGCGCGTTCGGGAAAAATGATGAGAGTAAATTTTTACGATGTGCGCGCACACCGTCACGAAAAACCGACACCCTAAAGTTATTATGATGCGCGCGCACACCGTCATGAAAAATCGACACCCTTAAGTTAGCTATAGTCAACATTTTGTTTCTTTGTATTTTTTTGTATTAAACCTTTATTTTGTATTAATACCTTTTTTCTATTGTTAGTGTCGTTTTTTCTACAAACGTAGAATTAGGCGAAAGGTAAAATGTTTGAAAAGATTTTTATCTTGTTACGCCAAATAAGTATAACCTCTAACGCGTGTACATACGTACACTTTTTTATATAAGTTTCCACGCGGATGAAATTGCGGGCACAGCTAGTGATAAATAACACGGTTACTTCTGTACTGTTGATGTGTAACGAAAGAATTGATGAATATTGTCTATGGTTTAGCTAAATGTTTGATTTACGTAAGTAACGCATGTCAAGGTCATATTGTTAACGTTGGAAATATGATATTCATAAGTCTTTTTTTATACATACATCTGTCGGGCTAAATACTGTGTAAAGATAACTTGTTTTAGATTTATTCTTGAAGATTTTATACATCTTTCCGAAAGTTTCTATTAAACTTCATTTTATTGAATAAGAGAAAATAAATATGTTAAGAATTACTCTTATGAGGTTTGTTTGATAGAAGTATATAATAATAATTATTTAATGTATTTAATAACAATTTAAAATAAATATAAGTACAATTTATGTTTTGAGTTTTTGGCGGGATTTTGGTCTGTCATGTAATGGATTTTATATTTTATTCATAATCTTGTGTTACTTGACTCTATATTGTGTAAAATTGGTGGTGTTTTATGGAATATAGTTTGTTTATTGTGCATAAGTGAAGTGAATGGAAAATAGTACCACGAACCATGAATTCTGAGATGCCGCAAAAACTCCGTGGAAATTTCTAACAAGATGACCACCATCTTTTAGTTCATTGAAATTATATCAAGAAACTTGTAGTATCGATACTCACTTGACAATGGCAGTAATAGTCTACTAGAAGACTGGTTGCCAAAAATGGAACGGAAGAAGAACTTGTAATACTATTAACTACTCGACAATAGCAGTAACAATCTAAAAGATTGGTTGCCAAAAATACAGTAAAAAAATATATGTTTTATATTTGACACTATTCGGAAGCTTGTATTCTCTCCTGCCCTTAATTAGATATTTAATACTATAAAAGGGTTATAGGGATATGGGAATAACACGGTTATTGTTTAAATTTGATCATGTTGGTTAATAAGAAGTATGTACCGTAAAAAATCGTCAACACGAAATAAGGTCATCGTCATTCAGGACTATTTTTATATATTGAATGTCCATATTGCGGTTTTGATACCTTTAACTAGTTTCAAAGAAACCCGATATCAAAACTTCTTAGAAGTCTTGTTACTTTTTATTACTGAATTATATCTTACTCTCCATGATGTGTGACTTAATTGCTATTTGGATATCGGAACACTATAGTTATTTTCATATTTTCACTATCAATTCATTTTGAGGCTCTTAATAAAATAATGAGGTTGTGGACAACATTCTACGTATATTTGCTTTCACTTATATCGTTCACTATAGCTTGGGGGTTAAGTATTATTCAAACGGCAGTAGTAATGCACCTGTCCAGCAGGTATGTATAAATTACACAGGCTTGATATGATAAGATATCGAAAGGTATTTCATAGCAGTCTCATATAGATTGAGCAAGGTCAGCTATGTTTATGTTTTGAAACCTGCATATCAAAACGCTGATAAAAACCAGTTAAAATTAGCATAAACCAAGGCCACATTCATATGCATATAAATTTGTCTTATAGCTCTTTTATTACGATATTTGTATCGATTTATGAATTACTTTAATCGAATTTTTATTATGAAGCATGTCTATAAAAATAGTCAAATAATTGTATCTGTAAGTTGCGTCTGGTTGTGTATGAACTTAGATAATCTAAATTGCGTAATCGATTTTGATACGGTTTTTACTATCATTTAGAGAATTTCTTATGAAATATATATATACTAACTAGCGGGCCCGGCGGACGTTGTCCTGCCTTGATAATAATAAAAAAAAAATCTAAAATTCAACCGCAGCGCCACCTACCGGGCCCTATTGTGAATCTAAACCATTCTCGGATCCACTGGAACACACATACAAAATTTCATCAAAAGCGGCCCAGCCGTTTAGGAGGAGTTCAGTGACATACACACATACAGAAGAAATTTATATATAAAGATTAGCGGGCTCGGCTGACGTTGTCCTGCCTTGATAATAATAAAAAAATCTAAAATCAACCGCAGCGCCGCCTACCGGGTACAATTGTGAATCTAAACCATTCTCGGATCCACTGGAACACGCATACAAAATTTCATCAAAATCGGTCCAGCCGTTTAGGAGTTCAGTGATATACACACGTACAGAAGAAATTTATATATAAAGAAGATATATCTATATATTAATACGTGAAGCCAAATCTTTGTATCCCTTTTTGAAAGAAATGCGCGAACGGATGAACGTGAAATTTGGCATAGTTAAAGTTTATATGGAGGAGAAGTGCAGAAAGTTATTTATTTTATATAAAATGCATTATAAGTACATTAAATTAATTAAAATATGCATTACTCACACTACTGCTCCAATTTTACACAACATATACACACATGTAAATAAAAATGACATTGACATCCGTCAATAACGGACTTCAAAAAAGTAGTAATAATATTCGTCCAATAGGACAGGCGAAGGAATTAATCCATACTGCCAAACTTCAAAAAAGGTTGCGAAGGAGGTTACTATGCTCGACTGTATGTATTTTTTTTTACTCTTACGTTCCAGTTACCCTTTTTTTAAATACTACACTATTTTCTAATATAATCGTACATGGCATAACATTTTCCAAAACGTCGATTCTAACATATTTAATGTAACGGTGTACAAGCTCTTACAAAGAAAGTGAAGTAATCTCAGCAGAAATAATCACGTCCGCATCAACCGCAAATAATATGACATGATTGCGTCTACGCAAGACAAGCGCGACACGACGCGACTGTGCCACGCAGTGATTATATAGATACACCACAGAGCGTATAGTTTCTGACTACATCTCGGTAATATTCTACGGTATACCCATTTTATAGTAAAATATTTCCTCAGCACGGCTTATTAGATCTTTACTCGCTAACAGTATTAGATTTCGTTGACAATTTCAATAGATAAAATCGACTCGTGAACATTCTATTTTCTGCGAAATATATTTTTTTATTACTTGCATTTATTTCGTTGGATGAAAATTTAAAGTTTTGAAATTGAAACCAAGCAACATAACTTTTACGTTTGCTCGAAAGTTTGCCTTTCTCTAATAAAAGATAGCTTTTTGTTTTATGACATGCACTGTCTGTTTTATGAAGCTATATTATAACGGTGTAGTATAATAATTATTGTAGAAGTGTATATGCAAATACATATCTTAATACCTATGTTATTAACGAATGTAACTGCGAAGTAAAATAGCACATTATTTATGACAGGTTTAGAGTTTATAGTAAAATTAAATTGTCTTTTATACATTTTTAAATTATAGTCTGTTTTAAACTTGATAGTACAAAAGAAGTGACCTAAAATAAATAAATCGGTAAGCGAATAAGATATGCAGAGCTGATTATTTTCTTTATATTCTTCACATGATCTATTCTTGTTATCATTACATATGATAAAACAAAGTCCTCTGCAACGTCTGTCTGTTCGCGATAAACTCAAAAAGTACTGAACGGATTTTTACCAGTAGATAAAGTGATTCATGAGGAAGGCTTGGGTATATGATTTGTTCAATTTTTTATTATTATCATGGTGGGACAACGTCCTCAGGGCCCGCTAGTTTATTATAATATTTGGTTTTATATTTTTATCGAGGTAAAACTTAACAACATTTTTTTAAGTAGGGTTTTGTTACATGTATTTGTTATATTTGTATATAACCAGGTATATAAAGATGTATTTGTTTTAAGCTCAATGTTGTTATACCAGGTGAAAGGTTAGGCACTCGCAGTATTCTAAGATATGACACTTCATGGTCACATTTAACATATAGAATAATAATATTAAAACAAATACTAATAAACAACCAAGAAACCTAAGTTAAACTTTGTTCTAAGACTTTAAAAAGTATAGCTACAAATGTGTAAATACAATAACAAACCTAAGTGCAATGACCGCTACCAAAAGCTACAATGGGCGACCCGGAGTTAATAACTTTCGATAGTAGAATGGGCAATAAACCCTTTTGTTTTGTTCCTGACGTTCCCACGTTCCCTTTTAAATGAAAGTGAAATCACCGGACGGTCATTGACACTGTGCTTTAACATAGACGCGTGGATGATTGTGTATAATATTTGTATTCTTCTAGATAATTAGGTCAGATATTAAGCACCTATTTTTTTATGATTTAGAGCGAGAATCGAGTGCCGAGTGGCTTCCAGAAATATTGCTACAGTCTAAACAGTCAGCTGGTATATTTTATTTATGTGTAATTCAATTCTCTTTCGTTGGTCTTTCAGGCAGCCATTTGTTCTCAAAATTACTTAAATATATCATCACGCAAATCAGCATCCAATTTTATAGGTTACCTAATTGTATTTATATTGCTCAAAGGATTACTTCTTCCTCTTAACTCTATAATCCAGAAAGTAATAGTAAGATTTCGAAAATTTATTTTGCTTTATAGCCTATTTATTGAAGGTTATATGATATCTAATACGCTACGACCCTTACGATTACAGCAACTGTTATACGAAATGTTGGTCAGAATGCATAGTAAGCGAAAACAAAGTGAATGGCCTCGAAAGTCGAGACTTGCCGAACTGTGAATGCCAATATCACTAAGGTACCTGGCCTCGCGCAGTCCATTCGGATCTTTACGTAATCGTCGTACTTTACACGGAATTATTTTAAGCTTACATAACTGTGTTGATAATTCATAATAACTAAAGATACGTTACCTACATGATATTTTGACAAAACAAATGGCACGATATCGCACATATGCGTAAAATAATATTCTACCGCCACACTGTCTTAGATAAAATGTGGAAGTAAGATAGCATATGTATTCTCAATATCGGTAGTAAAAAAAAAGTTATATGTTGCTTAAATACAGGCGGATTGACGGGCAGTCGTTAAAAATAAGCTAACTAGCCAAGTTTTCAAAAGGCGCTGTCGAAGCGCTTATGATGTATCTATATAATATCATTGAATTCAAATATTTAAAAATTAAATGCAAGCGAAATCGCAGTTTGTCGTTGGTATAACTATGCGAGGAGCCTTCTTTTCACGTTTCACCGTTGACAAATTCTTTTACTGTGCACGTAAATTCAAAAAGCAATAGGCATCATTATTTATAAGGTCTTTACCTTTAGATTACTTCGTCAAATGAACGAGGCAATAAAACCTTATTACTGGCCTGAATATTTAATAAACAATTTATGTTCACATCAACTAGACTCAACCACGTTAAATGTCGATATTGATACATCTATACCAGTTGAGTTCTTATAAATAATTCTTTTTTTTTCACACGATATCTTCGTGAGTTTTGATTTCAATTTAAGTGTTCTAAAATTAAGGTAATTAAGGTACGAGCATTAGTAATTTCTGCATTGTTTAATTTCCACCCCCATATAATTTTTTTACCTGTTCGGTTTTGCAAATATACGAGGTACATACAGTGTCTGTGAATAAAAATGTGTCTGTGATTATCGTTGCTTGAGTGCTATGAGTTGTGTTTATATAAACTTGGTTTAAAAGTGCTTACAATAATCCTCTCTCACAAAAACTTTATATTAATCATGTAATGATGTACTCATTGGTGTGTCTCTATCGGATCAATGACCTTTTTGTTCACTCATATCAGACCAGAATAAAGATATTTTTAGATATTTAAGTTATCGTAATTTGCTAGCCGGGTATATTTTTCAAGTTTTGATTGATTGATTGGTGACTGTATCATTTCGTTTAGGTTCACTTCTTATTTAGTTCGCTACATAACCCTCAAGAAGAAAATCTGGCGTCAAGGGCTAATTGGTCTACAATAGGTTGGGTAGGATGGGCAAATTGTCAGGCGCATTCATTCTAAGAGCTTAAGTGACCTGTGAAAAAATACTTGCAGAAAAACAACATCTTTACATTGGCAGGAGAACTCATCCAAATAATTTGCCACTGGTCTCTAAAGGTATAGAGATATGTCATTTTTAGAGAGCCTGCTCATTAGCCGTGGCGTCACTATCTTTGTTCTTTGTTACGTAACTTCAAGTAAGATTGCGTTCAAACGCTAACCTATAGATAGATAAAAGAATGTAAAATATATCTGTTACTGATAGGATATTTTTTTTAGAATTTTATTGCTTAATTATAAATACCTTCCATATATCAGATTTGATCGAAATCTTGTAGAGTCGTTGTATGTCGATAGTGTAATGTTTAGTGACACTTTGAAAGGAGGTCAACAGTATATGACGAAAAAAAATACATCTTGCCTCGGTTAGGCATATTGTATTTCATTTCACTTGGAGATAAATTAAACTTATGTGTATTGTTACATTATTCTATTTATTGTTATATTGAACGGTTTAAACTCCATCGGTACTTCTTTCGGTTTTAAAAAGTATTCGTAACATGTTCTTTAAGTGAATATTCGAGATTATTTTAAGAGAAACGATTAAAATTAATATATTGTATATTTGGAGAACATTATGGTATATTTTACCGTTTTGGTATAGTAAAAACTGGAACCTAATAGTAGTCTAATTGCATTTGGCTAGGATTTGATAACTTCTACGATTTGTTATTTAAAAGGGTGTAACCACGAGAAAATAAAATTGGCTTGTTGGTGTTATCGTTCTTAAGATTCATTACATCCATAAGCGTTTTTTTATTTATTTTATGTGTCTAAAGCTACAAACTTGTTCACGTTAGATTATTAGTTACTATACATTAATAGCGGTTATATTTCAATGATGAATTACTTTGTTGTGTTATTTTTATAAGAATTAATCACATCTTAAAATAATTGCTTTTATAACTATTTTCAATAATTCCGTTGTTAGGTAGTTTGCTGTTTTATATTTTATTGAAGTTTGTAACAATGATTCGAAAATGCAATGAATATTCATTGTTCGTATCGTGACTTTGAGTGTCAGCACCATTAAAATGCTCCGCCTTTCACACTTATTGGTTGTTGTATGATGACAATTTATTCACACGCTACGAAAATATCAGTAATAATAAAATGCGACTAAATAACTAAAAGCAGAATAATTGTATCTTAAATATGTAATTAATTATCCTGTGCGCGGGAATAATGCGTTACATTATTAGTAATTGTAACAATGACAATTTCTATTAATTACTCGAATTAATCTTTCACAGAGAGCTGGGGTCAAAGTGACGGACATCGCTTCACTTATCCGGCGTCACCGCTGCTTACACAAGGGAATGACGTAAACCCGAACACTTTGTGCTCAGATGAACCCGGTAATGGAGATGAATGCGTCCATGTTAAAAATGTTCCGCTTCACTCTACCGTGGAGATTGTGATGTTTGATCAAGGTACCTCTTTTATTTTATATCATTACATAGTATGAAACAAAGTCCACTACCGTGTCTGTCTGTCTGTCTGTTCGCGATAAACTCAAAAACTACTGAACGAATTTTCATGCGGTTTTCACCAGTAGATAAAGTGATTCACGAGGAAGATTTTGGTATTTAATATGTCCAGGTTTTTTTTTATTATCAGGGTGGGACAGCGTCCGCCAGGACTGCTAGTTATGTATATACTAATAATGAAACCGCAAAGAAAGTTAGAACATGGTAACAAGTTAAAACTAGAAAGAGTAAAACATATTTTCAATAACCAGCCCCTTAATTACTTATTTTGGAAGAATAAAGCTATGAGGTTTTGGCGGGTTCCTGGAATGCCATATAGTGGTCTTTATATTTTATTCATAATCTTGAGTTATTTGGCTCTATATTGTGTAATGTTGGTGGTGCTTTACGTAATACAGTTTAGTTATTGTGCACAAGTGAAGTGGATCGGAAATAATACCACGGAGCATGGATTCTGATTTGCCACAAAAACTCCCAGGAAAGTTCTAACAAGATGGCCACCATCTTGTTAGTTCATTGAAATTATTTCAAGAAACTTGTAATACCGTTACTCACTTGACAATGGCAGTAATAGCTTACTAGGAGACTGGTTGCCAAAAATAAAATAGAAGAAAAAGAACAAAGCGATACCAGAAAAGGTTTAAATATCGAATTTGAAATAGTTAATTCCGTTTGCATCAGTTATATTACATTTTAGAAAACATCTCTATATGCGTACAGTGAGCCAAAAGAAAATAATCTATCAGCTATCTTCGTTAATATTACAAAAATAGTCGGTATATCACGAATGTTTTTTACTTAGGACATTGTAATACTTAATATATATAAGAGAAAATCAACGCATGTTTGCCAGAGCTCGGTCAATGACGTAATAAAAGTATATACCTAAATCTATTCGTTCTCTGCCTAAATCTCCGTGATAGAAAACAAGTACCAGTGCCTTTGTGTCTTCCAGTATTCAGACCTACATGATTTACAGTACAAATTTTACTTTAAGTTGCGTGTGGTACATGCGTTTGGTATTTTGAAGACAACATCTTAAAGGGTGTAATCGGTTTAGGTACTTATCCAATGATTTTTAATAATTGCACCACAATATTTTTCTACATCGGAAGATCATGGTAGTTTTCAAATTCGCAATCTTTCGAAGCGGCGTTCCAGCGTGTTACCACGAAGATATATAAAAGTCATCACAGATAATGTTTTGTTTTAATTTTTCATTCTCACGCGATTTCTGACACCAAGTTTACCACGGTCGCGTGCCTAACACTATTGTTCATGTATTGTCAAGTGCAATAAAAATAAATTTGCAAATTATGGTAAAATCTAAATACATTACTTCATTACTTGACAAATTAAATTCCTCCACATACCATATGTTTATACTAATCCATTTACAGAGCTGTAGAGACTATGACTAACAATATGTATATCCGAGGATATACAAGAGTTCTTGTTGTGGTATCAAGCCCATCAAGAACATAAATGTGAAATGAGAGCCAATTTCAATGTTATGAAATATGCCTTGGTTGTTGACTTCAACGACAAAAGAAGTGAGATCTGAATGGGTACCAAATTCAATGGTCAGTCCCGGAAATTTATTTAAAACTAGTCTCTGCCCGCGACTTTGTTCGCGTGGAATAGTTACTTCGGGCTAACGCTAACACGCAGCGGAAGCTCTCAAGAGAAAAAAAAACCGCGACTTTGAAACATTCTTAATTGGCGTTCCGCTCCTATTATTCTTAGCGTGATGATATAAAGACATATAGCCTATAACCTTCCGCGATAAATGAGCTATATAACACTGAAATAATTTTTCAAATCGGACCAGTAGTTCCTGAGATTACCCCCTACAATGTCACAAATATCTTTTTATAATATTAGTATAGACAACATAAAATATGTTATAACAATTTAAAATATCATTTCTGCTTATAACTTGTGATAATATTGAAGCCCAAGGTCTGACTTGGCTAGTTCGAACATACAACTTAGTTTGACACGCTACCGTGTGTCTAGATTTGTATTATATGTTAACTGTTTCCATGATCATCTAGTAAGTAACAAGGATCTTTGTGCAGTGAATCGAAACAAAGTTGTAGTAAGCAGGTTCTATTAATCTGACATTCAGAAAACATTCCATATTTCTCTAAAAAGATGTAATCAAAGATGTAAGTGATCTCTAAGTAGTATGATATTTTTGAAACAACGAATTCTTGTTTGTGATACGTTAAGATTGATAAGTATAGAAATAAGTAGTTTCATTTTAAACCAAATTTACATAAATTGTACATTGTCTATGGGAAGATATCTAATTTTATACGTAACAAGTTTTGCTTTACGTAACTGACTGAGATTATTACATTAAACTAGCGTTTATTCGCTGCTTTTCTCGTGTCAATGTTTAACCCGGAACATAACGCTATTCCTTGAGAAAAGTTCATTTCTTTTCTAAATGAAAAGTGTCCTATGTTCTTTTTTATACTCCTGACAACGTCTATGCGAAATTTCGTGATGTTTAGTTGAGTGGTTAAAGCGTGAATGCGTAAGACATACATTCATATTAGCGTTTATAATATTGGTAACATTGACATATAAAAACCCAAGACGCACAGTCTTGAATAAAAGTAGCGCTCCAAACCGGCCGCAAGAACTCCCTAATATACATAAGTGGTTATAGTTATGCCAGAAACTAATGATTTTGTAAATTCAACCTTACCTGAATGATTTAAAGTTTTTTTTACAAGGACGCAAGCGACGCGAGATGATTTGAAATGACTGCATAATCCAAAATTATGCACTCATTTTGTGTGCAGGCTGTGAGACGTTAAGTAAGCATCTTGGGTTTTTGTATATCAATGATTGGTAAGGATTGTTATACACAAGTTCTGTTGGAGTGTTCTTCAATCGTGAAATACGTTTTATCATAAACACAAACTTTACGATGCGACCGTCGATTCCATCTTTCCGATAACGTCGCCATAAAGACCTTTATCGGGAATCAGAACGGACAGTTTCCGACTACATCTGCGCCGAGCCTTACCTATTCCACTTTTAAGATATTGATTTAAAGTTTTGCAGTTGAACTTGATATATTTTGCCACTGAAATGTAAACTGTAATCGTATAAGACGATAAGTATAAATTCTCTTTTCACTAAATTTGCACAGTTTTTTTCTATTTATATTATGTCGGATTCTATATGGATCGTGTTTCGGATTTTACGGAGTTTAGGTTTTGCTGAATATCGTAAGCTTATGCACTAGATATACAATAAGGTTGCGTTATAACATAACGTCAAAGATGTTCAAAAATACAGAACGATTATTTAAATAGTAGGTGCTAGAGCCACGTTGAAGCGATTACTGGTTTTAGCATGAATTGGTTGGCTCGCCCGGGATAGTATCAACTGACAAACAGAAAATCGACGTGAAGTAACAGTGCTTGCATTGTTGCGTTTCGTTCGGTTAGTGAGAGCGCCGGAGGCCCACCTTCCCTCCCTCCACTTCTTCCTTCTCTCCCTCCTCCAAACACTGGCTGGCAACGCACTTACAACTCCCTAAACGTTGCCATCGTAATCACATTTCAAATATTCCCTTCGCATCTGTTCATAATGACATTATTAAAAACGAAATACGTACAAAATAAATGTAGTGTTAAAAAATGCTATATTCTTAGTTATTATAATCAATAAACTAAGGTAAGTTTTCGACTGGAAGAATCAATAGATAATGTAGGAATAGTCGATAAGTGAAGGTAAATTCAACTTAGTCTTGCATATATCGTTGGATATATATATATATATATACTAGCGGACCGGGCGGACGTTGTCCTGCCTTGATAATAAAAAAAATCCTAAAAGTCAACTGCAGCGCCACCTACCGGGTCCAATTGTGAATCTAAACCATTCTCGGATCTCCACGAACACACACAAAAAATTTCATCAAAATCGCCAGTCGTTTAGAAGTTCAGTCACAACACACGCACACAAAAAATATATATAATATATATATATATATATATATATATATATAACAAAAAAAAAAAAAAATATAACATAAAAAATATTTTTTAATATCTGTGCCAAGCACCAAAGGCAGCAATCATGTTTGAAATAAAATTATATAACACATTAATCCGTAAAACTGTGGTGTTAAAGCTCGTCTCTTCGAGAATTAACACCTCCATGTTAGCTCCGTCTGCGAATCGTAAATATTTTTGACTTTTATTAGATCGTCAATTTACCTTTTAGTTTCAACTTTCGTTTAACGAAACCCGCCTACGGCACTTGCTTCATCGTTTAAAATGACGGAAGGTGTTTTAACAGTCAATATTCATTGCACACAATACGCCGAGACATACAATGACAATGTTTATCTTGAGTAACCATCATTAAGTGCATACGAAACGTTTTCGCATCGTAATACATAGTATTTGAGCCCGTTGATGCTATACAAACAAGAGAGAGTGAAATGTAGTTATTTTCCGTGCAGACATGTCCGCGGGAAGTTGTTTTTGTTAAATTACATAACTTCATCAAGAGCTTTGTTTGGGAAAACTAAGTTTAAATATCAAGTTATATTAAGTTTGAATATCCATACAAATAATAAAATTGACACGTTTATTTGGACTGTTAGGATAATAGCTTGTTACTTAATTGATATGAAAGTAAATACAGCGGTAATAACAAAGATTAAACAATTAAAAAAAAAATCTCTATCTTTTCTGACTAATCTGCGAAATGTTTGGACCAAATCGGATCGTTTTTTTATTGGTAAATAGCTGATTTTATAACAAGTAGCATAGGCTACTAATATTTTTAAATTATAGCTCCGCGCAGGTATAAACTTTAGTTAATATTATAAATGTGAATGTAAGTATGTCTGTTTGTTTGTTACGCTTAAAGCGTGCTTTCATGCCTTAGCTAGTCTCCAGATCATTATGACATTTTGCATACACATTGTGAGAGATAGAGAAAAAGACCAAGGATATTTTTAATTTAGAAAAAAATCACTTTTCTCGACAGATAGTTCAAACCTACATTAATGTAAGCAAAGCCGCGGGCATAAGCTATTATTATATAAAGATACAAATGTACACGAACTAGGAGAATACCATTATACATAAAACGTATTTAAAATGTTTCTTTTACGGATTGCTATTTTGGTCGATATATTAATTCTGAAGTAATCTTGGGTAGTCAGCTAAGCATTTTTCTACTACATATACGTATATTTATATATATCTATACATATAATAAGAATGTAAATCCAACGTGATTGTACTTTTTCGTTTTTTATGAAAAAAAATATTGCAGGTGTCTTGGAATAAGTAATAAAATACATTTCAATCATTTTCAAAAATGTCTGTCTATTTGTATGAACACGCATAACTGCTAAAGTACTGCGTACACGATAAAACCTCATCAAGACAATCATAAACCATATCTTCGAGAGTAACTTAGTCCTTCTTTCATTAAAATCGGTCCACTCTATCGAAAGTTATTGTAATTTTAATGACGACGCGGCGTAAGTACGACAGAAAAGTAGATAAGTAAATGGACTTAATACGTTGAGATGACTTTATTAATCACTATTTTTTACATAAGGTACCACACGGTCGAAGTCGATATTAAGAAGAAATATATGAATAACTGGAATTTATTAATTACTATTTATTACAGTTTACATTAAATGTTTATATCGTATTTTGAGTACAATATAAAGTGCACTGATGTTAATTACAAAAGCATTTCTATTTCTATTTAGTCGCGTGATTATGTACAAGTATTTAATTATTTTTTAATTTGTATGAAATTAATACCTATAAATGACTGCGTAGCGAATTGTTTATAGCAATTGTTGTATACTAAATACGACTGTAACTTTCTCTAAGTGATTGACTTAGGTACGTACACGGCTGTGACTAATATTTTAATTCTAACCTGTCATATAGATGGCTAACTTCAATCAGAACCAACGCAGTAATTATTATTATATATATACATATAATTAATAAATATATTAATAAGTTAATATATTATATAGAGAATGAATAGCTGAATACAGTCGCGTATGTTGAGATTAATTACGCTTTTGTTAAATGATAATAGGAATATTTTTCACAATACGTGCCTTCAATCGTTATTTTAATTGTTAGCGAAGCGGAAGTAGATACTGTTGGGTAACATGTCAAGGAAATTGTACACCGTACGATGGAATAGAATAACCGACGTATAATGTGTCTCGAGCGAATTGCTTTTATACGAAAAAGAAAAATACAATTCTGAATTGAATAGATGCTATTGAGGTATATTGAGAATAATGTTATCTATAACATAATGTGAAGGTAAAGGGAATATATAATACTTCTTCGGGTTATATTATTCATAGCGATGTTAAAATCCCTTTAGGGTTTGTCAACAAATTAGAAATACTTATGTATAAATGTAAAGTGATTATACTCCTCTTGCGGAGTCACTTAATAATCACTTGAACTTGAAAGTGAGTTATTGATGAGTAATATGAGTGCTAGTTGCCAGAACTAAGGCATTTGTCACAATATTTTGGCAGAACCCTGTTCAGATGCCTCAAGATGTTATATAATGATAGCCCATAAACGATTCGCCTGTTCATTGAACCTGGCTAGAATGGGGAACGATGAGGCTGATATGTTCGTTGGAATAAAAACCCCTAAAAATTAAATTAAAAAAAAAGTAGGATGATAAATGCATTGATGTATGTATTGTCTAATTCTTTGGTTTATTATATAACCTAAAAGGCATAATGAAATTTTACATATGAGGTGTCATTAGATTCGTATTAGCTGTGTCAGTAATGTATATGATTTCTGTAAAAAAAGAGGCTTTGAAACTGGGTCTATATATTTTTTATATAATTAATTGTACTTGTTAAAATTATTTGAGTTTTAATAATGATTTTCTTATAAAATCGGGTATTAAACAAAAATTGAGACTTATAAGTATCATCATTACATAGTATAAAACAAAGTCCCCTACCGCGTCTGTCTGTCTGTCTGTTCGCGATAAACTCAAAAACTACTGAACGGATTTTGAAGCGGTTTTCACCACTGGATAAAGTGATTCATGAGGAACGTTTTGGTATATAATTTGTCAAGAATTTTTCTTATAATCAGGGCGGGACAACGACTGCCGGGTCCGCTAGTTAAAAAATAAAAGGCAAATTTACATAGTAGTCCGGTGAAGCTGTTAAGACCTTGCTAGGTCAATAGCGTAGTCAATTTGGAAAAAAAGCAAATCTACGTTATAAGAAAATTAAACACTGCATCAATAATATGATCGAAATAAGAAAACCTATATTTATAGCAGGATCAGTAGATGCGAACTAACTTACGATGCTGTTGATTTATTCAAGAAACAGAGACACATATTTCATCCAATTGATTCTATCCAAAGAATACTTTAAAAATCTTACAAACGAATGTTGAAACATTTTCTACTCTACATTTTTTCCTTGCTTTGTTATGTAAAATACACTGTGCTCAAACCAAATGACATATCTATAATACTATATGTATAATTGTTTGTTTGTGGGGAAGGTAATCTCTGAAATGATTTATTTGGTTCTGATTTTTTTTCCACTCATAGAAAGGACGGTAACCCCTTCTGACATATTTTATTATTATTACGTTTTATATGGCAATTAACACGAAGCCACAGGCGGTTTTTAGTCCTCACTAATATTATAAACGAGCTTCTGCTCGCAATTTCGTCCGTGTGGAATAGTTACTTTGGGCTAATGCTAACATTAACTCGCGACATTGTTTACGTAGAAGGAGAAAATATTTTTAAACTAGCGGGCCCGACAGACGTTGTCCCGCCCTAATTATAAAAAAATCCTTGACAAAACGTTCCCCGTGAATCACTTTATCCACTGGTGAAAACCACTTGAAAATCCGTTCAGTAGTTTTTGAGTTTATCGCGAACAGACAGACAGACAGACGCGGTAGGGGACTTTGTTTTATACTATGTAATGATGATAGGTACGTTAACCTCGATTTTGAATCATTCTTCATTGGGGCTCCGCTCCTATTGATCTTAGCTTGGTGATATAGCCTTATTTAGCCTATAGCCTTGCTCGCAAAATGAGCTTTTTAACACTGAAAGATTTTTTCAAATCAAACCAGTGGTTCCTAAGATTAGCGCGTTCAAGCAAGTTTTTTTGTCTCGAACTGACTACGCTATTGACCTAGCAAGGTCTTAACAGCTTCACCGGACTACTCGCGTTCGAGCAAACAACCTCTTCAGCTTTACAATATCAGTATATACTAGCTGTGCCCGCGACTTCGTCCGCGTGGAACCTGATGTATAAAACAATGACTAATAAAGTCTACTGAACGTATTTAGTCCATTTGCTTATCTACTTTTCTCTCATACTTAAGTCGCGGCGCCATTAAAATTACAATAACTTTTGATAGAGTGGACCGATTTTAATGAAACAAAAACTTAGTTACTCCCGAGGATATGCTTTACGACTTCCTTATATGATGTTTTATTGTGAACCCCGTACTTTAGCAGTGATGCGTGTTGAAACAGACAGACAGGAAATTTCTGAAAATGGCTGGAATATATTCTATTACTTATTCCTAGACACCTGCAACAATTTTTTTCACGAAAATAGAAAAAGTACAGACACGTTACATTTACATTCAAATTATATGTGTAGAAGACTAGTATAGATGGGAACGTGAGTTTGATTGTTACGCTTTCAAGTCACTCAACCGATCAACATGGAATTTTGCATAAACGTTATCACCGGTACAGAGAAGGAAATAGAGTAACCTTTTGTCCATAAAAAAATGCTGTTCCGGAGGCATAGGTCAGATTTATAATAACAGCGAAGCCGCGAGTAACAGCTAGTTTAGTATAAATATGTTTTAGTAACGTAGGATGCCGCCCGATGTATAATATGTTACAAAGGTAAATAATAAGGGATTGGTCATCTAAAGTGGATATCGCACATATCTGTTAAAAAAATTAACGTTTTTTTTTCTTTTTTTTAAATTGTAGCTCGGCAAAGTGACTGTACTGTGCCTGATGGTAAGCACAGTACAATCTAAAAACAAGGGCGACCACCGAAAGACATACTATCCATCGCCGGTCGCCGCTGTCATGCCGGCCTGAAAGCGACCCAGTCAGGGACAGCCCCCCCCCCGGTTGCTGGATATACACCGGCTGATCCCGGAACGCGACACACCCAAACGTGCCACTATGGCGGGTGTTCCACCTGGTGTACGGTGGTCGCGATCCAGTCGGGTACAGACACCCTACCACCCCGCCAATTTTACGTTACGAGATTTAATATTGAGATATTTTAAAAACGTTACTATGCGGGCATATTAATAACTGCCGTTGGAACTAGGGATTTTAACCGATTTTAAAAAGATGGAGGTGCTCAGTATCGGTTATATTTTTTATGTTTGTTACCTCAGAACTTCGTCATTTATAAGTCTTTTTTTTAATCAGAAATGGAATATTTTCAAGGGTGATCAAGGAATTTCTGGTTGCGATTTGCTTGAAGTCGGTTTTGTCGAAATGATTATTTAATCGCAACTGTTTTTAACGGAGTTTTGTTTGTTGTGTAATTATTTGTTTAGTTGGTACAGTAATTTGAATGGGCTCTTGTTAAGGAGCAGTCAAGTTGTATTTGATAACCCTTTAATTTATTTTGACTATGTTTATCAATGCATAGAACTTTCGTGTCTTTAAATGTTATCATTAGCGGTGTAAATAATACAGACGACCACAATCCATAATGTATGTTTACGTTATATAGATAAAAACAAGTAATTGTTACCGAATTAATCGAATACATCCTAACTAACTTTACTAATATTATAATTGGGAATGTGAGTTAGTTTGTTTGTTACGCTTTCACGTTCTAATTACTAAATCGATCATTATGAAATATTGCATACACGTTATCAAGAGTACCGAAAAGGAGGTAGTGTATGTGAATAGATATTAACGCGAGCGGATCCGCGAGCAAAGCTAGTTATATAAGTAGAATATTGGTGGTAGAATACTAAATAAATCAATGTACTTTCAAATCCTCTAATGAGCCCGAACCTATCGGTGAAGGAAAATACCGCGATGAAACTATAGCATGGTGGTTTTTTTTAACACCTGACTGTTTAGTTACAACCTCATGTTGAAAATCTATCACCAAGCATCTATAGGTGTGTTCCAGAGTCGGAAATAACCCACTCTCTCCCCCGAGAGGGTGGCGTATCCATAAAGGATTTCCCCACGTAAATAAAAAAAAAAATTAGGTATATTGTCTTTCCTTTCTTGGACCACGTCGTCATTTAACATTAGATGAAATTATGGCCAACCGCTAAAACCAAAACGGTGTTATTACAAATAAGTTAAATACTTGGTTTAAAAAGGTTTCGAATTAAATGCACCGCGCTCGCCAGAGGCAAGTTC
Source organism: Antheraea yamamai (assembly GCA_036509395.1). Classification (NCBI taxonomy): domain Eukaryota; kingdom Metazoa; phylum Arthropoda; class Insecta; order Lepidoptera; family Saturniidae; genus Antheraea; species Antheraea yamamai. The sequence continues at coordinate 6,314,003 of AP028433.1, forward strand.
ACGTTATCCTTTTTCGCAAGTCTAACCTAACGTAACCAAAGCGATACAAAAGAGCAAGATGGCGAACATTCAGCGACCGCGGTGCATTTAATTCGAAACCTTTTTAAAGCGAGTATTCATTGCGTATTTAACTTTTTTGTAATAACACCGATAAAGTATAAAAAAGGAACTATAGTACGATGGTATGGCATTTTGTAACTAGTAATATCATGATAAAATTTTATTGCTCAATAACTATTAATGTATTCAGACATCTGTACTGTCAGATATGTAAATGTAACTAAACGCAAACTTTGTGAAACATTACTGAACGTAAACGTCACGTCCTTTTTTGACATATGAAATGTCAAATACAACTTCCGTCTCCTTTTGCTTTTGCTGTAACTCAATGTCGTGTGAACTAATATACACGTCCAAAACAAACTTGTGTTTATATTACGAAACTCTACGATTTTTCTAACATGTACCTGATATATCGCTCTGGTTGTCTTAGTAACTTTTGCTTATGAAAATTATCGGCCACAACGACACTTAGTATAATAAATTATACCGGTCAAACATTATCTTGCAATTCGATAAGTAAGACAAGCAGAATTATTCATAAAACAGATGACTCGAATAAACACAGCACTGGAACTATTTTTTGTTACATAACTGAATGGTTCCTTCGGTTTAGTATTGGCGAGTAACTGGCTGACTCGTCTTCTAGGTATATTGTGTTTACTATCTTGCACCACATGGTCTTTTAACCTCATATGAAATCGTGGTCAAAGGCTACAACCTATTAAATGTTTAAAAAAAAACATTACTGGTCAAAGAAACGGTTTTAGTATTCCGTGGGACTATACCACGGATATAATTAAATAGCTTCTGCTCGCGACTTCGTCCGCTTGGAATAGTTACTTTGGGCTAGCAATAACACACATTGGAAGCACTCAAAACGAAAAAAAAAAACGATTTTGAAACACACTTCATTGGTGGTCCGCTCCTTTTTTTTTGTAACACGACAAAGTGACTGTACTATTCTTGATGGTAAATATAGTACAATCAAAAAACAATGGCAACCACCGAGAGACAAACTATCCGTCGCCGGTCGCCGCTGTCATGCCGGCCAACTTTACGTTACGCTTGAAAGACCCCATGTCATAGGAAGGAGGGACACACTAGCCGGGAGATTGACATTGACCCACAGCTTCAGCCGCTACACACACAGCTTTGCTGTACAGCAAAGATATGACGTTGCGAACTTTTTAGTTCGCGTCGAGATACAATTTACTGTAAAACTGTGGCTCCGAATATCAGCGCGCGTGGTTCGGTTATGGAAAGGGGAGGAAGAGATTAAATAACTCTTCGGAACACTCGCCGTGATACAGACGGTAGAACCAGTGAGGCTATGTCCCTGCGCAACTGAAGCGGCTGTATATACACTGTTACGTCTGCATCATTGACAGTGCGGACAGCTCGTCTCTGCAACATCTTCGGCCTATCTAATTGGTCTTAGCGTGATGATATATAGCCTATAGCTTTCCTCGATAAAGGACCTATCTAACACTGATTCAAATCGGACCAGTAGTTCCTGAGATTAACGTGTTCAACCAAACAAACAAACCCTCCAGGTTTATAATATTAGTATAGATTTAAATAATGAAGTAATTTTATTTTTATTACAGGCGGTGAGTCAGATCACATTTTCCATCTACACGGGTACAGTTTCTACGTCGTCGGCATAAGGGAGTTCAATAGTAGCTTGAACAAGGACAGTGTTAAGAGAATGAACGAAGATGGGTCTTTATTTGCATCAAAAAATCTAAAAAATCCAGTAATGAAGGACACCATTGTGATACCAAAGTTTGGAGTGGTAGCTTTGCGGTTCAAAGCAAGTAATCCAGGTTATTGGATGATGAGGGATGAACGATCGACGCATTGGACTCGCGGATTGGATTTTGTACTCAAAGTTGGTGAACAAAGTGACTTTGTACAAGCGCCCACGGATTTCCCAAAATGCGGCTCTTACGTCGGTCCGGAATATTTCCTCATATAATGACCATATTCACAAGTAGTAGCCATTACTTATAGCTCGAGATACTATTACTTAATTTATTTAATTTACTTATATAAAACATCTATAACTCGTAAATAATGTTTAACTGAATTTTGGTATAAGACTTTAGATAATTTTTGAGTTTAATGTATTCTCATAATTATAATGTACATTACATAGTATAAAACAAAGTCCACTGCTACGTCTGTCTGTCTGTTCGCGATAAACTCAAAAACTGCTGAACGGATTTTTATGTGGTTTTCATCAGTAGATAAAGTGATTCACTGGGAATATTTTGGTATATAATTTGTCAAAGTTTTTTTATTATTATCAGGGCAGGACAGTGTCCGCCGTGCCAGCTAGTAAAAATATATAATTCTTTACAGTTTTACATTAGTTGTTATCCGCCTGCTTAACCGTACATTTAATAAAATTTTAATTAAAAAAAAATTGTAAAGTCTCAATATAGTTAAAAAGATAAATAGCCTAAAACCTACGAAAAAATCCGCATCAAATGGTCCTATGCCGACACGTTCAGTAGTTTTGACGAGGCTGTGCCTCAGAAGAACTTTATTTTCATTATATATTTCATTCATTACATATATATTTTCATTATATATGAACCGTTATATTGAGAAGACTGATAAGTCAGATTTTATTTTAAATATTTGTTACAAGTTAAAGTTTTTGAAAGAAAGTTTTGTAATATACTTTGTAAATAAACGTTTCTAAATAACTTTTACGTATTTTTATTTAATCTATTTCAGGTAATATTCTACTGTATTCGACAAAGGAATATTATACCCAAACTGTGCTAAAGCATTATAAATCGCTTGATCTCGTCTTGACAGATTGTTCTCGTTCTGAGATAAAAACGGTAACCGTATTTGGGTGAGTGTCCAAATGATGAGTAGTGAAAGTATTTATATTCATCGGACACGGCGTTTAGTTGACTGGAAATAGTGGCAATGCACTGCGGTCAGTGATCAAAATTCACCTTGCGTTACCGTGGCCTAAATCCAACTATTGAAATAGTACCAAATAAAATAGAACAGAAATATGTTGACATCGAAGTATTGCAATCGTTTCAATGAAACGGTTGATGTCACTTCTCAATTTACATAGCACGTTATAATTTTTGATTTGATAACGTCTTATAAATCTATTAACGCTGGCTACACGCACGAAAAAGCATGACTCATTGTCACGTTCCGTCTGAGCAGAGCGTGCAAGCGAGAGCGGGGAGCAAGCGATAAAGAGGCGCGATCAGCCGAATAATTCAATTCAATTCATAAAGGTATACAATTTTTCTAATAATGTATTCTTATTACGTAATCATGTTAAATTATCATCCCTAAGCCGACTTTACAGATAACCAATTTTTTTTCTTTATAAAAGTGCGTTGCGATCTGTCGGCATTTTTTTTTTAGCTTAAATACAAATGAGAAAAATAAACAGGAACACTTACTGCACAACAGACAAACATTTTTACTTTCCGTATAATTAATTTGCAACCTGTAGGGAAACTCGGAAGTGATTTTACATATTCATGAGTTTTATGCATTAATAGGGCTACCCGAGGACGCAGGCAGGTAACTGACGTTCTGGGTTGTCTCGCTGTGTTGTATGATGTAATGTTGGAATATAATTTAAAATGAAATCATCGTTATCTTCCGTTTTATGTGTTTCAAGCTAATATATCTGTTCCGTGGTAGAGCCACGTTGAAGCTATTTTTCAGCATGAATGTGTCGGCTCGCCCGGGGTACTACCACCCGACTCACAGAAATACCGACGTGAAGTAACAGTGCTTGCATTGTTGCGTTTCGTTCGGTCAGTGAGAGCACCGGAGGGCCGCTTCCTCTCTCCTTACCGCCCGCCCTCCTTTCCCCACTCCTTCCCACCCAAACGCAGGCTGGAAACGCACTTACGACGCTCCTAGTGTTGCTAGTGTCTATGGACGGCGGTGATCTCTTAAGATCAGGTGACCCGCCTGTTCGTTTGCCTCTTATGATATAAAAAAAGTCGATTAAGATAGATTCCAATATAATTGTTAACGTATTTAAATTTTTAGTCCAGTAATATTTTCAAACACATTACGATTCTCAAAAAAAAAATACTAGCAAATTCTGCCGACGTCGTATGCATCGCTTATTATTTTAACAATATAATCTATGTATAAAGGAAAAGACACAGATACGATACCGCTTGCCCCATTTCTCCACGGCAAGAACGGCAGACCTCTATTATGTTATTGGAATTCTTCAGTCCTCGTAAATGTTTCTATCAGCCTTCTATCGTATTTATTTTATCTTTCGTCAAAAAAAATTAATCATCTTCAATCATAACTATTAATGAGTCAACGATGTGGCCATATGTGGGCATCATGCTATTCCGAAACTGAGGATTGTCTTGGAAGCCGCTGCCAAAATATACGGATCAGTGCTTAGTATCATATTTTCTACTTATTAAAAGTTATCCAAACTAGAAAATGTCAAGACGACTTTATGGTTACAGGTTTTCCTTGCTTAGAGTCATTACAGATATTAGATATTACCATAGAGTAGTAGCAGTATTGAATATAATTCATATTTGTATAATTAAAATGATAGACGTCTACAGTTGTAAGTGCAGTAAGTAAGTTGTAAAAAGCAATAAATAGATATTGATCATTTTTTTTTAAGTGAAAGCCTCTCAAATATCGTTATGTGATTTAAAAAAAATGTAGGGGAAAATTACGTAGACTTATTACGTATGCGTAGACTTTGTGGAATTTCAAAGACTATGTTAACAAAATTGTATGCAAAATTGATTTTATTACACAAAAAATAGTCACTTCCTAGTAGTAATAAACAACGATTTACTTTGCAATGTTCGTTCAAATGACTAAATTATCTAATGAACATAAATTATTGCGTTAGATATACTCGTACGTTATCACTACGCTAAGTAACGTTTAAATGCAATACAAGGATATGAAAGTGGTCTCGCTTTTATTGCGTATAAAATTCATTTACACACTCTTTCAGGGGTTCATTTATATTAACTACATTTCCATTAAGAGTTTACGATCTTAATACTGGGAACCAATTTGTGATTCTGTCAACAGTTAACTACGGAGTGCGGTGTAATAGTTATGTAACTATGTCTATGCAACGTTTCAGTGCGGTCAGATAAGTTTTGCTGTAAATAATGTCATATTTTATAGGTTTTACGTTTGTCCATTCACGATGTCTGAGATGGTAAACACGCTAAATCTAGAGGGGACTGGCTCTGAAGTGCAGCTGCCGGAACACACTTATAGTTGCTTGCTGACAGATTATCAGTTCGAGGGTGGTGACCAGTCAGGCGTGCTTCGAATTTCTTAATTACAGCATGACATTTTTCTTCGACGATAGCTACTACAACGATCGACGATATTTTTAGAATCGCGTGAACTGAAAAAGTCATTTAAAATTAGTATACGTGTCAATTTAATATGGTGTTTAACTCGGAATTTGTGTAAGATTTAGCTCTAGAAGCATCATCTCCACTACACTGTTTTCTATCGCAAATAGTGCTTAAGCTACCGTATTCTGGTCTGGAGTGTGTGATTGGGAATACACATGGCTACACGAAGCGTATCAACTCAGTTTCTTAAGAGTAGTAACCTATTTATTATTGACCTCAGCTTCGATTCAGACTTTTCTAAAATTGCTTATAAATAGGTATAGGTTATATTGACCATTACATAACAGGTTAACTGAATGACCTTTTACTACTATCATAAAAAAAATTGGTGATAGTATCACTTTGAAAAATATTCTTATGATTATGTATTGTCTTGTTTAATATTCAGAATAGGACTATCAACGGACATACTTATTTGTGTAGTGATTCTGCTGAAAACGGTCTCTCGAAATATTTATAAAGCAAATCTATTATTATATTTGGTTTACTGCTTCGATAGCGTTTAAAGGAAAGGAATAGTTTGTAAACTAGCGCTATTCCTAGAACTTGTCTGTTTACAATACACGGAGTGATAAGGTTTCAATACATATATGTTTGTTCCGCGTATCGATGAGTTACCATACAGTCTTATGTCTTGCTTCGTATTGACGATGTTATAGAGAATTCTAGATATTTCTTCAATGATCGAATGCACATTTTTATATCTTGTTATAATATGAAAGAAATAGTAAAACAGTTAAAAAGTTAAAACATCCTTAAAATGTTTTGATTACGTAGAATATGAAATGTAAAGATTAAAGAAAATGTATACTTTACTAATCTTAAATGATAAATGTTCGTAATATCTCACTTGCTGAATACAATTATTGTTCTCCCAGTAATCTCCTTGGATTAATCGTTTGATAGATGTGCATAATCGCACTAGAATTTGAATGTTTGGCTAACAAATTGACAATTATAGTCAGGTGTTGGGATGAATGCCCGCCGGCGTGATTGGATCGTTGCTGTGACGTTTTGGTTTACCGAATTAAACTATGTGCTTGAAACGTGCGTAATAGAGTAATTATTCGTACCACTAGCGATGTTGAATGCTAATTACTATTAATGAAATAAGGCTAGCATCAATTTGGCAGTGAGATTTTCTGTTTGTATTGTAAAAGTATTTTGGAATCTCGTATAATATTTTAATGTTTCTTATTTCTTTATTTTTTGTGAGTAATCAAATTCATATTAGTCTATTAAAACTTTAGTTAAAAATGATTGAGAATATTTCGTGACGACATCACAGTTTTTATTGAGTTATAACTAAAGTTTAATGGATCCCCGCAATGACGGTTTGAAATTTTATTTCTTTATTTCTAACGGCATGGATTGCGTTTGATGGTGCTTTAACATTCGCAAGAGTTATTATCAATTGCTGGTTAATAAATTTGGAAACAATTGACAATAATGTCAGTTCATACTAAGTTACAAATACTAACATAAAAAATATAGTTGTAAGTAATTGTTTCAAGGAACAAATATGGACTTTTCAGCAAGTTTATTTCACCATAGAAAAGGTTTTAAGCAAAATCGTATACATTTCGTTTATTTATTCGAATATAACTTATTACAAATATCTTTATATTTCTTGCACATTAACAGTACTAGTGGTAACGTCATCTATTATCATTCCAAAAACTTTTAACTCCTTGGACTGGACGCTGAACACGCTGCAGGAGAACACCAGGTCAGTGCACGACGTCCCGCTCCTTACCTTCAGTTTCCCTTCGTCATTGTGACGACGAACCATTCGCCGGTATTTGGTTCCCTTGCGTTTCCAACTAGGTTTCTTTTTATTCATTTGTACACTTCGCACGGGAGTACTAACGAAGAGAATGAGACCAAATGTTCCTATTATAGTAAGGCCATGTAATTAAATAAAATGCTAATTAAACAGTTGAATGTCTGAAATTCTGTTTATACTTTTGAAGATCTCCCTTACGTCTGCTGTCTCACTCATTGATTCACTTTTTTTTATGGAGATTTTTTAACCTAAATCTATTACTTTCTTTCCTAGAAACGTTGACATTTACAAACACAATACAAATTAATCAGCCAATTAAGTGTAGCCGTTCCGAACTGATAGGCTTACAAACATACGGCAATTTATTTTTATTTGTATTTTATATGGATATACTTTGTTCTTATTTATTAAGGAATAATCTTCATGAATAAATAACGGTTCGGTTATAATATTGTCCCTAGGATTAGTCCACAAATTGACAATTAGAGTCAACTGTTGATATTAATACCGAACTTGATTGAATCGAGGCTTTACGATACAGTTGGCCTATTAATATTATATGTCTATCATTTTGTAACATTTACTGTTGTTGAGAGTATACCAATGTATAGATTTGATGTTACGTTAGGTAGAATTGCTTTTGTTAATTCTGAGACTGGCTGCGTACCTAATGCGATTATATAGTTTTAAACTCTTAAGAGGATGAATTTTCAAAAAATCTTTTTTAGTACTCATTTACGTTATACAAAGGAATTTATATTTTATTCCTAATCTTGGGTTAACTCAATGGTTTGTAATATTGATGGTTATTTATGTAATATTGCGGATATTGTGCACAAGTGAGGTGGATGGAAAGTAATACCACGAAGCATGGATTCAGAGATGCCACAAAAACTTCCTGAAAAGTTCTAACATGGGGGCCAACGTCTTGTCAGTATATTGAAATTATCATAACACATTTGTAATATTATTACCTACTCGACAATGGCAGTAATAATGTAGAAGTTTCGATGTCAAAAATAAAATGAATAAAAGGAACCCTGTATAAAGTTTAATTAATACTTCTAGATCAGAACTGGTTCTGTTATGTAAAAGTCTTAAGAATTTTATTAATTAAACATCTATACTAATGTTATAAAGCTGTAAAGTTTGTTTGCATGAAAGTGCTAATCTCAGGAAATGGTTCCATTTGAAAAAATCTTTCAGTGTTAGATAGCTCATTTATCAAGAGAGGTTATAATATCATATGAGCTCAATATGAGCGGAGACCCAATGAAGAACGTTTCAAAATTGGGGTTAACGTGTGTATTATTTAAAAATATTCTCACCTTCTACGTAAACGAAGTCGTCAGTTGAAGTTAGAATTAGCCCAATGTAACTATTCTACGCGAAAGAAGTCGCGGGCAGAAACTAGTATGCTATATTTTTATACTGTACAGATTTCAGCGATTGACTACAACCTCAACTATTGTTATATGATCTAAGATGGAAAATACATGTAAGTGCATTAAGTACAGCTCGCTGAACACACCAATAGGGGCTTGGTGACATATTTTAAACTTGACGGTGGAAGGTACTCAGGCGGACTTCTAAGAGGCACTGACATCCCTTGGTGTTTTCGCCATAGTAGAATTTTCAATCAGAGAAAAATACTACTACGATTTAGGCTTACGTTACCATTTTTAATGTATCGACTGTTGGTGAGATTGTGTTTGATTGAAGAAGGCGTTACTTTGCGGAAATCCATCATTAATATTATAGTGGACGCTACTTTGCACTTCCGCCTGAAATTGATTGAATACTACTATGTCTAACTGCAACAAAAAAAAAAGAATCAATCAATCAATATATCATTTTTACGCATATATATTAAACAATATATAATTAATAACATAAATATAATAATTATCAATAAACTAATTAAAATACGTTGCAGATTGATGTGTCATCACGACAAGCGATAACACGTGATTCGCTCTTTCACGGAGCGTCATCAGATCGATGTTGACTCTTCCGATGCAATCGACATTGCAATATTAATATATAATTGCAATGATATATTGTATAATTAATATATATGTGTATAAATGATATATTGATTAATTTATTCTTATTTTTTTGTAGTAGTATTCAATCAATTCCAGGCGGAAGTGCAAAGTAGCGTCCACTATAATATTGGTGAGATTGTTGTCTAAAGTGAGTATTACAAGTTTTTGTTTTAGCAAAAAAATGCATAATTCTCGTATTCTACTTTTGAATTCCAGGCATAACTAGTCTCTGCGTGAATGAATAAATAATTACTGTTATGTATTCGGGCATTATGGCAGTATTTCTTGTAAGTACGTGTACTGGCATCTCATAGTACAGGAAATTTATGTCACCGTGTATAGGTGAATTTCAATTTTCTACATGTATATACTTAAGGTTGCCACGTTTTATTTCACCAGAAAAAATGTACTTGTTTGGTAAAGGTAGGAAAAAGTATAGTGTATTAAAATTACATCTTTATTGTAGTTTTAATTATTATGGTAATGAATGAACACTAAAGTATAACGAATATTGATATTTAATATAACTAAATAACTACTAAAATATATAGATAAAATCTTCATCGATTGCAAATATATTAGGTCTTTACCTATGAAATTGCCATTTTGTATGAAAAAATTTAGACGAATTTTTTTCATGTATTTTTTATGTGTATTAATCGAAGTAATCACCCATGCAATCAATGCATCTTTGCCAACGCAGTAGCAGTTTATTGATGCCCTTCTTAAAGAAATCAGCTAGACGGGAGGCAACAAATTCTTCAAAGGCATTTTGTACTGCCTCTCGGGTATTGAATTTTTTTCCCGCCAAGGAGTTATCCAAATTCTGGAAAAAGTAGTCTATAGGCGCAAGGTCTGGTGAGTAGGGCGGATGACGGAGAACTTCCAACCCCAGTTCTTGCAACTTGGAGACCGTCTGCTGTGCAGTATGAGGTCGCGCGTTGTCGTGCAGGAGCAGCGGAGACGAGCGATTGACCAATGCTGGTTGGAGATGTGCCAGCTTCTCCATCATTGTGTTCAGTTCTTCACAGTACACATCTGCAGTAATGCTCACCCCGTTTGGTAAGAAGCTGTGATGAGTCACACCGACGCTAGACCACCAAACAGTGACCATCACTTTTCTAGGGATAAGTTTTCGTTTAGGGGATTGTTTAGGTGCTGAACCAGGATCCAACCAACTTGCTGAGCGCTTGCGGTTATCAAACAGAATCCATTTTTCATCGCAGGTAACAATGCGGTTCAAAATTCCTTCATTTGTGTGTATGTTGAGCAGTGTAAGGCACGTCTCGACGCGTACTTCGCGCTGGCGATCATTGAGTTCGTGGGACACCCATTTGTCATGCTTTTTTACCTTGCCAAATTTGACGCAAATGGACCAATGTTGTTTTGACGCTAACGTCGAAAGCTGCTGCTAATTCAGCCGTAAACGTCGTTGATGTTGCGTGCCGCTTGTACCGCGTTGCTGCCACGACGGTACTCATATTCCATAATTACTCGAATTTTTAACGTATCCATGATGACAAAAAAGACTGAAATGCGATGAAAATGTAACACTAATCAATAAACAAATGACTACTTTTGGAAAAAACAATTCCATGTTTTTAAAATAAAATTAATTTGAAATTAGAATTCTTAGCCAAACAAGTTATTTTGATTTGAAATGTCCAGTATTGCAGAATGGCGATTTCATAGGTAAAGACCTATTATATATGTTTTTTTTTATTTCATTGCAGGTAAACGAACAGGTGGGTCACGTGATGTTATGTGATCACCACCGAACATAGACACTAACAACACCAGGGGAGTCGAAAGTGCGTTGCCAGCCTATGTTTGGGGGAAAAGGAGGGAGAGGGAGGTGGGCCTTCGGCGCTCTCACTGACCGAAAGAAACGCAACAATGCGAGCACTTTACGTCGGTTTTCTATGAGAGGGTGGTAGTACCCCGGGCGAGTCAACCCATTCATGCTGAACCCAATAATAGCTTCAGCGTCGCAATACCACCTACTGAAATTATAATTCTAATTCTTTATTATAAGTACGAGCGGCAACCCTAGAGTCAGTGTACGTGATTGAGGGTAGTAGGTAATGAAATTTACTTGTTTCTCTGAGACGTTATTTATGTAATATTTTTTTTAAAGTGAGTAACAATTAAAACAATGGTCAGTACTCAGCAAATACCTTTCGTCTCGTTTGTTTTAACGATTTCATTTCTTAACAAAAGTCTGACCCTGATGACTTTTGTAGCTTTTTTTAAATAAAAGAATGCAAGAATGTTTGTTATGTAAAAGAGAAACTCTATTTTATTGTGAGTACCATAGTCATTTAAGTAGGAAAGTTAATAGGTGTCCATACTAAGTGATGTTAAGGCCAGTCCAAGTTTTCATAAAATTTGGGTGTACGTAAATAAGAATATAGTCCTATCTAAGCTCAGTCTACTTTTTTATTTTACAATTTAGCGTCGAATAAGGAATTTTCAGTATTATACACCCATTTAAGTATCACGTAATTACAAATCAATCCTATTGTTACAACTGTGGGCAATTAAATGCCTTTTTGGGCCAAAATATTTCTTTTCGTGCAACCAAAATCAAAAGTGGAAGAGACTCATAGTTACAGAAGAGTCGATTTCTATTGTACTCTGTACTAGTACATATAACTTATATTAGTGGAAATCATCGAATTCCAATATGCAACTGATGTGAAAGGAATTTGGTAAAGATCAATCCGAAGTGAGCCTTGTCATTAATTACCCTTGGTTTGCAAATAACATTTATCGTAGAGAGCATTGTCTACATTTTTAGGGTAATACCAGGCACATTCCATTTAACAAATAAAAAAAGTGATATATGAAACTGTGAAGTTTGTGGGATAGTAGAAGATATATACCATGGATTAATAGAATGTATTCGGCGGATAGACAGTTACTGATGTTGACTCTCAATTTGAATTTACAAGATATTGGAATATTTCATGGATTACTATACAAAAGTTATAGTGTTGAAGCATCGTGTCTATTTAATTTGCAGTGTCGTCATTCGTGACGCTTATCTTTAATAATCTGTTTTATTTATGTTATTCAACGTGTAAATTAAATTAGGGCTACTATGGATCTGATATAGACATAACGGCCTATAAATAAATTAAAAAAAAAACCTTACATTACTCTGTTTTGTTTTAATATTGTCAGTTTTATTACTTGCTACAGTCTGTTTTGATGTTAAACGACGATTTGGTGTAATATATTAAACGCCACAAACACCTCTATTGGTGCTTGATAATTGATTTTCGATAGCTAACTGGATGAGTTTATAAAAACTCTACCGCTATGCAACGGCTTAATCACTACATTTTCCTCGAGCAAAGGTTCCGACTCATTACCGGAATTCGAACCTATACCCAATGACGCGGTATCCGAGTAGCTATCGGGCGATCATTGTTATTGTTACAGTGCATTTATATTTTTACTTTTGTCATACTTTCTATTTGGTTTGATAACTATCTAACGATCTCTCCGGTCTATCATAGGTCGCACTGTGGTGCTCTTATATATGATAAAAACGAAGGGTGGAAATTTCTATACGTTATTTACAATTGGATTTATGTTACCTGTAACGTTAAAAGGAAGGGTGAAGTTTTGAGGCGTGATATTTTTATGTTTACAATACTCGAAGGAATAATAAGGTTTCAATGTCGTGAGTTCCCACGCATCAATGAGTCACCACGCTGCGTCATTTGTTATTACGAGTTTGCTTGTGACATCTCTAGGGAATCTTCGACCGTTTCCCACCGTATACTAAATAGTTTGATTGTTTTTAACTCAAGGTGTGTTGTAGACTGAATTTCATTGTACGAGCACCTTAGACAACAAAAGGATTAAGTATGACGTCAGTAAATGAAAAAATAGTGCAGGTAAGTTTTAAACTTACCAGTGTGCAATTAAACAGCTTGTTCACTGTAATAATTCTAACTGCATATAGTTCACCACGTCAGCTTTAATGACCTACTCTTCTTTCATCTTGTCACTATACTTGTATTATCGGTGAGTTGGATGGCCATGGCTTTGACGATGTTCTCGATATTCATGTAGCTCTATAATCTGTTGATTTACTTTGGTAACAACATCTATATTGAGATCCATTTTAATAAATAAAATACCAAATAGTAATACGTCAAGGAGTCTGCCATAGTAACAAGTAAAATTACTAATAAAGAAAAAAAACACTGCAAAAATAATAAAGCTTTTTGTATTTGTATTAAGGAAAGCATTACGTGAATGACTTACCCTTAATAGACTCTAACGGTGTTATTACAAAAAAGTTAAATACGTATTGAACCTTGGCTTTAAAAAGGTCTCATATTAAATCCACCGCGGTCGCTGAATGTTCGCAATCTTGCTTTTTTTGCCTCGCTTTGGTTACGTTAGGTTAGACTTGTGAGAAAGGATGACTGTGAAACGTGAACTTGTATCGAGCGAGCGCGGTGCATTTATTAGGAAACTTTTTTAAACCAAGTATTTAATACGTATTTAACTTTTTTGTAATAACACGGTATAAGTAAATAATGCACGTAATCTTAGATAATAGTGTTGTTAGAAATTTAACTTAGAATTGTTCAATAAATAAATAATATGTCCGTCTTAAGTTATCAAATCAAGTTCAAAAATATACTTAGGACGGACAACAAAGGCTTAGCAGTAAAAGTGCTTTTAAGCTAAGAACAGAACTCTAAAAATCAAAACGAGTAAGGCTACTTACTATACATATATTGAACTAGTTTTTGTACGCAGCATCGGTCGCGTTATTACAGATTTAACTCATACCTCGACAACAATACTTTTTTCTAGTCGAAGTAACTTGTGTTCTTCTCTACCCCTAGCAATGTGTATGCAAAATTACTTCATATTCTATTCAGTAGTTGAGACTGTTGAGATGGGAAAGCGTGACAGTAGAAACAAACAAATTCACATTCGAATTTATAGGACTTATATGGATTGTTTACGGTACATAAGTTCGTTTTCAAAAGTTCCATTAGGATATTAAATAAAATTGACAAAATTCTGACTGACTATTGTAAGAAAACTAACAGCATTTTTCATTACACAAGCCTACGTTAATAAGCACTTTGTCAGTTTTTTTATGTAATAATATTCTGTCAAAATCAACCTCGGGGTTAAATCCTAACAACGTACACGCCAAAACGGAACCTGTCCATTGGAAACTTTCACTTTTTAAACACACAATAACATTGTTCGACAATGCAAACAACAATATGCTAGTTGCTTAACTCATCTCCATCTTAGAAATGCTGAGTGTAGATGTGGGAATAAAGTTCAAAATCAAGTCGCCAAGTCTCAGGTCAAGCAACGTTGTAACAATGTTCATTATTAAGGTGCCCATTGTTAGCAGAAGTAATCTGTCGTAATCTATGACACGGATAAATTGATGTATTAGTACCACAATGAGTGGTGCATTGTGTGTCGAATAGAGAGGCGTGGTTAGTCTTTTTTTTTATACCATAGAAAGCTAACGAACAGGTGGTTCATATGATGTTAAGTGATCACCGCCGTCCATAGACACTAGCAACACCAGGGGAGTCGCAAGTGCGTTGTTAGTCTGTGTTTGGGGGGTAGGGGAATGAGGGATGAGAGGAGGGAGGGAAAAGAGGAGAGGAGGTGGGCCTCCGGCGCTCTCACTGACCGAACGAAACGCAACAATGCGAGCACTGTTACTTCACGTCGGTTTTCTGTGAGAGGGTGGTACTACCCCGGATGAGCCGACGCATTCATGCTGAAACCGGTAATAGTTTCAGCGTGGCTCTACCACCTTTTTTTTTTTTTTTTTTTTTTTTTTTAACGTGGAGAGAAAATCCATCATGGACTGTCAGGCCCCCGGGGGAGGGCCTGAGCTGAGTCGACCGCCAACTGCGTGCTGGGACGCAGCTGCCGGTGCCTTACGGCGACTTTAACCGACTAAAACTCCACGGCAAACCGTACGCCGCACTATGGGAGTGTCGCGGGGGAGCGCGAGCAAGCTCCGCGACACCCCCGGCGGCAGGCGCTTTCACGCCACACCTGGCTGAGGCAGCCCGGATGCGAGACTGCCTCCCAGCCCGCCGAACCAGTGCAATGGGAAGTCGGGGCCCCCGCCCCTTCCCCCCAGGTTCAGCCGGCAACAGAGAGGAAAACCGCTCCGTCGCCGCTCCACCATCCGCCATAGCCTTCCCGAGGTTCACTCCGTCCTAAGCTACCCTATCTCCCCTCCCCCCATCCCTCGATCCTAACCCTACCCTACCTATCTACACAACCCTACGCCCACCTATCCTCTATACTTGCCTACCCACAAAGTAAGTAGGTAAGCTAGAGGTTACCTAACCAGCTTCCCCCCATACCCCCACCCTACGATCCCTAACCCTACCAAACCTACCTATCTACACAGTCCCTACAATCCTATCCCTACCTAACCAATCCCTACTCTTACCCTACCCTACCTACCCTACTTGGAGGTTTCCTAGGGAGGCAAATGGTGGAATCTCCCTCCACCTCTCCTTCTGCGCCCGGTTTCTCGACGTCGGATTGCTGGAGCCGCAACGTCTCTCTCTCTTTCTCTCTCTGCTTCTTCTTTTTGCGCCATAACGCTCTCGCAAAAGGCGAGAATCGCAGCCCATTTAGGCTCGTGTCCAACCATGGACTGAACTACCGCTGGTAAGGAGAGACTAGCTCCGACGACTTCTATGAGCTCTTGGCGTTCCGTAGCCCACGCTGGGCAATCTTCCATAGTGTGCTAGCAGTGTCCATTTCGCACGCTTCGCAATGGTGACACTTAGGGTTCGGTTCTTTCCTGGCTATGCGATGCAAATATCGACCAAAGCATCCATGGTCCGTCAACATCTGTACCAAGCGGAATGTAAGAGGACCATACTTTCGCTCCATCCATTCTTTTAGAACCGGACGAACTGCCTCAATAATTTTAATACCAGCTGTGGGAGTGTTAAGGTTCTCCAGCCAAATCCGCAATACGCATTGCTGAAGGTAACTCCTTTGTAGTTCTTTCTCTCTTAGCGTGGGGTTTGATCTTCTGGCAACTCTCTCAGAGTGCCATAAGAACATTGCAGAATGAGAGTGGGCCACAAGCACCCACGGTGGGGATCCTGCTAGCACACATGCCGCCTCATATGACACCGTACAGTATGCACGTATGGCCCTGAGAGCCATAACTCGATGCAATTGCCGTAATATGGCAATATTTTTTGATGTCAGAGCCCCACGCCACACTGGGGCTCCATAAAGGGCCATGGAGCGTACCACTCCCATGTATAGGGACCGGCAACCGGTGCCAGGTCCACCGAGATTCGGCAGAAGACTCCCTAGAGCGGAGGCGTTTCGCATAACCTTGAGGGCCATGAGTTTGAAATGCTCGGAAAATGTCCACCGACTATCCAGCACTAATCCGAGATATTTCACGCTGGAGCATATCTCCGTACGTATTCCTCCCAAAATTATATGAGTGCCAGAGGGTAGTTTTCTACGTGGGCCGTGAAAGCATATAGCTTCGGTTTTATTAAGGGCCACGTTGAGACCGAGCATTCGTATCCTTTCCACAATTTGAGCCACACTTGCTGTAATAAGCCCAATTGCATCTCGAAGGACGTTTCCGCGAGCAGTTACCAGTGTGTCGTCCGCGTAACACGTTACGGCAGCTCCGGGTAAGAGAGCACCCCGTAGCACCCAATCATAGCCGATGTTCCACAGGAGCGGACCGAGGACCGACCCCTGTGGAACACCGCACGATATTTCTCTATGGTGTGAGTGGGCATCCTGCCCGTCACATGTCACGTGTCTACCTTCTAGGTAAGAACCGATTAGATCAAGCAGATACAGAGGCACACAGTGGTATTTCAGTGCTTCTTTAATGCACTCCCAGGGGAGGCTGTTGAAAGCGTTAGCAATGTCTAACGACGCTGCCAACATCAACCCCCCCTGGGAAGTCGCTTCCTCTGAAAGAGCTTTAACCCGCAGGATGGCATTGATTGTTGAACGACCGGATCGAAAGCCATATTGCATCTCTGATATATTAGGGCCCACCACGGTCAAGTGTCGGGACAAGCGCTGCGCAATAATGCGCTCGAGGAGTTTGCCAATCTCATCCAATAAGACTATAGGCCGATATCCTGAAGCAGATTCAGCGGGGCGTCCCTGCTTCCGCAGTAAAACGAGTCGGCCCATCTTCCACTGAGTAGGAAATAGTTTCGACTGCAAGCAGGCATTGTATAATCGTCTTAGCCTTTCTCCTAGCACCGGTATTGCCAAAACCAAAACGCGGCCAGGGATCCCGTCTGGGCCTGGCGCAACATTCTTTGCTCTGAGGCGTTTCACAGCAGTATCCATTTCCGCTTTGGTTATAGGAGGTATAACTTCACCTACACTCAGTTCGGGTAAAGTGGTCGTGGCAGCGAAAGGAGGGGAAAACTCCGTCCTTTGCGGAAACAGAGATGACATAATGTTGTCCAACAGCCGTGGATCCAGGCTTTGCGTTATCGGGGGACCTCCAGAGTGCAAAGATCCTAGCACCATTCTATAAGGGCGACCCCACGGGTCAGCGTCCAGAGTATCTATAAGCTCTGTCCTGGACCGAGATTTCGCCTGCTTGATAGCAGCCTGAAGCACCTTTTTCGCATGTCTATAGTTCTCATATAGAAGTGCTTCAGTTGTCGCGTTACGACCCACACGTAGCCTACGATGTCTTGCAAGCTGACGCCGCGAAGCCACGCACGAGGATCGTAACTGGGCAATATCACGAGACCACCAGTAGACTTGTCGGCGAGGAGGGTGATGTCGGACACGGGGCATAGCAGCGTCACAGATATGCCGCAAGGTGTCTCGAAACCAGTCTACCTCCCGGGCAACGTCCACAGGTTCGGTTGGCGGAGCTGACCATGACGCAACAATAGCGGCTTCCATGAGCAGCTCCTCATTCAGTTGTCTCAAGGCCCATCTAGGCGCCGAAGTTTGATTCGTACCGGTGGATGGATTCATACGTGAGTGGCAGATATCGAATCTAATATAGAGATGGTCGGAGAGCGATTCTACCTCCTCCATTACCCTCCAGCCTCGTATCCGGTTTGCAACAGCAGGGGAAGCAAAGGTGAGATCAACAATCGATCCTCCTTGTTGTCTCACACAGGTATTGGCCGAGCCACTGTTTATGATAGAGAGGCCGGTTGTTAACGCCCATTCCTCCAACACTCTGCCCCGTAAATCAGTGACGGGGGATCCCCACGCCGATGATTTCGAGTTGAAATCTCCCGCCACCAACACGGGAGAGAGTGAGTTCTGCCCAATAAAGGCACCAAGCTCGGTCAGAAAGGCTTCGAATTCGACGAAGGGTCTGTTGGGCGAAAAATAAACCCCGACCACAACAATATCCCTCCAACGGGCTGTGACAAAACTGGAGCCCCTCCTCTTTGCCATAAATATTGGTGTTCCAACCGATGTTGAGGCAACGATGGCCACCGTGCCTGTCGTATCCCCTACCTCTACCACCTACAACAACCTACTCTTTTTACCAACATATCAGGGTTCCCATCTTAGCGGTTTTTCTCCTAAATTTAAGGGTTATATATTTTTAGAGACTTTTTAAAATTACAAATAGAGACTTTGAGATAACACAATTCAGCCATTTCACTGGAATCGTTTTAATAAATAAATTATTATTAAACGAAAAATATCACACGTTGAATTTGAAAAAAAGAAGTGCTATTTTTGCAATATTTTTAATAGTAATTTATTTATAAAAATAACTGTACATTTATAGATGTTAATTCTAGTGTCATAATTATTATTTTTTATTTTATTGGAATTTTCAAGTAATTGTCCTGATCTTTCTTTAAATTTAGGGGTAAATATTTCTTGAAAGTTGGTAACACTGTAACGGCAAATTTTCTGAACAGTTAAACAACGGCAGGAGAGGCTTTGTCGTGTCATGTCAGTGAAAATGTTATAAGAATATACTGAAATATAAACATACATTTTGCTACTTTAGTAATGTATTGTAATAATCAGTTAGTTTCATACTATAAAATATTGTATCTAATTTCTCTATAAAAAAATATAGATTTCTCTTGTCTTGGACTTCTTACACACGATTCTACAGGTTTAAAGTCATTAATGATATATATAATGTTGATTGATCTCTTAAGAATATCATAATAAAAGTGTAACAATGTGTAAGTTAGTCGTTTTCACAACATAACGTGCTGACGTCATTATTTACCCTACGTTTTTCACTACATTCATTATATTGTGTATTTTATAAAAATCATGTTATCAATCTTCGGAGAATCGTTAACGTGGTTTGTAACAACGACCAGCGCGTCCATTGTCATGAGGTCATTCGTCTCACGTAGCAAAAATTTCCTGAGAGGTCTTTTTTTTGGTTACTGGTATTTGTTTGTGACAGTTCTGTGTTTTTCTTATGCCTATTGTGTTGTAAATAATTCTTGATTTGTTCACAGGTGTTTCTTTATTCTATTAAATATAATAATATACAAATATTAATACTTTTGAAGCTTAAAGAATCTTCTACGTTTTCTTATATTTTTTCTGGGTAGAATGTGCCAACCGATGATTAAGATTCCTGATAAGATAGATATTTCAAATTTTAAACATAGCTCAATGTTGGATGACAATGCAATAAACGAAATATAAGGAGAATAATATTGTATTCAAGATGAGACGAATTAAAGTACTAGTCCGGTGAAGCTATTAAGGACTTGCTAGGCCAATAGCGTATTCAGTTCGAGAAAAAAAAACGAAGTTAAAGTTAGGTTTAATATAGTGAAAATTCATATAGTATACAAAGGAGTACAATTTATACCCTATTTTGACAACTTAGTTTTTTTTAATAACTATATATGATAGATATAATATCCATTATTTATCGATCATTATCTATACACATCTACATATAAATAAGCGACACAAAACTGCTAAGTACATATTTCTCCTGCTTTTCTCAACCGATTTCTGAAGTGGAAACTTTTTCATGCGGGTTGAGTGGTATTTTTTTGGCTGAAGATAAATTTATAATTTCGTGTCATGGCATGCTAGTAAGCATACCTACCGTACTGCGCTTGCTAAGCTTGCATCAGGCTAGCGACGCTTAGTAAAAATGTTGTTTTTTTATTTATTTTTTTTATTTTATTTTTTATTTATTTATCTAATATTGATATTTTATATAGAGATTGTACTACCCATCACATTTTTGATGAATTAATAAACTGTGTTAAAAATTATATAACTATTATTCTGAGTGCCAATAGATGTGAAAGAGAGACTAATGATAATAATTTCGATTTACAAGTTATGAAACTTAAATAATTCACACTATAATTAGTTTAAAAATTCAAAAGAGAACACAGTTTAAATTCCATTGTATTGAGATTCCACTCCTGTCGGCAGGTCTTATGAATGCCTCGACTTTTTTTTAAATTTTATTCTGTGTTTAATAGATATTGACGAGATTTAGTGCTGTTAAAGAAAAAAAAGTGAGTGTGTACTTATGTACACGCGTTAGAAGTTATACTTCTTTGGCGTAACAAGATAAAAATGTTTATAAATTTTTATCTTTCGCCTTATTCTACGTTTGTAGAAAAAACGACACTAACAATAGAAAAAAAGGTATTTAATACATTGAAAGTTTTAATACAAAGAAATACAAACAACAAATACAAAGAAACAAAATGTTGACTATAGATAACTTCAGGGTGTCGGTTTTTCGTGACGGTGTGCGCGCGCATCGTAATAACTTCAGGGTATCGGTTTTGGATGACAGTGTGCGCGCGCGTCATAAAAATTTACTCTCATCATTTTTCACTAACGCGCCAAAAGAAGAATAACTTAAAAAAATGGATATAGTTTTTTTCACTTTATTTTTCTAGTCCTCACGCGTCAAAATCTACAATATTTGTGCAATAGAGAAAATAAGTTTGTACTCCTTATTATGATTAAATTTCAATAGTGACTATTAATTTTACTCTAATACATATATATTTTACAACATCGTTACATAAGTTGTAAGTTTTGTATAAAAAATGGAAATAATATTGCAAATTCACATAACGTGACTGGATTACGTCGCTCAAGAAAATAACGTACGTAAAGTCAGGTCATGAAGTAGCCGAGGCCGGATAAGCTAAATGCCTACATCGGAGGACTTGTCGTTGAGGGTGAATAATTTAGTGAAGTGAAAACCACACTTTTGCGGAGTACAGATTTGAGGAAGCACCTTGAATTATTAATGTACGGCGGCGGACAGTGCCTCCGAATTTCGTTCGCGATTGTCTCGCGCAAAAATCGTCTTTATGATAACATAATGTGACATGAATTGATATACCTCGGTTCTATTACTGAATTTCCATGATGATCCTTGAGGATTTTCTTCGTATAATTTTTTTCTTGAGTGTTTTTAGCTATCACTCTATTTTAAAAGGACTATTAATCTTATGTAAATACTAGCGGGCCCGGCAGACGTTGTCCAGCTCTGAGTATAAAAGTATCTCTGACAAATTATATACTAAAATGTTCCTCATGAATCACTCTATCCACTGGTGAAAACCGCATGAAGATCCGTTCAGTAGTTTTTGAATTTATCGCGAACAGACAGACAGACAGACGCGGTAGGGAACTTTGTTTTATACTATGTAAAGAAAATGATAGGGGGCTTAACGTTGTGCGCACATCATTCAGAAAGTATTCGCTAAATCAATCTTAGTTTTAGATTTATTTCTTAGATATTTGGTATTTATAAAAAGAAGAGTTATCGCGATAGCTCTATCTAACATAAGGTTTTTAAAGGTTTAAGAAACAACGATTTTTATAAATACTGCGTCTTTAACGTTGTGTTTTTTCTCAATGTAGAAAAGTGGAGCAAACGGTATAGTGCTTATGTTTTTTCCAATGTACATAAAGGACATTGTTCAAATATAATAATAAATAATACTTACGAAGTCGCGAGTATCAGCTAGTTGAAAATATTTTTGAGGAGATATGTGTATTTGTGTTTACTTCTGTGAATAATGAAGTAGGGTATATAAGGATGCGTATAGTATAACAAAACCAGTTCTAATTAGTTCCTCAGATAGGTCGCGAATTGTATGTATCAGGCAACAGCCCAAGCCGAGGTGTGCCCTGCACCCACCCTTGAGCTAGTTGTCAAATAATATCGGCTGAGTGCCTTAAGCGCTCGCCTTAGTAGTCCGGTGAAGCTGTTAAGACCTTGCTAGGTCAATACCGTAGTAAGATCGAAAAAAAAAACTTCTTTAGCCGCGTTGAGCGATTTTTGGTAGGAGAAAAACTCATGGGTTCGTGTCAGCGACATTATAGTGATGCGTGACCGACATGTTCGTGACGATTGTCACGATTGTGATAATATTGATATTTTGTAGTAAGTTAATGCAACCCATCATATGTGTGATGAATTAATAAACTATATACAAATGTATATGATTATTGCACGGAGTAATTTAAATAATTCAGATTGTCATTTATTTAAAAATTCAAAAAGAACAGTCATTTCATTGTATTGTGTTTTCACTTCTGTCGGCAGTTCTTATGGCTGCCTTCGCTTTTGTTTACCCGAACGGACAAAAAGAGCTTAATGTTATCTGAATATATATCCTATATGTATGTCTATTCATTTGTCATCTGTAGATGAAATAGTTTGGTGTATTTTAATATATGAGATGTTTTTACCTTTGTTTTATTTGTGAGAGTTACATAGGCATATTTCAGAATATCACTACATATTGTAAAACAAAATACTCTGCCACGTCTGTCTGTCTGTTCGCGATAAACTCAAAAACTATTAGACGAATTTGTATGCGGTTTTCAGCAGTAGATAGAGTGATTCATGAGGAAGGTTTAGGTATATTATCAAGATTTTTTTTTGTAATCAGGGCAGGACAACGCCCGCCGGGCCCGCTAGTTATTTTTTTTTTTTTTTTTTTTTTTTTTTTTTGTGGTTAATTGTTTTCTTTGTGGGTAGGCCAACCAAAACCCCCACCCCCCACTTCCTTCTCTCCCCCCCCCCCCCCCCCCCCCCCCCCGCCCCCCGCCACCCCCCCCCCCCCCCCCGTTCTGGATATCCCCCGCTGATCCTGGAACGCGACACGCCCAAACGTGCCACTATGGCGGGTGTTTCACCTGGTGTACGGTGGTCGCGATCCAGTCGGGTACAGACACCCTACCACCCCGCAAGCTGGTTCTTAAAACTTATCTTTAAAACAAAACAGAGAGTAATGATATACAACTAAAAATGTTTTGTTTTTTCTGTATTAATATTTAATTTCTGTGATGTTCAGACTTTCTTTTGAAGTATGCTATCACCTACACACAATGAACGCAGTTAAGAACTATTGTTGTTTAACTCTCATATTAAAAATATAAAAGTAAAGAAATGAAGCAATTCAGTTTGCCGTTTCGTTCGTGGTATGTACGACAGAATGATTACAAACTAGTATCTGCCCGCAGCTCCGTATGCGTTTTTTAAACATTTATTTCTAACCGGTTTACTTCATGTTACGTTTATTTTATGATTACTTAAACTGCTGCCGACATTTTTATAGGCTATAAATTTAGGAACAATATAACGTGTACAGAATGTCATGCATATTAGTTAATAATAAAAATGTTTTGAAAGTGTAATATGAACAACCTTATTGCTTATCAGATACGGATAATTTTTGTTGTCTATCAATTTCGCAATGACTTATTCTTATCGAGTACAAAATTTCATCAAAATCGGTTATATATGCTTTGATAAATAAATAGATTTTGTTTACCAAAACCAAAAGTAATACTGATAATTTTTAAATCGTATCATTTTTTAAATAACCTTTGCTTCCTCTGTGCAACATAATCGATTAAAAAAAAGTTTCTTTTTTAGGTTTTGTTTTACAATTTTTGAATTAATATGAGCTTTCCAAGTATAAAATATCGTAATAGCCAGTTTTGATTAAATCTGGACATACAAATAGATAGACAGACAAGATTTTTTTACGTCATATTCGTGACCAGTCGTGTTTATAACAGGCACGTAACACAATTTTTTGAAAAAAAAAATCTGCACTTTTAAATTTAAATAAAGATGTATTAAATATTTTTATAAATTCATATAACATTTATGATTGACTGTATTCAATTCTTCTTAGTTAATAAGACACGCGTTTATACAACAAGTGTCGTAAGAGTTACTCATTTAATAAAGCTGGTTTTAAATGTTGACCGCTTTTACGTAAAGGTAGGAAATTTTCGCATTTTTAAGAATTATAACATTTTTGCACAATTACATCAACATAACGATTAATTATGTAATTCAAGATTCCAAGAGTATTAAGATAAATAAACGTGACATATTTTTATAGTGTTTTTTTTTTATTGTAGCACGGCAAAATGACTGGACTATGCCTAATGGTAAGCACAGTACAAAAACAATGGCAACCACTTAGTGACACACTATCCATCGCTGGGCGTCGCTGTCATGCCGGTCTGCAAAAAGTTGGATATGCACAGGCTGATCCTGAAACACGACCCGCAGAAGCGAATCACTATGACGGGCTATTTCGCCATATACATGGTGGTTGCGACCCAGTCACGCTGTAAAACCCTACCACCCCGCAAATTTTATTTCCGTTCTGTTTGCGTGGAGCCTATTCTTAGGTGGGTTTTGACATAAATTGAGTACTTTAGCAGAAATGCTTGCAGGAACTAGGGCTGTTGATATTTTAAAAAATATCGGATTTTCGATATATCGATATTTATAAAAATATCAATATCGGGCTTCGATATATCAAAAAAAAATTTCGATATTTCGATACATCGGCTTTATTAAAAAAAAACTATTGTAAATCTACATAAAATTAATTTACAGTTTTTAATCCAGTCTATTTTTCAGCCCATCGGACACCAAGTTTTTTAAGTAGGGGTGGTCTACTGATTTGGCCGGTGGAATATCATTTCGATGTCTGCAGGTTCGAACCCCGTCGTGACTACAACTATTTTTTCAAAATTCGCGTACATTTACTAATTTAAATTGGTAACACTACCAGTTGACGGTGAAAGAAAACATCGTAAGGAAACCTAAAACTGAGAAATGTTCTCATAGTACTACTATATGTGAGAAAACATACAACTGTGGATTACTCAGTATGAAATCGCCAATACGTCGTGGGCTGGCGTGGTGATTACGCCCATACCTTCTTTCGGGAAGTGGCCTATGGCCCTGCAGTGGGTCTCTTACAGGCCGATGTTGAATATTTTTCAGTAAGAGTTTTTTTTTAAATACTCGTTACTTTATATGTTCAGCTGTTTCACTACTAAGATTACTATAACCAACCTGCTCCAAACTCCGGTACCTCGGTTCATTGATCCAAAACGACGGCAGCGTAGACAATAACGGAAGGAATAGGATAAATACAGGATGCACAAAATGGCGAAAGATGTTTAAGGTTATCTTGCGTTCCACGAATGCACTTCAAACTCATGGGGAAGGTGTATAAAACTATTATAAGTCATAGTCTACTGCTTGCATCTGAGTGCTGGGTTATGAAAGAATCGGATGAGGAAAAACTGTACGCGGTAAAGATGCGATTGTTAATATGTGTGGTGTAACTAGAATTTATAAAATAAAAATGTATCAGATAAAGTTTGAAAACATCATCAGTGACAGAGAAGTATAGGTATAATAAGTTAGCATGATACGGGTATGTCATAAAGAGAGATGAAAGACTTATAACTGGAATAGTTAAGTATGAAGGTGAAGATATATAAAAGTAGAGGAGACCGAAAAAGGTACGGATACAGTGTGTGAAAAGTAGCATGGGTATAAAAGGTGTGAATTTTGAGATTATATCTGACACAGGAGAGTGGAAAAGGAAAACATATTGTATCGACTGAACCTAGGTGGGATAGCGGTAAGAACATGATGATGTATATAATAAATAATATCGACCACCGATATCCAAATTTTAATATCGATATATCGCCCAAAACCATATTACTAAAAAATATCGATATTTTAATTTTAAAATATCGATATTTTACCAACAGTCCTAGCAGGAACCAATAGACAAACATTTCTAAAAGCGATTTATATATGTTTATATATTTAATTACTTGATGTTATTCACTTGCGATAATTTTTTTTCACGAAAATCTGAACGTGCAGATATTTACGTTCTTACTATACGCAGGTATACATAACAAAACTACAAATTAGTATATTGCATTTGCACGAAGCCGGGATGGGTTACTAGTATGTTATAAAACATGTTTACTTCTGCATGAGAAAGCGTAGATAGTAAAGAAACTATCGTGATTGGACGTATAAGTTATACGACGTATTAGATAGTAGTACCAAGACGACATAATGCATACGGAGTTTTTAGATGATCTAAATTATTCTCTAGGGTATGCAGTAACATGCAATAAATCCGCATATATTTTACAGTCTAGACTGTCAGCTTTACCTGTGAGACATTTAACAAGTGACCTACATTGTCGGCCAACGACAAGATTGCGTGATCCGCCATATATTTTATAGGCATATACATAAGTATATACACCTTATTAATAGCAAAAGACTGAATAGAGAATTATAAATATATTAAGGCCATATGTTTCTTTATTACAATGTAAATAATAAATCACCCTCGCCACTAAATATAATAATACGCGGATAAAAATAAGTAAATTATAATTACATTAAACGTACTATCAATTTTGTCATTTGTTTTTTATAAATACACTAAATGGCCCGGCCACGCGTTGCTGTGGCTCATTTATTACATGTTGAATTAAAATTATAATAAAGTATTTGGTATTGTGGGGTAATGAGTAGAGATGAAACGGGTAGATGTTATGCCGGATACCGATTAGCGAATATTCGGCCAAACTTGAAGCCGGATAGCCGAATATTCGGCCGCCGAATATCTGGCCGAACATAGTCGAGTGGCGACTCTTTACACGAGTGAGGGGAGTTTTTTTTAACTCATAGGAGGCAAACGAACAGGTAGGCCACCTGATGTTAAGTGATCACCACCGTCCATAGACACTAGCAACACAAGGGGAGTCGCAAGTGCACTGCCAGCCTGTATTTGGGAGAGGAGGAGAGAGAGGGAGGGGAAGAGGGGAGGTGAGCCTCCGGCGTTCTCACTGACCGAGTGAAACGCTACAGTGTAAACACTGTTACTTCATGTGTGTATTTCTGTGGGTCAGGTGGTAGTACCTCGAGCGAGCGGACCCATTCATGCTGAAACCAGTAATAGCTTTAGCGTGGCTCTACCACCTATAATCGAACAGATTAGGTGAGTACAACTCGGCTAGATGCTTCATACATAAGCTCCAGAGAGCTATAACAGGGTCACTCAAAGTCCAACCCGAAGTAACAACAATTATTGCTGCTGGTAGACGGCTTGTTACGCGCTTTAACCACTCGGGTTTAACGAAGAAGCCTCCAGCAGCAGTTCATGTTCATCGCCAGTCAAAAAAAGTAAAAGAGAAGAGTCGTCTGTATCTCGCAATGCTCATGATACCTTTTGGGATTCCTTTAATGAGATAGCGACAGAAAACGACACTAGTAAATGTTACGATCAAGGAAAAAATGCAATTGCGTGTGAAATTGATTGTTATCTGAATTCAGTGCGCATTTGTCGCGATCATGATCCTTATATTTGGTGGTCAGCTAATGTTGTACAATACCCAAACTTAACGAAGTTTACTAGAGTTTAACTTTCAGCGCCCTGCAGCAGTGTATATAGCGAAAGACTTTTTTCGGAAGCTGGCCTTGTATACAAAGACAAGCGAAACCGTCTGTTGCCTTTTAACGCAGTAAAATTGGTATTTATTCATCATAACTTGCCCTTAGTGCAGTTTGAGTATTAATTTTTTGTTCTGTTATTAAAAAATCATGATTCTCTATGTTAAATAAAGTGCCTTCACTCTTTATGTCGTATTTATTTGAAATCCGGTATCCGGCCGGATACTCGTTTCTTATCCGATATTCGGCCGGATTTAAAATTTGAGCCGGATAGGCCGGTTACCGGATAGTTATCGAATCGGATATTGATATGAAACGGATTTTCATCTCTAGTAATGAGGCTATCTAAAAATTAAACGTGGCGCATCTAGGAGATCGCATCTATAACAGTCGGTCCTAAACAGTGCTCATTAAACAAACTAATTTAAAGCGCCATCTGTTCGAGACTGTTGAAACTTACAAGTAATAACAACAATCAACATTGACAATAATTTAATTTGTAATTAAAAATATTGAGACCATTAATCGAAATTTAAATTACCCTATCATCAAACTTCAACTACTTTCAAACGTCTTGACACTGCATTTTGCATTTTTATATATTTAGAAGATATCATCTTACGAGACCAATATTGGTTCATGTAAATCAGTAATGAGATTGAACCAATGATGTCTCAGCAGTTAGTAGTGTAACTTAGTCAAACACCGTGTCGATTGACAGAGCTTCAAATGCTGGAGCTTACGGTGATGGAAAACATCACAATGGAACAATAGCATGTTCGTATGACATTATCTAAGCGCGACTGACTGGCTACTAGCCTCAAATTGAAAATCTGTTGCGAAGCATCTACGATGTTTTCCGACAGCTTCACTTGAGAGACAGTCCCTATAGTTTTAATGTGCCCACCATGTTGGGCCACATCGTTATATAACATCAGGTGAAGTTGTACCCAAATCCTAAAACCTATACAGTATAAAGAAAATCAAAAGAAAACATGAGAGTAAAATATGAGCTGAGAAAAGAAAAAATAGCAACCGGTAGCCAGTAATCGCTTTTGGCTCTGAGCCAACAAAAAAGACGCAACGTAAGTAGATTTCTTTTTAGTTTGCTTTGGTCGAATAACTTTTATCTTGCGAGTTCATCTGGGTTGAAGAGGTCTGGGGTTAAGTTCGCTACTCAAACATTACACAACGTAACAACTTGTTAGAAGAGAAGTACAAAAGAATACATTTTTAAATTGTGTAATATTGAAAAAGAAATGTTGATACGTTACAGCGTCATCTGGTGACGACTTATAGAAAAATGTTATACCCAACAGTCTTTTTAGAGAACTTTGAAAAATAAATCGAAGACGTATATAACGTTTTGTAAAACAACCTTCAATAATGAGTAAGTATGGACTTTTCTTCGTGGGAATATTATAGTCAAACATCTTCTAAACATATAATAAGAATGTAAATCTAACATGTCTGTACTTTTCCATTTTCGTGAAAACGATTGTTGCAGGAATAAGTAATAAAATACATTTCAATCATTTTTAGAAATGTCTGTCTGTTTCTATGTACACGCATTACTGTTAAGTACTGGGTTTGCAATAAAACTACCAAGAAAATTATAAAGCATATCTTCGAGAGTAACTTAGTCTTTGTTTCATTAAAATCGGTCCACTCTGTCAAAAGTTATTGTAGTTTGAATGACAGCTCGAGTTAAGTACGATAGAAGAGTAGCAATCTACACTACTGTTACAAAGCTGAAGGGTTTGTTTGTTAGTTTAAACGCGCTAATCACAGGAACTACTGGTCTGATTTCAGTGTTAGATAGCTCATTTATCGAGGAAGGCTACATGCTATATATCATCACGCTAAGATCAACAGGAGCGAAGCAACAGTGTAGAAAGTTTCAAAATCGGGTTTGTTTTCCTTTTGAGAGCTTCCACTACGTGTTAGCGTTGTTAGCCCAAAGTGACTATTCTACGAAGACGAAGTTGCGGGTAGACGCTAGTTAATTAATAAAGTTGTGACACTCGTCGTTATTTTATATTTTATGTACAAGTTCTTACTTCTATAATTAGAATGAATTATCATAAGAAGAGCAGCGGTAGGTACCGTTCAAGTCCCCTTATAAAAATGAAGCAGCAACGCGGCGAAAACGTACGATGTTATTTATATTTCCATCACGAAACTCGAGTCGACAAGTTTTACGTGAATTTGTTTCGAATGAAAATGTACAGCTTTTATGAAGTAGATTTTTAAAATACTTTACAGTGTTTATCTGTATTTTATTAGATAAAATGATTTCTATATATTTATTTTATTATACTAACTATATAATATTATAAATGCGATAGTGATGATAGTGAAGATAGATTCACGTAATGTAAGCATAGTCGCGAGGAAAACTTAATCCTTACTAATTGTACTAGCTAGTGACTGCGACTTCATTCTCATAAAGATTCTATCATTGCAGCTTATCCCTCTCGGAAAGTTTATTGATGAAAAGCATAGATAATGCTATGAAAAGTCCTCTATTAGCCAATAAAAATATTGTTAATATCGTTTCGGTGGTTAGCTCTGATAAACAACATACAATTTTATTTATGTATAGATATTAGGTATATTGTTATCCTTATTTGTCTTACACCTCACCCCTGTGTATAATGAAAAAGTTTGATTGATAAACATTTTGTTTTTCGTAGATTGCCAGATCGTTGTTAAGGACTTCAAGCAGTTCGCATTCAGTGGGTTCCCGTAACTTGCATGAAGCTGTTGGTTTACCTTTTTTTATGTCATAGCAGGCTAACGAACATGTGGGTCACCTGATGTTAAGTGATCACCACCGTCCAAAGACACCTGCCTGTGTTTGGGGAAAGGGAGGGAGGGGGAGAGGAGAGGCGAGGTAGGCCTCCGGCGCTCTCACTGAACTAACGAAACGCAACTATGCAAGCACTGTTACTTCACGTCGGTTTTCTATGAGAGGGTGGTACTGTCCCGGGCGAGCCGACCCATTCGTGCTGAAACCAAAACCACCTTGCATATTTACTAACGCTGCGTTTTCGTTTCCTGTAGATAAAGAAAGAAGATAACCCTCTAGGTCGGTCTTTAAGTAACTGCTTATTCTGGTAAGTGTAAAATGATGCAAATATAATAACATACACAAAAACAGATATAGGAGCTGGGTGATATCGAAACTGGTCAAAGTAAGTCACTGTGACTGCTTTATACGTTTTATAGTCATATGCAAACAGTCAAAATATGCAATATGAAACTAATTTTTGATTTACATTTGTTATTTATGTTACTTGATGAGTATTATGTATGTTAATTAGTTTGAAACAAAAAATTTGATGCTTCAACCATTAAAATGCATTTTAAACTGATATTTACATTTTATACCTCAAGTTTCGGCTTTTATGACCTGCAGTTAGCAGAAGCTAAAGTTTTATTGTTTTGCCGACAATAAAAAAAGTCAATGATAACCTTTGTGTAGACGCAGCATGAAATTTATGTTAATAATTTAACGTTTCGTGTACTCGTTCAACGGACGGTATCAGCTTTTCTGTGCACTCAACTGGAATGACAATACGTCGTGTATTATTGTGTTACTGCTACGTTTTACAATCTTTTAAATGTAAAAAATACCAAGGTAATACTTAAACTTAATATTTCTTAATACCTGAAAGTAAAAACTATAATTTTTTTTAAGCGACACGTTTTTTCCATCATCACAATTTTTTTCGTCCATCTATCGCATGTCGCGTAAGAGCTGGTATCGGAGTAGGGGTAAAGAAGACGACGCTCGGCAGAGCGGTTTTTGTAGGTGGTAGAGCCACGCTGAAGCTATTAGTGGTTTCAGCATGAATGGGTCGGCTCGCCCGGGGTAGTACCACCCTCCCACAGAAAACCGACGTGAAGTAACATTACTGGCATTGTTGCGTTTCGTTCGGTGAGTGAGAGTGCCGAAAGATTCATGATCCTGTTGGTGCTGTCACGTACCCTACGCATCATTGAGGCAGATCGCTTGCGCATGATGGCGTGAAAGCCATCAATTCTCCCCTCCGCGAACATGCCTGAGGCGCTGCAGTAGCGCGGCAAGCCCATCAGTACCCTGAATGCGTTGTTATATTGTACGTGCAGAGCGATGTATGCCCTCTGCGTATAGTTGATCCACAGACTGCATGTATAAAATGACTGGCAGTACGCTGTAAACAGCGTAGTCTTCACTTCAGTCGAGCATTTAGCAAATCTGCGAGCCAATATATTACAGCGGACATCCAACGATCTGCGCTCACGCTCAATGTTCAGGCTATCTTTCAAGTCATAGGATACCCAGTGACCCAGATACTTGAAATTAGTAACTTGCTTTAAGAGGCATCCGCACAGTCTCAACTGTTGTGTAATTGGATAGGTCTTAGTGCCTGCCTTAAGGGCCAGTACCTCACTCTTCTTGACATTGTATTTGAGTCCATGTGCCTCCGCGTATCTTTTTGTAAGTAGATTCATTCATGTAAGAGCTCATCAACACCATATCATCAGCATAACTAATATTGTTAACGCATACCCCGTCTACATACCAACCTTGAAAAGTATTGCTGAGCTCAGCGATTAAGCGGTTTATATATAAACTAAAGAGGCGCGGAGAAATCCGGCCACCCTGCCTTACTCTGCCTATAATTATCCGATAATGATCCTGCCCGTCTAAGACTGTTGGTCTGATTGCTATACCAATATTGTACAGATATAACTTCCCTATCCACTGAGGTATCTTTTAATAAAGACCATATTAAATCATTAAAATTAACTACAATTCTAGTTTACTATTGATTTCCCAATATCATTCCCAGTTTCCAATTATCAAGATTAAAAACTCGATTTTAATATTCTGAATCTTAATGAAATGAAAAATCATTCATTTTCCGAAAATGTTCAGTTAAATGTCTACGATGTTTCACTTGCATCGAGGTTTCATAAAACCACACAATTTTTTTTAATTCTATACTATCTGGTGCTGGCGATTTTGTTCTCGTGAAAATTGTTTCTCTGTTTCTTGGTATTGATTGTTACTGCCTAGTCTATATAGAAAATCGTAATGATATGTAGTCTAAATAACACTCTAAGAAATTCTCTAACGTCCTGTAAAAGTCACCTCAAAATCGGTTCAACCGTCTCTGAGGTTAGCTCGGACAAAATATAGACAGTTCAATTCTATTTATATGTATAGATAAACGTGTCAGTGTAATTGTAGCAGATAGGTAAATTGTAGGAATAGCGGCAAAGAGATTTTTTTATTGGTATAAGTAGGAAGGTTCTGCCTAAGCCTAGAAAGGGTTCAGCGCCATCACTGATCCATTATTAATTCAAATTACCTGTTTCTCTAAAAGTTATAATACTTATTTTAATTAATTAAGTTAATGTAGGAAAGTGTTTTTAAGTACTTTATCAATTCAGACGCGAAAATAAATGGCTGTGAGCCAACATTTTCGGGTAAGAGTAACGAGTGTGAAGGGTTCCTGAACTCAGATATTTTTTAATCTTGTAAGCAAATAGTTTTCATTAAAACTGTCAGTTTACTGTTGCGTATTGATCTTCCTTATGGTTAATATACTTTTGGGAGGTTGATTAAAAACACCGTTGCGACACTATGTATGTTTATTTGTTAACACTGGACACATTCGATTATTATTTGATCGACATTGGTCGACAATATTGTAGATGGATCTGATATATTATTTATTTTGTATATCAGTACAGTTATATTTTTCAAACTCAAACGAGACTTGTGTTTGTAAGTAGGTACATCCTAATTAAAAGTGTGGCACAATATTAATAAACTAGTTAGTAGTCAGTGGTTAGAAGAGATTGCATCGTCTTGCGTTTACTGTGGTCTACAAAAATAAAGTGGTTATTATATTATAATAAAAAACAAAAAAATAATGTTAAAAGGTTTATTTCTCTCTTCTGCGTATTCCCTTCAGCTTGTTATAGCGTTCTTTTTTTTCGGATTGCTAGTTACAAAAGAGGCGTTTCGTTCAGAAAATCAACATATTTAATTCTAATTAAGTACTTCGCACTAGTAAAGTGATAACAAATATTGTTAAATGTCACCATCTAAATCGTAAATTCTGACTATGTGTCAGCTGTTATTTACACATATAAGAAAATTGAGGTTTTTACTGTTTGTCTGAGCTAATCTTATATATTTTCTTTATAAATTTATAAAAGTAACTTAAAATCTTTAATAGATTTACGAGTTAAGCAGCAAAGTCAAAGTTATAATTAAATTAACCAAAAATACGATCTTCGCAAAAACGAAGTCGGCGGCACTAGCTAGTGTAACCTAAAAATATGTAACCTATAGATTTATTATTAGGAAGATTTTATTAATACGTATAAGGAGGCAGCACTGTCGTGCATTTACTAAGGTATATACATGATTTTGGTCTTTGCTACTTGTTTTATAAGCGTTGCAAATATCATTGGGCTTGAGTTTGCGTTGCGCTAACACACAGGGGACACCCAGAATTAGTTTACTTAGACACGGTCTCTTCTCTTGAACTCCTATTTACTTATCTAAAATAAATCACAACGAGAAAAATAATAAAAACGGTCGAATCATTTTGTTTTGAAAACAGTGATGCGAAAATAGCTAATTATCCATTTATTAGTGTGTACTATTCTAACTAATATTATAATTGGGAATGTAAGTTTGTTTGTTTCACGCTCACAATCTCAATACAAAATATAAATGTTAGATGTACACAGGCCGCTATACCACACGTCACTAGTTTTACTAGCATGTCGTGACGCGAAATTATAAATTTATCTCCCATCAAAAAATACCGCTAAACGCGCCTAAAGTTTTCAACAATGTAATTCTTAACCGGGTTTATCATTGAACCGCTAGGATTATGTATTCGTCCTTTGTACATTTTATATGAACTTGTCTAGGGATTATAATTCGCTTTGGTCTCGTATTTCGGCAGTAAACGTAAGTAAATCGATGGTATTTGGTGAATAAACGACCTTCCCTGTAAATATACGAAAGGCCCTTTTAATTATAGGTAGGTGTAGTCGGGTCATTCATTCTGTCAAAAAGTTTTAATGTAATTGATTACACAATTCTTGATAATTGTTTTAAAATTGTATATGCAATGAAAGGTAATTAAATGTGCAATATAATCTTATTTACATTATTCAAAATTCCCTCCTCAAATGGCTCCCAAATCTGAAAGATTAAAATGAAGCCGCCATAAAGGCGATAATAATCTCAGTAAAAAACTGATCTAACACAGTTAAGTAAAATAATAACAATAGTTGCTGACAATTACAACGATTTCTGACATAACTAATATATTTCGGGGTTTTTTCTTTTTTTTTTTTTTTTTTTTTTTTTAAATTTTTTTTTTTTTTTTTTTTTTTTTTTTTTTTCATTTTTTTTTTTTTTTTTTTTTTTTCTTTTTCTTTTCCCCCATAATAAAATAAATGAAAGCAGAAAAAAAGTACAGACTAAGAGAATGCAGAAAAAAAATGCCCTCCCTCATTTTGAATACGTGCTCTTAATCGACGCGGTCAGTCATCCATCGTAGCACGCAACACATTCATATCTATTTCTGCCGCTGTTTCAACTGCTGCTTATTAAATTTCGTAAAGCAATTTTAGGATAAAGTAATGAGATAAATCTACTTAGATAGGCATAAAGTCTTGTAAACATAGTTTTAACTAGCTGCACCCGCGACTTCGTCCGCGTGGAACATGATGACAAAACAGTGACTAAGAAAGTCATCTGAATGTATTAAGTCTTATTACTGTCTACTTTTCCCTCGTTCTTAAGTCGAGTCGTCATTAAAATTACAATAACTTTTAATAGACCTAACCGATTTTAATGAAACAAAAACTAAATGATACTCGAATATATGCTTTAAGATTTTCTAAAGGATTCTCCGAAGGTTTTGTAATGAATGCAGTATTTTAGAAGTGATGCGTATTCAAACAAACAAACAGACAGATATTTTTGATAATGATTGAAATGTATTTTATTACTAACTAGCTGTCCCCCGCGGCTCCGCACGCGTTTTTTTTAAATGAATTAAAGAAATGTAAAATTGTAAGTAGGTGTGTACATTACAGAAATACTTTTTCAAAAACATTTGTAACTACTACACGCATGCCATCTACTGTGTTATGTTACGTGTACATTAGATATGTGAATACGAATAGTATATCGAATGAGAAGGGATTTATCATCAGCAACATACCTGGAACTTTAACCACTATATACCACACTCGGTGCTCACTAACGCTATATAAGAAAGTAATGAAAATTTTAAACTATACATTATCGAACAATTTGTGTTAAATTGTTTATTATATAGATAAAACATGCCCATATTGTCAATATAATTGTGTTATTCTTATACGTTGCTATAATCACTGAGTTATGTAGATGCAAACGCGGTAAATAAAACAAAATTGCCGCCAAATTGACCAAAATGATAATATAATTCAAATTACATACATTTATTCTTGGAGTCCAGTACAGCGCACGTCTCACGGGCTTGCTTACAGTAAACAAATTATTTTTGATCAATTTCACACGAAAGAATGCATAGGTAACAGTTCATCACTACATAGTGTAAAACAAAGTCCTCTGATCTGTCTATTTATCTGTTCGCGATAAAGTCAAAAACTACAGAACGGATTTTCATGCTGTTTTCACCAGTAGGTAGAACGGTTCATGGGGAAGGATTAGGTATAATTTGTCAAGGTTTTCTTTTTATTATCAGGGCGGGACAACGTCTGCCGAGCCCACTACCTTAAAATAAAATAGCTCATTAGTTAGTTGTCTGCCAGTGAAAGTCCCGTGAAAATTAATTCAAGCATTTCGGCTATTCCACTGCGGCTGAAAAAAACCTAAATTACTTTTTATGAGGTCTGCAATCTACCAGTGAATATCCCGTGAAAATTGGTCCAACCATTTTGGAAATAGCAATGCAGACGAAGCCGCGGACAAATAAAATAGAATATGTCAACCGCTATAATTTCGGCTATCTGGCAGTAAAAAGTAAAATTCCCGTTAAAATAGGTCCAGCCGTTTTGGAGATTACCCGGAACAAACAAACAAACAGACAAAATATAATATTCTAAAAATATAGACAAAGTATAAAAAAAAATTTTTTTGGTCCTTTGTAGCCATATCCATTCATCAAAAAGTTGTTATTTGAATTGTACATACACAAACTTTATTTTTATAATACGTAATAGAGAACAAATAAAAAAATTGGAAATAAAAGTAGTATAAACTTTTTGAATAGAAAAACAAAATAAACTTGGAAAATGTTTGCGATAGAAACTTACCACGTTACCATGGCAACGTATATAACACTAACGCTAACGAAATCTCTCAAAAGGAAAAAAAGTGCCCGATTTTGAAACATTTTTCATTGGTGCTCTGCTTGTATTAGTCTTAGCGTGATGATACATAGCCTAAAGCCTTCCTCGATAAATGAGCTATCTAAAACCGAAGGGTTTTCTCAAATCGAACTGGTAGTTCCTGAGATCCTAGCGTTCAACCAAACAAACAAACAAACAAACTCTTCAGCTTTATATATTAGTATAGATTCCTAGAGACCTGCAACAACTTTTTTACAAAAATCTAAAAGTACAGACACGTTACATTTACATTTTTATTATATGTATAGATTTATTCTGTTAGACTTACTACGTCACCCGCAATAAGTTTTCATCTAATGTTTTTATATATCAAATATTATATTTTTTTATTACGTACAGTTTTACCACAATAAAAATTAGTATCAATGTACTTTTTTTTATAAATTTTGAAGTTAGATTAAATTATCCTTTAAATAAAATTGAGCAAAACATATTCAAGATATTCGTAAAAAAATAATAAAAAATGGAATGCGCTTGGTAGGATTATAGCGTTAACTAATTACGCCACGGGGGTTGGTGGATGACATTTTAAAACTAATTGTTTGATTATTTATATAATAACACTTCACTTTATTTCAAAACACTTTTTACTTCCCCTCTAATTTGTGTACAGTAAGCTTTATAGAAAAGACCTAAGGAGTAAAGTGTAAAAAAGAAACTGCAGTTGGATTTTCTCACTGTAATTTTATCTTATACTAGCTGTGCCCGCGACTTCGGTTGCGTGGAAGCTTATGTAAAAAACAGTGATTAATAAAGTCATCTGACTGTATTAAGTCCATTTACTTGTCGACTTTTCTCTCGAACTTACCCCGCGTTGTCATTAAAACTTTTGATAGAGTGGACCGATTATAATGAAACAAAGACTAAGTTAGTTTGCTGAGAGTTTATCGTGAGCCCAGTACTTTAGCAGTGGTGCGTGTTCATATAAACAGACATACAGAAATTTCTAAAAATGATTGAATTCTATTACTTATTCCCAAACACCTGCTACAGTTTTTTTCTCGAAAATCGAAAAAGTACAGACACGTTAAATTTACATTCTTATTATATGTATGTATACATAGATTATTTTTAAATATATCATGGCTATCTCAATATATCAAATAATTTATAAAAAAAGTTATTATTACATAGTATAAAACAAAGTCCCCTACCGCGTCTGTCTGTCTGGCTGTTCGCGATAAACTCAAAAACTACCAAACGGATTTTCAAACGGTTTTCAGCAGTGGATAAAGTGATTCATGAGAAACGTTTTGGTATATAATTTGTCAAGGATTTTTTTATAATCAGAGCGGGACAACGTCTGCCGGGCCCGCCAGTGTTACATATATAATGTATGTTACATTAAGATTTGATTTTATTCAACACACAAGACGAGTAGTTTTTTACGATTGAAATAGGAAAAATAGTGTCTTAATTTCAACCACTGTTACGCGTAACGTTTCCGTCTACGTAATCCCCAGTTTTTCGCATTCAGTTGTTACGAACTTGGATAATAGGTGCGTAATTATGTATGTTCCAGGATATGTTATTATTAAAACATCGTCCCGGTTTTCTTTGTAACGGACATTTGATTACGGTCGGCTTATTGTATATTCGGCGCACTATTTGGAAGTTTTAATTTTGTTTCCTTCACTGGTCTTTTAAGGTTGAAAAATACATATACATATCTTACAAAATAAATTAATAGGAAGAGTAGGATACTAGAACTTAATATGTAATTATTTGTATCTACAAAATTTTAAAATTGTAAAGGATAATAATTTAGGCATTGTATTAAGAATGTTTAGGGTAAAATTTTTAGATAATTTTTCAGTACTTTATGTCAAGAATTTATTGTCATTTTGATTACCGTACAGGAGACACGCAATAATTTATCGTCTATTGATTAAAGTGTTGTGACTGAAAACGGACCTATTTAAAGCCTATTTAATATGGTATGTTAAGTAAACCAATAAACTCAAGTGTGACACAAAATTAAAAGGATATAATGTGATGAAATTTCGACATAACTAGTTTACCACTTGTAATTTAATGATGTTCACTAATTTTTACAATAATCGAGATTAAAGTTAAATAAAGAATTACCACGTAATTTGTTTTGTTCATGCTTATTAATAATTCAAGTGGCAATAGTTATTTTTAATATTTTCATGTTGAGTTCACATGAAATAATGTTCTGCTAGCGTTACTGTAGCAATCTAAATGTAACGTGTCTGTATATTTTCGATTATCGTGAAAAAAATTGTTGTAGGTGATCCGCAACCTTTTTGTGTAACGAAGAGTAGTGTGGGTAAACACTGTGTCGGGTAGAATGGTAAAAATACTGCTTCTCGTCCGATCACCAAAGTCAAGCAACGCCGGACGTGGTAAGTACTTGAATGGATGACGGCCTGGGAACACTGCGTGACGTAGTTGTAGACGTAGGTTCTTGTATTTTTTTTAAATTAAAATGTTTTCCTGTAAGACAAAAGTTTCACTTCTAACGTATGTTTTTACGGCATAGCCTGTTTTTTTCCATTTAATTTTTGTCATTATTAGTTAACTCCTGCTACTTTTTAAATTAAGTATAATTTGTCGTTAAGGAAAGTTAATCGTTAGTCCTTTGCTTCTAAAGCGTAATGATATGTAGCCTTGAGAATACTCTGAAAAGTCCTCTATTTGCTAGTAAGGTTTTTATCAAAATCGATTCATCCGTTACAGAGGTGAGTATAGACAAACACGAGATACCACCATTTTAGTTATAGCCATAAATTACGAGCACTTTCTGACGTAAAAATACTAAAGATAGAATGGGTAATGGAGTAGCGGTAGGTAATTTCATTTCTAAGAACGCCAGCTGTCAATCATTTGCTTGAAATATTTATAAATAAAAATGAAACATTATTATAAGCAAATGAAAGGCGCATTGAAATAATTTCTGAGAATCTTAGAAGTACAAACGAACTTAAATATTTACACGAATAGCGCTTCTGCGAAAATATTTTCAAAGAAAGTGAACGAAGAGTGGATTTAATTAAATCAGTTTGTACCTGATACTCGCCTTTGAGTACACTTTTAAAAGTCGCTCAATTACGTATTCCATGCTCAATGTAGCTACGCTACCAGCCCATTCTAATATTAGGGAGAGACACAACAGATTTTGCATGTCTGTTTATATGAAGAAAGTAAACTACGAAACAACTGAACTAGTTTGATAAATACTTTCACTATTTGAAAGGCACACTATCCCAGAACACCATAACCTATCTATTATATAAATATATACTAATCATGCAAAGTTGTAATGGTATTTATCAATACAGTCGGAAAAAGTAATGCCTTCCAGAGCTTTTATGTGCTGCGATATTAGTTGGACTTACACGACAGAAATGTATGACTGAATTATGCCTTATATCAAGATCTAAAAAAAACTGCATATACCATTTGTATCTAAAAAAATCAAAAGTAATCAGATAAAAGATTTTATAATAATTAAAAAAGCCACCAGTTTAACAAATCTACTGTGGCTTCACACGAGAGCAGTTTACGAACTTACTGCACCTAGGTGAAGCCAGGGTGGACTATTAGTGTCTAATAATAGTCGATTTTTCTACGTTATTAAAAACATTCGTTCAAGCGAATACGTCTACGTAAATTATCTATAATTGTTCTAGGGAAGGACAGAATCGATATCTGACAATCAAACCATTAACTCAATAACAAGGTATTTCTCTTTTCGACTTAATTCGAGTTGATAGAGTTTAACAACACTTTATAATTTGAATGTATTAAAAAGATAGCGTCAATAATAGAATGCGAATAATTGAGTGGTATAAATAATATCAATTTTCCGTAAACGACTGAAGTCGGCAATGATGAACCATTTGAGTCCGTTTAATGTAGTTATAATATGAGTTACAAGTGACTTCTGATAATTTAAATGTTCCAACAAGATGGTGTCCTCTTTGTTAAAACTTTCCAAGGAGTTTTTGTGGCCTATCAGGATTTATACTCCGTGGAATTATGTCCCATCCACTTCACTTATGGCAATAGCCGGACTATATGATGTAAAATATCACCAATTTCACAAAATATAGAATGAAATAACACAAGATTATGAATAAAATATAAAAGCAACTACATGACAGCCCTGAACGCTTTGGTTGGCAAATGTTGGCAAGTTGGCAAGTGTTGGCAAGTTGGCAAGAGAGTTGTTCGAGCAACATAGTTCTCAGAAATCGTAATTTATTTCAGACAGATATCGAACTTGATTGCAGTCAGATTATAGCAGTTTTGTAGGTGGTAGAGCTACGCTGAAGCTATTACTGGTTTCAGCATGAATGGGTCGGTTCGCCCGGGGTAGTACCACCCTCTCACAGAAAACCGACGTGAAGTAACAGTGCTTGCATTGTTGCGTTTCGTTTGGTCAGTGAGAGCGCCGGAGGCCCACCTCTCTTCCTCTTACGCCCTCCCTTCCTCGCCCCCATCACAGGCTGGCAATGCCTTAGCGACTCCCCTGG
Source organism: Antheraea yamamai (assembly GCA_036509395.1). Classification (NCBI taxonomy): domain Eukaryota; kingdom Metazoa; phylum Arthropoda; class Insecta; order Lepidoptera; family Saturniidae; genus Antheraea; species Antheraea yamamai. Next base: position 6,356,083 of record AP028433.1, read on the forward strand.
TGTTGCAAGTGTCTATGGGTGGTGGTGATCACTTAACATCAGGTGACCATCTGTTCGTTTGCCTCCTACGATATAAAAAAAAATGTGTTCCATAGATGAAAATAAGAAAAGATAAAGCGCATCTGTATTATACCTCTAAATCTATGCTGTGTATTATTATTTTGTTTAATATTATTTTGCACTTCTCCATAATATAAATAGCTATACTTCACGAACACACACGTATCTGCATGGACTACAACGACCACACGACATCATTTAGATCGTCTATTGTATCCATTAGATAAAAAAAATATTGGAAAGTCTCTAGAAAAGAAATCAAATGAATCCAGCTCGTATTATTTTTAATATAGTTTACTTCATTATTCCACAGTTTTAAAGAGATTCAGTGAGTTCGACGTTAATTAATATTACGTAAAAAGCTTCAGTTTGTACGTAAATAAGATTAGGCAAGTATTATTGTAACCTTTCTGTCCTTAATTTACATTAAAACATTTATATACAACAAATGTTGTTAAAATAAACATTACTTAAATTAGATTTTGATAAAAATCACCATAAAAATAATAAAAAATAATAGCTGTATAAAATTAAGTTTGGACACCACGTTCAATTACTTGTTACGTAATGAATATTAAAAATCTCTTAAGATGGAAAATTTGTCTCGTTTCACGTAACTCGAGTAACAGTCGTCGTTTCGATTCCGGTGTATGAATGGTTTTGGTACGATGAGCTGTCTATCAGTTCTGTGTATATATTACTACTATGTAATACGTACTACTAGCTGCCCGCCCCTTGGTATGGGTGTACTAACAAACAGAAAAGAAAAACAAAAAAGAAAGTGAGATCAAATCTTTCCTTTATAGTACGACCATATAATGTTTTAAAATGACTACTGACAATCGGATGTCGATCTGTCAATTCTGACAATATTTTTGAAGATACTATATATTTTCCTACTGTCTTCTGGTCCACTCACTTAATTACTCATTTTTATATGACGATTTTTTATTTTGAGTTTTTCACATTTCCGTAAACACGTAAACGTATATTCTAAACATTTTCTTTTATACAAACCGTGTTCTGATAATTACACAATTACACACGCAACAAAAAAAAAGAATTCGCTAAATAGGTGCAGCCGTTCTGAAGTGATGCGCGTAGATACATCCGGCAATTCAATTTTATTTATACAAGACATATGAATGAAATATCAGGTGATTAGTTATTATGAAACAAGTTCGAATTTTAAATGACCGTGTGTAAAATGTGTCCGCATTCTATATGTACCTAGTCGGGTCCTAAGTTCTGTCACAACGTTGTTATTTTTAATTTTCGAATAGTGGCCAGATATATTTCCAGTAATTTTGAAAATAGAACGTTTGCGCTTTCCGAAAATAAAAAGGTATTAATTTTTATTCGTTTTCAAAGATGAAATTATAGATATGGCAATATTTGGAAGAGAAAGTTGGAGTTAAGCCTCATCAAAATTTAGACTCTTTCTGAGTATCTCTGGTTAATGTAGCAGTAGAAAAAGACGTGAATATGGTACGTGCTGTGGCCGAAGACTACTCTGTGCCGAAGACTGGCCGCGTCGAGTACGGATATGTATTCAAAATGAGGGAGTACATTTGTAATAATGTAAATAAAACTGTATTGTACATTTCATTACCTTTAAAAAAGTGTGTAATTAGTTACATTAAAAGTGTTTGACAGAATTTATGATCCGATTAGTACATATATAAAAGCTAGTATTATAATTGTAATACAACAGAGTTATAATTAAACGGTACATGTTTTGTTTTGTATTAATAATATGAAATTACGAAATAGTAACAAAGTCCAAACCATAATACGGATTAGGTCAGAACGTATTAGCGTTGTTGTGGCTAGCTAACTAGATGAACAAAGGAGATAGCGCTCCGTATAGATCCTATTTTGTTTTTCTCTTATCGACTTCGTAGCTTCTACGCGGTATCTCTAAAAGGTTTTTCTTTTATGGACATAAGTTTATATTATAATACGCGCTTTTCCTCTACAACTAAAAGGGAAATATAATGTCGTGAAAAATAAAAGGATTACCTGAGTATGTTGGGGAATATATATAAATACGAATGTAATGTAAATGTAAGACTATTAGTTTTTAGTCGCCGATTCGTTTGCGTTGTTCATGATATTCTCACATTTTTTAACTCTGTATATTACCCCCTTGGTATGTACAATTATTTCGCGAGCCGTACCTTTCGCTGTTTCTAATTTGTATTTCTTTATGTTGGAAATATCAAATCCGTAATTTTTTTTTATATTCATGGATAGGCATTGGTTAAATAAATTATTAAATCAGTGACATATGAACGTGTACCATAACCGTATCTTTTATTTTCCTTGATATATATTATATTCGTTAATTACAACTTAATAACAGTTCTTTTTAATCTTTCTTGTTTTGTTTTTTCTTTATTACTAAGGCTTCGTGACCCCCACGGCCACGGTCTTTATGACTCCCAGGGGGGTCGCGACCTATACGTTGAAATATACTAGTGTATCAGATATTGATACACATCTTTGGACCGAACACTATGAAAGCTGGTAGATCTGAGTGTTTGTTCGTGATCTGTCGATCTGAAGATACTCTGTGACGGAACGAAACCCGTGTAATCGATTGTAGTCGTTGCACTACCCTACACTATATTTCTTTTTAATATTTTTTACATCTTTATTTTCTATTTTTATCGCTTTATATACATTTTTTTAGGTAGATGGCAACAGTGTTAATTGATCACAGATTCTATCATCCGCCAACGTTGAGTTCAAGCACTGACCAACGACGCCTTTTAATTACATTTAGTTGTTTCACAGCTGTTTTCTCTTGCAGCAATGCATGACAGGGCCAGACAATTCCAAGCGGAAGTGCGAAATAAAGTTCACCCTAATTTTGCTATATTCGCCACTAGACGACGCTAAACTATATTGCTATTGCTAACGACGTTGCTATTGCTAGTTAATACTTAAAATGCCCAAAAGTTAGTGGGTTATCGGTAATGTACTCGCTCGATTTTTATTCTTTACGATTTCAATTTTCATATGAGCTTACAAATTTTATTCTTTTTAGTTGTATTTATTTAAATGTAAAAACCAAAACTAACATTCCTTATGCGTAGTAATAAAATAAAATTAATAAAACGCTGTCTGTCTTGTGCCGGAACCATTGTTCTTTTCAATATTTGTTAACATGTAAATATATCCAACAAGATAAGGCAAAAATAATGTAATACTTTATATAGCTTATTGTAAAATATTAACGCTTTATAGGCGGTAATAATACTATTGTATACACATAATGTAACACACTTAAAGTAACTGTGTAATTATTCCCATAACAAAAAGAAATACTATGAGAAAAGTTACTGACCACTGACCAGTGATACCCGTACTAAATAGCATTATTAGTTGGTCTTCAACAATTTATGTGTTAAAATATAGATAGGGTGACTTTAAATAAATTTGGAGAGGCTATGAATTTTCTTTGCGGACGTGTTATATGAATTATTTTAATTCATAATAATCGTTTCTATACATTTTAGTTACAAAGAATTTATCTGTGTGAACAAAGTTTTTAATTATATATACCCCAGTCCGGCTTTTCGGTTATCTCTCTGTTGAATAAAATAAGAGGGTGTGTGTATACATTGTTCAGGTTACGCCGCAATTTTCATTCCACATTCTGTAATTAAGTTGCAAAACAAATAGCTTGTTTGACATCAAGTGTGTACTTGTTTTCACTCTAATTGACATCAAATAATAAACGTTTTTAAATAACATTATTTTAGCTTTTCTTTTACAATGAAGTGCTATTGTCTGTGGGAAATCTCTATTATATTTGAATATGAAATTATATATTTTGTTTTAACATTTACTAGGTTATAATAAAAAGCAGTTAATTTTGAGTTTTATAGATAGAATGGTGGGACTATCAATATATTTTATTAGTCATGTCTATTGCATAAAAAATCCCTAATAATAATAAGAGATTGTTGGGACTTTATCTATATCTATACATATGATAAGAATGTAATACTAACGTGTCAGTACTTTTTAGATTTTCGTAAAAAAAATTGTTGCGGGTTTCTAGGAATAAGTAATAAAATACATTTCAATAATTTTTAGAAATGTCTGTCTGTCTGTGTGTATGAACACGCATCACGGCTAAAGTACCGAGTTTACAATAAAACCCCAAGAAAATCATAAAGTATATCCTCAGGAGTAGCTTAGTCTTTGTTTCATTAAAATCGATTCACTCTATCAAAAGTTACTGTAATTTGAATGACAGCTGGAGTTAAATATGGGAGAAGAGTAGTAATCTATACTCTAATAATATAAATTTGGAGGGTTTGTTTGTTTAGTAGATAGACCGCGCTAATCTCAGGAACTACTGGTCCGTTTTAAAAATACTTTCAGTGTTAGATAGCTCATTTATCGAGAAAGGCTATAGTATCATCACAATAAGACCAATAGGAGCGGAGCACCAATGAATAATGTTTCAAAATCGGGGTTTATTTTTCTTTTGTGAGCTTCGGCTATGTGTAAGCGTTAGCCCACAGTAACTATTCCACGCGGACGAAGTCGGGGGAGAAGCTAGTCTATATAAATAAAATGACAGAGGTTTGTCGTCGTGCGTATATCACTCAAAATGTACTGCACATATTTCATTAAATTTTTTGGAGTATTATTTTTTAGACACTTGGTTCTTATCTAAAAAAGATCACGATATCTTAATTTTACATAAAAATAAGTTATAGGAAACTATGAGTCTGATTTGATATATAAGTATACGAATATACGAATTCAACGATATGTGTTATCTAATCGTGGTCAACTGGAGAGAGAAGAGAAGGATGCGCAGAGAAATTAAGCAAAATATATTTTTACTTTTAATTTTTCTTATTTTTTTTCTATATACAGAAGTATATAATACATGTACGAGTGTATAAGAAAAGAATGCTCAATTTAGAGCATTGACAAAAAGTGGCTTGTCTCCCAGTGTTTTATAGGTTATACTTTGAAGAGTGTGCACAGGAATTACATAAAATAATTCCACCGTTTCCATTCCATCAGAGGACGACTAGGCGCCGTGAGGGTTTCCACCCTTCTGTGGTTGATGTTCCCGTGACTCGTTTTTTTTTTATATCATAGCAGGCAAACGAACAGGTGGGTCACCTGATGTTAAGCGATCACCACCGTCCGTAGACACTTGCAACATTAGAGGAGTCGTAAGTGCGTTGCCAGTCAGTATTTGGAGGAGGAAGGGGAGGGAGGAGAGGTGGGTCTCTGGCGCTCTCACTGACTGAACGAAATGCAACAATGCAAGCACTGTTACTTCACGTCGGTTTTCTGTGGGTCGGGTGGTAGTACCCCGGGCGAGCCGACCCATTCATGCTGCAACCAGTAATAGCTTCAGCGTGGCTCTACCACCTTTGAAACACCAGTAAACAATAAAAAAAACATGTATATACGGTATCAGTTAGTATTAAATATAGTCAATTAAATGTTATATATTATTCTAAAATTCTTATTCGTGTCATATTGCTGTACAGATGATAGTGCAGTGGTAGCGATGTTTGATGTGAAACGACTGGGTCTGTATGCACATAGTTGCTGCTTTTTGGTATGTCACTTTACAGGTCATCCAGTGAGTATTCAGCTGTTGGCAGACAAAAACGATTGTTGAAGGATTCTAGATCGTTATTTGGATACCGTTGTTTTTGTATAAAGTAATACCTTTCATCAGATGTAGTACTGGCCATTTGTAATGCTACAATATAAGACATAAGGTACAATAAAGTATGAATTTCAAAGGTGTCAGTGTAAATGTCCTGAATGTCAAACGCGGTTTTGTGAGCCGTGTATATATTCATGGTGAATTTCATTTCGAAAATTCATGTCACGAAAACACAAAGTTACGTAAAACGACCCTATGTGAATCGCACATAAAAACACAGGAGAAGAATGAATAGGGCTACCTATTTTCGAACAGGCTTTTAAGTGCAAATTATAGTAATTATATATTTAAATTTATTATCTTGTATCTGAGAATTCTACAGACTGTTTTATGCTTAATAAAATTCCAAATACACTGTAAAGTCTTTATAACGAATTTCAAGTGACCGAGCATTTTTTTTCGTTATAAAGAGCACCTCAAAAGATTAGTTTTGTAAGCTGATTATAAAACAATTAGACAGTTAAATATGTTATTGTTGTCTAAATATAATAATATTTGTTCGTAATGTAGATTGGCTGTTGCGTTATTAGAGTGAATTAGAGTAATGTATCGGTTTTATGGTAAACCAATCAATTTGAACGAATTTCTACGTTATAGAAAATTTTTCGTTATAACAAACGACGTTATAAAGAGTTTACGCTGTATTGGACACCAAGAAATGAATTTGACAAAAACCTTGGTATATCTGGAAGGTATATTTATGAGTTTTTCCTTATAAACGAATTATCTTTTTAAATAAAAGAATAGCGATTTCTTCTGGCTATGCGTTATTGGATTGACGTGCCTTCACAGCTTCACCGGACTATACACGATAGTGAAGTAAGTAATTGTGTTATATTAGTAAATTATATTTACAAGTAAACGCAACAAAGTACCAATTTTTTTTGAAGTGAAAAAGTCTTTGGGCGCGTTGAGTGATCTTTGGTAGGAGAAAAACTTATGGGTTCGCGTCACCGATGACCTCAACATGCTCGTGACGTTTGCGTCAAACTAGCGATGCCTGTGTACATGCAATATCGATATTTTGAATTAAGCTTGTGCAACTTGTGCGTGTATGTAATAATCGCTCGGAGTGCCAATAGATGTGAAAACTAGATTAATATTAATAATTATTATTTAAAAATCATGAAATTTATATAAGTTAGGGTATAATTGATTTGAAGAATTAAAATAGAACACAGTTATTCCATTGCTTTGAGTTTTCACTTCTGCCGGCATTCCATATGACTGTCTCGATTTATTTTTTACGAATCTTCCACCTATTTTACAATCCTTTCCCTTACTAATATTAGAAATGTGAATGAATGTCTGTTTAGGTATTCGTTCATTACGTTTTCAAGCGTTAACTGCTTAATCGATCATCATGAAATTTCGCATACACGTTACCTCCATACAGAATAATATAACTTAATATATAATAATTAAATTATGGATTGTAATTCAATTAGAATTTGTACGCCACATTTTATGTAAACACTTGGAACTAAAATTGTATATAATGAAGGCTTTCGTCTTTAGTAGAAACCCTACTTATATATAAGGAAAACTTAAAGCGCACCAATAAGGTCTACCCTAGCTTTGTTCCTGCAGATGCGTCGTGAATTTGAATGCCTGTGACAGCTCCATAAAAGTTGTTAGTTGTGTATTATATTACCTAGCTTCTTTACCTTAACACAATTACGTCACAACAGACATAAACATATTGTTCTACTCCGGGAAGGATCAAGCCTTTTATAGACATACTCGAAAGATGTAATAAATGTATATATATCGTAGTATTATATATAAAATTATATACCACTTTTTTAATTTTGTCCTCTTCTATACTACCTTTGTAAAGGGAAAAGATTTGAGTTTATGTTTGTAATGAATTTAAAAAATTCTTTATTGGTTATAACTTGGTTTATATTTTTAAAATTTACCTACACAAGCGAAACTGCAATCAAAAGCTAGTGACTAATAAATTTGTATATCCGTTGTTAGATTTACCATCTATAAGAAATGTCAGAAATGAACTTACGTGCATACTTAATAGTTTTTATTTAAGCACGACAAACAGACTGCATATTGCCTGGTAGCAAGCACAGTGTTATTTAGAAGCAACGGCGACCACCTAGATATATCTACTGCCAATTGCTGATGTAGGATAGGTTTTGTGGAAGGAAATGAATTGTAGAAATCATTACGTACGGAAAAAGCATTATGCTTCTATGCGACTTTCTCTCTCTCTTTGTCTATTAGGTTCTTGTGGTAGGGGATGAATTGTAGAAATCCCTACGTAAGGAAAAAGCGTTATGCTCTTATGCGACTTTCTCTCTCTCTATCTATTTTATATGAGTGTGTGTATGCGTGCGAGAGTTCGAAATCGTAGTAAGGAACATTGTGCGTTAGGTAGCGGTGAAAAAAAATTACCCAAATGTTAAATGAAACCTCTTCAAATATTAGAAAACTAGCTGATACCCGCGTCTTCGTCTGCGTCGTTGATTATCTTAATAATATATTTTATGTACACAGGAAAAATTATTATTACCAGACCGCTTGCCCCACTTGTCAACGACAAGAAAACGACTCGTTGGACGCGTAGTGTTTATAAAAATCATAGTTTTTAAAACTTTAATAAATTATTATGCGTTTATTAAATGAAGCTGTCATGATAATTATTTTTTTAAATAAAAACAAAAATCAATGAAGTAAAACTAAAAAAAATGTCTAAATCAATCCAGTAGTTTTTGAGTAATTCCTCATGTTCCATAATTTTATGATAGTATAGTTTTACATAGTTATAATCCTATTTTAGAACATAGCGAAATTGATATATAGTCGTGTTAGACGTAATTTAGTTGGGCACAAACGACTCTGTGTCACGTACCTACGTACTCGTACATCAATAATTGTTAGGTTCGGACAGTTCACTGTTATAGGTTGGTATGATACGATGTTACGGTAAAATATTGAATGTCATAATTTTACTAACGAATATTGAAATTTATATTAAGCACTGAATAAAATAAAGAGGCCAGTACAAACTACTGCTTCGTAAAAAAATTAAAAGAAATATTTATATTACTTGTAGGGAGGTTATGTTTTTTTTTGTTATTTCCTGAACAAAAAATATTTCTACAATATAGGAAATAATACACGTATGTAATTGGTCTCTATTGCAGTATTTTTCGACTATTAATTTCCTTTTCTATAGTAAACTGAGTGAATAATTATTACCTTCACTAATTTATTTATTCACTTTATGACCCCGTGATCCATCTTACTTACAAAGGTATTGAAATTTACGAAATTATTCAATCCAGGCTTTTAATCAAATAAAGAAAGGAGCAATCATTTGTTTACTGTTGAAACATCAAGATGGGTATTTAAAGTCGAGAGACGAATAACATTAAATTAAAATGTTAATGCTGTTCTATTACAGGTTCAAGATTTAAATAAATAAGACACAAATCAGCATATATACGTAAAATAATAATAAATTTACATAATATTTTGTCATATTTATTACCGATTATAAATTATTTGTAGTACTGAACTTTGTACGTAAATAAGAAAAATAAAGAAATGATAGTAGTGATCATAACAAAACTTTATACATATGCGAATGTGAGTCTGTTTGTTATGCTTCACTATCACGTCTTAACTCAAAATCAAAATATCTTTATTCAGTTTAGGCCCTGAGAAGGCGCTTATGAACGTCAAAGTTACCGCCGGTTCGGAAAACAACGCAGTCATCGAGAAGAGCCGGCAAGAAACTCCATCTGGTTTATCTTTTCATGTTATATATTTTTACAAAACATAAATAGTTACATTTGTTATTAGTGGATGCACAGAGAGGGGCGTCATTTCCAGACGTCACAATCGTTCACATATTGATCCACCCTACAATAGCCTTTAGATATTAAAACCCGCTTGACATGGTTCTTGAACTCACTATCCGGTAAATCGGTAATGTGTTTTAGGACTTTGTTATAAAACCTAACACTATTACCTAAAAAACTGTTTTTGGACTTAGTGAGCCTGAAGCATGGAATGACCAATTTGTTGCTGTTTCTAGTATTTAAATGATGCTGGTCTTTGACTAGAACTACTGAACCGATCTCATGAAATTTGCATGCGTGTTGTCAGGGGTTCCCGTTCATAAAAAAACACGGTTCCCGAGATGAAGGCAAATTGACATTAGCACGAGTAAAAGCGGGCAAAAGTTAGTTGTGCATCAATAGCGAATATCCAGAATTCTTAAAGAGACTGCCATCGAGTTAATTTAGAAAAAAACTATTTAGTGAGAGATCTTTAAAGATTTATTCAGTTTTCATTTTGAAAGTACGTACAACGTTTTATTTGGCTACATGTTAGTTTTTATATATAGATGAAATACGTAGTTAGTTATCTCACTAACATTTCTAAATTTTGCTATCTCAGTACCTAATATTTCTAAATTTTATTATTACTTGTACCACGTAAGCTTTATTTTTGTTACCTCTATGTTATTTATTAATTAACACTTCACTATAGATTGCACAATTGTATTTTGATCTGTTTTAAAATGAATTTGTAGTAAAAGCTTTCAGTGCTTTATTTTTATTAATTAAATTCAGTTTGTTTTAAATACGTTTCTAGTCAATTAAAGAATGAATTAACAAATAAATCTTGTCCCTTTTTATCTCATTTTCAAACATAAAATACGAATATAAAATAAATATGATGCGGCGGTAAAACAATTACACATAGATACCGTTGGAGTTAAGTGTAGAGTTGTCCTAGGATTACGAATTGAAAAATCATTTATGGTTCATAATAATTGATGCGAAATGAATATTATTTTCATGAAAGCGATACAAGTCTCAATAAGATTCGTTTGAGAACAATAGTTTCAAGTGTCACAAAGGGCGCGAATACTGAACGAATGGAGGCTTCGCGGCTCGGCTGATCGTTGGGCGGGCGGACTCGAAGGGCGCGGGGCGCACCGGTAAACAGGGTTACAAGGTGTTAATTTTCCTTAGGATTTATTTGTAGGGAAATTACGATATTTTGAATTTTTGTGATGTGTATATCAGGAAATCTTCGATGATGTAAATGATTACAACTGATATTTTAGTTTACAAAAAAAAACTGGTTAAAAATAATAGCGTAATGCGAACACAATTCTTGTCAGTCTTCTTAGATTTGAGTAATACACACTACAATTATAATCTCTTTGGTGAACCTTATTTTCATTAAAGATAATACGAGTATGTAATTACATAATACAGGAGTGAAAGTTAAATTTGATTTATAGATTTTACGCATTTAATTACAGACTTTTGAAGTTATACTTCTTTTGGCGCGTTTGGGAAAAATGATGAGAGTAATTTTTTAAGATGCGCGCGTACACCATCGCGAAAAAACGGCACCCTGAAGTTATTACGATGCGCGCGCACACCGTCACGAACCCTGAAGTTAGCTATAGTCAACATTTTGTTTCTTTGTATTTCTTTATATTATAACGTTCAATGTATTAAATAACTTTTTTCTATTGTTAGTGTCGTTTTTTCTACAAACGTAGAATAAGGCGAAAGATAAAATTTTTGAAAAGATTTTTATCTTGTTACGCCAAAGAAGTATAACTTCTAACGCGTGTACATAAGTACACACACACTTTTTTTATACTTATTTATTAACGTTTCGCCATAGTCTCACTTGATCTATAGAATGACAATGTGGTTAAAGATGCTAAACACACTGAATCTAAAGGGGGGCTGTCTGCAACTGCCGGAATACTTCCATAGGTGTTTTGCAATATATTTTAAGCTTAGCGGCGGTAGTTAGTCAGATGGACTTAAAAACAGGTCTACGTGTTGTAGTTTCATCACGATATTTTAATCTATCGAAGGCTCCAGGTCAGTTATAAGGATTCGAAGTTACGTCAATTGACACAGTGACCGAATATGCTGACCACTGAGCCATAATCGCTTAATTAATTTAATGCAATTGTTATAATTTTGACAGTTACAATAAAAGATCTTACATGTTATGTAAAAAGTTCCTGTTTCTTTTTGTTTTTTTTTTCTGGTGGTCAAACTGGCACGTGTTAAAAATAAAACGCACTATTTTATAAGAGCTTTCGTTCTTCGCTGCGTGCAAATTGCTCGATATTTTTTTAATGATATCTTCTAGATTTTTGTGTACACAATAACTACTGTTTGGGTACACAATAATAACTAACAGTATAGCAAATGAAAATACTATCTAGACAATGTTGTTATATATTTATTTACCTTTAAAACATATTGTGTTGTATACAATTTTTCGAAAACTATATTTAAGGAAATTTAAGGGCGCAATAGCAACCCCGGGAACCAGCCAGATAGAAGCGCGCGACAGCGGCGGCCGAACGCCGCGCCGGCATCCGTTGAACTCCGCTACCTCCAAACACAGGACTAATATTATTTGGGTAAAAATCTTGTGTGAAAAAATGTTTTATCATTAGTTGTGTACACAGCGCTGGGTCTCGCCTGTTGAGTTTTTCCATCTAACTGATAATTACAAGACCGCACCTATTCAGCTACGTCGGTAAATTTGGGTAAGTACCATTTTACTTCTTTTGTTATTTTAGAAGTCGCGGAAGAATTCAATTCTAAGTAATTGGCTATTTTTTTCTCTCGCGTCAACGCAATTTGTTACGATAAATATTGCATTTAATTATTATATATACTCGTTTGAGCAAGTTCTAATTAAATAAGTTGACAGTTTCAATAGAATAACTTTGTGTTAAGGCAGCTTTGGAAATTTTAAGATACACAGTTTTAGAAAAATATTGTTTCTCCGTAGTGAAAAATATAACGATTACCGGACAAAGAAGGCATAATTTATGCGATTCTTTATCTATGGATTGTAAGAAATGTATTCAGTTTACTGAAGTAATTTGGATTGAACTTTTAAAATCACGTTAAGTACTATTCATCAATTCGAGATTTATTAATTCCAAAAATAATATGGAAATTATAACTACGTAAATTAGTAGTTAATAAAAAATCGTATAAATGAATTTATATGTGGCTGTTATATTTTGGTGTCTTGGAGAATAGAACCTGCCAACCCACATACAATTTGATTACCTATACTGATGTTACGTTAAGTCTTCGGTTGTGAGGCTGACTTTCCAGAAGGAGAGATATATTTAATAGTGATATGCGAGTGTTTAAGTATGGAATAAAAAACAACGTATAAAAACGGTATAATTGAGACATTTTTGTTAGAAGCTTCGTTTAATAGCTTCGCAGTGGATTAGATTGGTTGATAATTTGTACTAAGTAGGAGTAATTTCGTCAGCTATATTCTCTTTTGATTTTGAATGTGATTTTTGGTGTTCTATAGGAAAAGTAAGCAGGAAATTATTTCTTTGTTTGAATAATTATTTATGACAATATTATAAAATCTAACAATATTTAACGATCGTCAAATATTATTACGTCTTCATATTTTGCATTATTATTTGGAGGAATATATATTATATTTTTACACAGAAATACAATCCAATATAAGTATATCTACGGTATTGTATTTCTTTATATAAATTTGAGGGCATCGTGACACGAGATACCTTTCTGAAACGTAGACACATGATTTCCGCGGTGTGACAGGCGCCCGGCGCTCCACTATTCTCGTGACATATAGGTAACTTCCTCGGACTGTCCACTAAGGACATCAACAATACAATAAGAAAACTATTCTGTAACTCGTTAAAACTTTGTGATACCGCGTACATCCCGAATGACGAAATAAACCGGGAACAAAGGAAAGGCAGATGGGATAATTTATTCCTTGAAACGACTTCGGACTCACGAAGCCTCGGCCCACCAGTTGGATTGTTTGCGATTTTATTGACGAAGAATACCCACACAAAATTGAATGCTGGCGGTTAGAGGTCATGTTGTGATCAACGGCTTTTGAATTTTTAATATCTAAACATAATAACGTCATACTGAGGCGAAAAAATACGCTTAAATAGTAAAATCAAGTAAATCGCTGTTGTAAAAGAAAGGTTTAATAAATTTCATTGTGATATTCGTTGTTACGTAATATTTTATGTTTGTTATAAACAATATTAGAGTAAACGGTCTCCCACTTCAATAAAAATTTTCGGATTAAGCAAAATTGAAAACATTTGGGATAAACAATCAGTTTTAAGCCGGTATAATATGCTGTACTAAAACAAAAATATAATATTTAATTTCATCACTAGAATTTATCTTGAGCTTTTGTGTACTGTCGATATAATTTCAAATAGGCGTTATATATATGAAATGTACGGATTTTCTGTTATAGTTCGGTTGGATTATACAGTCAGGGGTTACTAAATATTAGTTTCTTCTTTAATAATTTAATTGAGGAAAAATATTCTAACGAAAAAATATACTAAACTAGTAAAATTTTGTCCAAAATGTTGATATTTAGGATTAAAGGATTTTTTTAGTTTACGTCAGGGCTTATCAACTTTATTAACTCATAGTACAGGTTTAATATTGTGTCAGAACGTCTTAGATAAAATATGTGCAGAATCATAATAGTCAAGCACAGAAATGTAAACAACGTTTTTAGTAAATTTAATACCCCGAGGCTCATTTTAGTAAATATTAGAAATTTTTATTTTGTGTCAGTTTCTGTTTTATATTATGTTGAAATTACAATTAATTAATTTCCGAACAAGAGAAAACAGAAGCGCTTTATATCGCCCTACCTTTCCTTACTCCTCACGACGCTTCAGGGCGCCGAGACGCTCTCTTCGAGAACACCCGGCTTAGGTAATAATTAATGAAATTGATTCTTTACATTACAGTAAATTATTATGTTAAAAACCGCTTCATTCTAATTGATGATTTATAAGATAAACAATCTGATACCGGCGACATCGCCTGCGTCGATATTAGGTTAACAACATATTATATTATCACTTCCAGAAAACACACATCGTGGAACGACTATCTGTTATCTTAGTTTCTTAAATCATTTTTCAGAATTATTTAATAAATATAGTATTAAATGATTCCAAATATGGAGATCATCGTTCCAATTTTTATCTACAATTAAATGAATTTGGTACAGACTTATCCAAAGTGCGCCTTACTCTTGGTTTACAAGTAACAATTATTGTAGAGAGCATATAGTCAACGTTTTTAGGGTAAGATCCGGATACATTCCATTCAACTAATATTAATATTTAATAAAATAATTCCTACACCCAACTGTGGAGTTTGTGGGCTAATAGAAGATATACATCATGTATTCGGCTCCAAGCGGGTAGACGGTTACTGATATCGAAACACAATTTGAATTTACAAGATATTGGAATGTTTCTTGAGTTTCTATCCAAACCTAACAGTGTTATAGCACTAAGTCTATTTAAGTTATTGATCAGCCAATAGTGACGCTTTCGTTCATCTTAGATTTAGTAATCTGTATTATTTATATTATTCAGCTTGCAAATTAAGTAAGGATTACTATGGGGGCTGATATAGCTATGAAAACCCCTGAATAAATTAAAAAAAAAGAATATCGAAATAATAAAAACGGGCAATATAATTACGCAAGCAGTTTATTTCTGGTCACGCACTTCAGTATATTAAACCTATTAGATATGTTCTATTATATTTTATCCATAAGCTTTCTATTATTTCTTTCGTCTATTTTCAAGGGAGATCGTTAAACTGCCAAAACATTTGCTGGGTCGGGTACAGCTCATCCCAGATCAGTTTCTCGTGTGCACCATTGTTTAATTATAACTGAACTTTGTTAACAAGACAACATTTTACCAACTAATTGGTAGTTAGTGAAACATGGTCGTGTTAAGTAATGGAGACTGTATGCGTGAGTTATACTGAGTCCATCCAAGCGCGAAATAGGTAATTTCCTCCGACCATTAAGGCCAGGGATAGGTTCACCCCGCAACGTGTAACACGTCCGCGTGTAAAAGCTCAATTTTTATACAGTTTTTTGCCCTTTTGTTGCATGATTTTTATGTTATCGTGTCACGTATTCCTTCGCGGTACGTACGTATATTATTTAAAATGGAAGTTAATATAATTTTAGATTGTTCGTAGTCGGATTTAAAAAATGCAAAGTGTAACCTTTCACTACTTTTTATTAACTGCATTTCTTATATATTTGTTCGGAAGGTATTTTGAAATTGATTGGTAAATAACCTCCTTATGAGGTAAAGGCTTGAAATTTTCATCATAACCTACAGCTAGCATAATAACGGAAGAAAATGAAGAGAAATCAATAGAAGAATTTACTATTTTAGATATAATCTGATGAAAGAAATCTGAAATTTGTTACAACACAAAAATGGGGATAAAAGTATTTCAAGTATACAACATTTTTACAATAAAATAAAAATATAAAATAATTAGTCTTAGACTCATATAAATTTCAAAACCCATACACATTTGGAAGCTGTTATAGATTTTCCTGAAAGCTAAAAACGTGGGTCAAATGATATACACAAATTACATAATTTATAATAACTGTAAAATATATAGATAGTAGCTATCGTCGAAATATAATGTATAAGATAACTATAATCGATACATTCACTAAAATATTTTCTATTAAGGACCATTTAATACTGTTATTACTCTTACAAATAATATGTACACGGGTGTAATTTAAAACAAGTTAGCTTTGAATGACGTTCGTGCGCTTCCTAGGTGAAGATTTATAGGTTATAATCACCATAATGTTAGACGAAGTAAGCGCGGCCTTTATTTAAGCATAATACAAACATCCGGCCTTGAACGATTCAGTTATCTTTTGCCCAATCAGTAACTTTAACCTTTAGCTATATCAAGGATAGCAGCCGACCCTCGTACGTTCTTTTTACTTATCATCGTGGGAATTAGTGTTAAAATAAACAGGAATTGTGTACGCTTAGTTGAGATTACATTAATTTCGCGTATCAGTGTACATATATTGCTTTATTATAATGAGATATGTTATTGAAACTCGATTCTTAAGTTGATTATCAATTATGAAATTATTATTTCATTAAGAAAGACTCGCTTCTATAAATTTTTGTCTTATTGTGTATATTTGATAGTATCCTAGCTGATGTTTTCTACACTGCTCCCATAAAAATGGAAATTTTTCGTGGGAACTACGTATCCAATTTTGATTATATGTAGCGGATTATATTTTTAATTGTATTTGTTCATACTTCTTTACATTTTCACCAATTTCAAGAAATTTGGACTATATTTTATGATTATTGTTTAGCCTTCTTTTATGGGATAAACTAGTAATATGAAACGTAGATAATACTCTAAAAAATTGTCTATGTACTATTTTTTTTAAATGTATGTATGTAATGTATATCTATAAAATATATATAAAAACAAGTAAGTACCAGTTTCTGCTTCGTTTGTATCCCCATTTCCTCTTTTTTAGTTTACTTGCTATTACCGAGCTGTAGTATTATCAAAAATGTGAATGTAAAATGTCAATGTAAAGAAATTGGAAATATTCTTTTCTTATCATCGACCAGTCGAAGTCTTTATCTATACGTCTCTCATGGCATAGTTCACAATCCTTAAGAATATTAATTTGGCAATAAAACTCAATAATAAAATAGTACTCAATAATTGAGATAAATATTATAGTGGACGTTACTTTGTACCTCCGTCTGGAATAGATTGGCAGCTACCACCTCTTACTATTCCAGGTGGAAGTGCAAAGTAACGTCCACTATAAAATTTAATGATGGATTTCTGCAAAGTAACGCCTTCTTTAATCAAATACTGAGATAAAAAAAACACAAATTATGGTCCAATTTTGACCACTGGACGCCCACTACTACTTATAAAACACATCCAAATGATCTAAACAATAATATACGTTATTATAATAACTACGAAGTTTTAAACAATTAGAACGGTGTATAAAATTAAGAAAGTAAACTAGAAATGTATTAAGGTGTTAATATTGCTAGTTACAATTATTTAAATAAAAAATATTAATCATTGAACTGTTGGTTAATATGTAAGGACCATATAAACTTAGGATTAATTATTTCATATTTTAAACGTTTTCAAAAGTTAAATATATTTTAATAGAGAATAGAAACAAAAGTTATTTAATTATATTATTTTATGCAAAACTCAAATCTCGTTGTTTGTGCAACTGTAAACGCAATTCGAGAATTGATTACATTAAAATCAATGGAAATTTGTGACCATAAAATCAACCTTTAAAAACTGATTCAGATATTTAGCTAACCACTGAGTTTGTTCATGTTTATTTATCATTTTATAGAGTAAATTACAGATATGGGATATAGAGATATGCAAAATAAATTCGATATGTACCGAGGTTAATTGACGGATTTATAAGCGTTTTCACAATAAGTTATTCCAATCAGATGCGCTTGTTTGAGTCGCTTCATGGCGTTTACTTTAATATAATACTCAAATAAATCAAAAATGAAAATGTGCGATTATATCGTTTATATGTATATGATATTTTTATTTTTTACAATAATTAAAAATACTTAGATATAAATAATAGGAGAATGAAGATATATGTTAACTGGTTTTTATAGATAACTAGCGGACCCGGCAGACGTTGTCCCGCTCTAACTATAAAATAATCCTTGACAAATGATATACTAAAACCTTCCTCATGAATCATTCTATCTGCTGCTGAAAACCGCATAAAAATCCGTTCAGTAGTTATTGAGACAGACAGACAGACAGACGCGGTAGGGGAATTTGTTTTATACTATGTAATGATAGGTAAAACTACTGGTAATTTATTTAAACAATGAAATATGGTTCTTTTATGAATATCGTTTAATAAACTTCGTATAAAAATTAAAACAATACACTTCCGAATTCCGAAGCTACGATACGGGCGAAGGAAATAAAATCATATTGATGGCTTACATAACAAATTCACGAAGACGGAAATGAAACGCAAACACGCGGCTTTGTTCACAATTCGAGTAATCCTTACGCAAATTTATACTCGATCGCTTAGATCAGTGAAATGTTTTACTCTTTGTTGATTGCAGAAAAAAGTTAGAAGGAAAACAACGATTCGAAAATGCGAATAAGTATATAAATAGTCGCCTGTGGTAAACGGAAAATAAATTAAGTCGCTTAAGGGAATCCTCCTAGCCGGGATCGGAAGCGAAATTGTTTTCCTAATCTTTCACGTTCTGTTTATTTTAATATTGCGAAAACAAACATCTATAAACTTAGAATAAATGATAATCAAATACGTGGTTTAGAAATGATGTAAATATCAACGTTTCACGACAAATTTAATGTATTTGTGTCTCTTTCATTAAAGCTATTGAACGTTACACACGTATCATTACATAGTATAAAACAAAGTCCCCAACCACGTCTGTTTGTCTGTTCGCGATAAACTCAAAAACTACTGAACGGATTTTCTTGCGGTTTTCATAAGTGGATAATGTGATTCATGAGGACGGTTTTAGTATATAATTTGTCCAAGTTTTTTTTATAGCCAGGGCGGGACAGCGTTTGCCGGGTTCGCCAGTATTCTCATAAAAACTAATATTGAAGTATTGAAGAATAATAAACAATTTTTAATGATACGATAATCGACAGCATGACTGGTTAAATACACTCATCAAAAAAGTCTAAGCAACATGTACAAATTGAAATTTTAGGATGGTTGTATTTTATTTTTAAAATAATATCTTTAGGGTTCTATGATGTAAAAATAACAGCTGTTGTCTTTATAAGTTCTTTTAATAACAGAAATGAACAATATTAGAATATACTGTAGAAACTAAGATACATAAGAAACTAAACTTTTTTCTTACAAAATGAAATTTCTAAAGAAAATGTATTTATTGTGAAAGAATAGAACAATTTAATACAAAGTATGGGCTCCTCTGCTATTCAGAACTTGTCGGCAACGATTATTCATTGAATTAATGAGACTGTTTATGTCATCTTGCGGTATTCGCTCCCAATGGAATTGTAGCAAATTCTTCAGCTGTTGGGTTGTTGTCGCTCCGTCCAAGTCCTTCAAAACACGTCTCTGGAGCATGTCCCATGCGTGCTCGATGGGGTTGAGATCTGGCGATTGTGCAGGCCAGGGCAATACCCGGATGTTCTCCGTTGCAAAGTATTCACTGGTTCGCCGAGTTGTATGTGAACGCGCATTGTCATGCATTAACCTAAAATCGGAGCCAAAGGTTTGTGCAAATGGGTAGACATAAGGTCTGAGAATATCCTCAATGTAATTTTCAGCATTCATGTTTCCATTTACAAAAACGAGCTCAGTTCGCCTGTTCTTCATAATACCCGCCCATAACATAACAGTTGAGCCGCTGTATGGATGAACTTCCTGAACGCACCTGAGCCTTTCAGTATTTCCGGGCCGACGATACACTCGCACCCTTCTTATATCAGGCTTAAACCCGAATCGCGACTCATCGGAAAACATAATTTTATCCCATTGTTCCTGGGTCCATGTTATGCGTTCTCTACACCATTCATATCGATGAGCGCGATTCCCGTGACGTATCGGTGGGCACCTGATTGGGCGTCGAGCTCGTAGGCCGTACTCATGCAGTCGATTTCGCACAGTTTGAGACATCAACACCACTTGAATTTTGTAGCCTCAAACTTATCTCTCGAGCGGTTAACATCGGCTGGCGTCTTGCAGTCAGTTGTATGTACCGGTCTTGCCGAGTGGTTGTACTCCTTTTATGGCCTGGATGCTGTTCAGCGGGTTCTCCTGTATTATTGTAGCGCTGCCAAAGACGACAAATAACACTTCTATGAATGCTAAAATGTCGAGATACCTGAGATTGATTACTTCCCGCTTGCAACATCCCTACAGCTCTTTGCATTTCATCTGCCATCAAATGACGTCGCTTCATAACATAAAGAATATCTAACAATTCAATTTTGTCGCTAACTTTATTTAAATGGTTGGTAAAATTATAAAATCAAGACTAAACGTAGCAATTAAAACGCACTAAATTCAAACAAATTCACAGTCATTTGAATTTTATGAAAAAACAAAACATAATCAAATTTTTTTTTAAAACCAGCCAGTATGTCATCAATAATAAAAAAGTTTACTTACCTACGCACTTTGTTTGAGTAAATACTTAGAAATTAATTAATATAAATGGTAAAATTTGTAATATCACGCATGTTGCTTAGACTTTTTTGATGTGTGTAGTTGCAATACTCTCACACAATACTCATTACTTGCTTCTCGTTCTAAATCAGTTGAAAAAAATACGTGCTTAATATTTGACCTAATTAGCTCGAGAAGCGCAAAACTGATATACACTCAACATCAGGTGATTTAAGCAAAAACGAACTGGTGTATTAAATGAATCACGCCCTATTGCGTATTCCGGGCCGCATCCCGCGTTTCGACCCGCACCCCGCTTCCCTTTGTTTGACCGTGCAGCGTTCCCACGATAAGTAGTTACGTAATGAGTAACCTTGAAAAACGACCCTTGGATTTTGTTCATTGAAGCTAAGTGTGAATTTTTTACGTTTATAAGTATCGGTCCCATACTTTTAAAGTTTTAGAAAAAACTTTAACTAAGGTTCTCTTTGTTGTTTATTAGTACTTGTTTTGAAATTATTATTTTATATGTTAAATATGACCATGAACTACCACACGATAGAATGGTGTCACCCTTTAAACATTCACCTGATATACATAAAATTATATTACTATTTTGCGTTTTCTTAATACGTCACTAGAAAGAAGAAATAGAAATATCTGTGTAATAGAATCTGTGATATACTTTTAAGTGATTAAATAAAAAAATGACAAATTCATTTAAAAAATGTACTATAATATTTACAAACTTTTGGACCGCTCTGAAATAGTTGCGTAGAACACAAATTCAGGTATAAAAACGTATTATATTACATGTGTACATTGAGACAACTCAAGGATAAATAAATGCCAATTTTAGATTGCAACTAGCGGGCCCGGTAGACGTTGTCCCGCCCTGATTATGAAAAAATCCTTGACAAATTATATACTAAAACGTTCCTCATTAATCACTCTATCTACCGGTGAAAACCGCATGAAAATCTGTTCGGTAGTTTTTGAGTTTATCGCGAACAGACAGACAGACAGACGTGGTAGGGGATTTTGTTTTATACTATGTAATGATTATAATATTTTAACTTCGTCTTGTATTACACTCTTGTGCTTGAACTTACGGCTATATTCAGAGCGGCGGAAAAGATTGATAAGGATTGTACGTGTTCTAAAAAAGTTATTTATGTGCTAGTATAAATGCAAATTTATTATGACTGCAACATTTCATAAATCAACTATAGGATATGTAATAACGGAGTGGGAAATGTATGTTTCGGCTGTACACATTATTTTGCAAATTCTTATTACATTGTTACTACATCGCACATACGATTGAAATATGTTATCATAAGATTCTGACTTAGTATGTAGTACATATGGAAATCTAAAATTATATACCTGTAACATTGCAAATCGTGAATTTCTTACACGAAAGATCATCTACTTGTAAAATTGTTTAGCCTTCTAGATACAAAGCCGTTGCAAGTGCTATTGCAAGTTAATTTATATATATAGTGTTGCAATTTCACAAAGAGCTCTGCATTTACTTATTGCAAAGCACTTCCATTACTTGTTCCGAATTCTCTCTTGTAAAATAAATCTATTCTTGAACTGAGACTGTTGTGTAAATTCAGGATTTCGTTATAAATGATTCGAGTAGAATGGATAAGATTAAGAATAAGTGTATTAGAAGAAGTATGAATATAGTACCTGTGATAGGGAAGTTGGGGAGTAATATGTTAGCATGGTATGGGCATGTCATGAGGAGAGATAAAAACCATGTAACTAGAATAGTTTTGAGTATGATGGTGAACGGATAAGAGTAGAGTAAGACCGAAAACGGTATGGGTGGATACAAAAATCAAAATCAAAATACTCTTTATTCAATTTAGGCCCTGAGAAGGCGCTTATGAACGTCGATGCTACCACCGGTTCGGAAAACAACCTAGTCATCGAGAAGAACCGGCAAGAAACTCGATCTGGTTTATCTTTTCATGTTACATATAAACGTTTATAATGGATGCACAAAGAGGGACGTTATTTCCAGACGTCACAATCGTTCACATATTAAATTTGTGTGTGTGATTGTGTGAAAAATGATATATGTCTAAAAGGTGCGAATAGTGAGATAAAATCTGATAGGGGAAAGTGGAAAAGGAAAAGATATTCTACTGACCCCACTTATCGAAATCAAAATCAAATCAAAATACTCTTTATTCAATTTAGGCCCTGAGAAGGCACTTACGAACGTCAGAACTACCACTTAGGTGGGATAAGGGTAAGAAGATGACGATGATGATGTTATAAATGGTTTAGACGTGGTGGAATATATGAAATAAAATATGATAATTTAATAATCATAATATTTGTCACAAGACACAAGACAATTGATTAGCAAAATAGGCTGAACAGTGGAAATATATTTTGCTCCTCTACGGTCAAATACAACAAATCGATTTACCATTTCCACGTATATGGTGCAGGTATATTTCCACGTACAGATTTAATAGTAACAGTTTAAAAAATTGATTGATATGACTTGTTCCCATTCTAGCTAAATCCTCATCACCTCTTCGTTAAAGAAGACGATATATCTGTTAAACGAGAGTATCTATATATCTATCTATCTAACAAAAGTATTAGATGAGTATATTTCCAAAATCAGAGGTCTGTAAGAACAAGACATGTGACGCACTTAATAAGAAAAATAGTGTTAGATATTTAGATAACGATGGATACACTAAGTAGTCATCAGTGAATTCTTACTTATATTATAAATGCGAATGTGGGTTTGTTTGTTTGTTACGTTTTCGCGCCTTAACTACTGCTCATGAAATTTTACATACACGTTGTCAGGCGTACACAAATGTACGTGGCTCCATCATACAGAAAAAAATACTACCAAGGGATAGTTCAAATCTGTAATAACGCAAGCGAAGCTGCAAGCAAAATCTAATACTTAATATTTTTGCAATGTTACTACGACGGGGAGTTAAGTATATATATGAATATCCGAAGATACCAGATTGCCATCCCATCAGCATTGACTAAAGTCATAGTAATGAATAACACATATTCATATTTTGCAATGATTTTTGTTAAAATATGAGACGTTTAGTAACTTTGTATTTTTGTTTAGCATCTCCAGTGGTTTGTCAAGTCTTTCAAATATAGCTATAATGCTCACAATTAATCTGGTCTGAGTTTTGGTATCTCGCTTCAATGTTCGCAAGCGATGATGGTATCGATTGGGACGTAAGGAAAAGGAGAAATGTAGGAGGGATGAAATTACAGCCTAGGGATTAAACGTAATTGATGAATGACCCTAGAACCTAAAAGAAAATGTATATAAAACCTTAAGTGATGTATGGATCTTAATGCTAAGGAAAGCCAAACTCGGATGAAAGTAGATTGCTCGTGACAGAGATACGAAAGTATAAGGTATAAAGATAAGGTGTGATATAACTGGAATGCATAAGATTAAAAATGATTATGTAGATAAGGGTGAACGGATATTGACTCTTGGTGTGAAGAGCGATATAAGACCTCAAAAAACTAAATTGTTAATTGATAGCGGAAACTGAAAGAAGAATACGCGTTTTACTAATCCTACCTAGGTAGTAGATAAAGATGAAAAAGATAATGTAGATTTTAACAAATGCTATAAATTGTAATCTTTATTATGCCTAAGAATTTTACGCCTTTTTAAATTGTATAGTCATTTATGTAATCCTATTTCATATGTAAGCAGGATTATGTTAACGTATATATATCTTAGATTGAGGTACGAATTGTCTATAAGTATGTATCATTTTCAGTATTTTTTCTGTCTCTATATTTAACATCTATAGTAGATAATGAATTTACAAAGTTGGGGTCGAGTAAATGGCTCGAGATCTTTCGTAGATACACATACGAAAAAGGTTTCATACCCTTTGCTATTCTTTGCTATTTACTTTACATTTTCTGAATAAACAATCTTAGCGTTCATTTCTTTCCTTCTTCAGGTTGTTTTCGTTTTAAAGGTCAGGCTGTCTTTAGATATATGTACGACACCTCCTCAAAGTTCAATGATTCTAAATTATAGAACGTGACATAGGCTACTTTATTTTATACTAGCTTTTAACCGCGGCTTTGTCCACATTGCTTTCTCCAAAACCGCTGGTCTAATTTTCACGGAATTTTCACTGTCAGAGAGCTGAACTTATAAGAAGTAATTTCGATTATTTTAGTTTAGACTAGCTGGCACCCACGGCTTCGTCCACAGTAATATTTCCAAAACCGTTGGACCGATTTACACGGGACTTTTACTGACAGATAGCTGACTTTATAAGAAGTAATATAGATTATTTTATTTTAAACTAGCTGTTACGTGCTGCTTCGTCCGCAATGTTATCTCCAAAACGGTTGAAACGATTTCACGGCACCTGCACTGGTATATAGCTGATCTTATAGAAAGTAATTTAGGCTTTTCTATTTTAGACTAGAAACACAACTTCATCCGCATGAAATTTAGTAAAAATATGTTGTTCACTGTAAACATGTCCGTGAGGTGTGTGCTGTACTGAACTCCAAGAATAAATATAAATTGAAATTCATATACAATGGTGGTCGTATAATTATTAACACTACCAGCGGTCCTTGACATTATGTAAGATACTTCACCGCAATCGTTTTTATTTTGAAATTAAACAATAAATAGGACAACAATATGTTCAGCGATTTATCATTTATTAGAAAAACAATATAAATCCTACTACATAAGTGCATTTTCAGTATTACATTACGGACAAACGTTTAAATCAGTTTTAAGGTATGAACAATAATGGTCAACTAATTAGAAACAACAACAAAAAAGTATAAAAAACAATATTTTTTTAAGTATTACTTGTTATATCCGAAATAGCTACTATCCACAGCTTACTAATAATTATAATGAATATTTAGTGGCGTATCCCTTATATTCGATAACAGCACTGCAACGACGTTGCATTGATTCAATCAATTTCATACATTTTTCTAGTGGGTTTGAATTCCATGCTTCAACAAACGCTTTTTATAATTTGTTTTGACTGGTGTTACGTTTGTTTGAGACTTTCTTTTTAACAATATGCCAGAGATTTACTATCGGGTTTAAATCCGGACTATTTACTGGCCAGTCTAAAACGGATATACGCTGTTCGCTAAGGAAACATTTGACGCTATTGACCGTGTGTTTAGGGTCATTGTAATGCTGAAAGATCCAGGTTACAGGCAAATGATCGTCTGAGTAAGGAATCATTGTGTGCTGTAAGATATTTTTGTATTGCCATTGATCCATTGCACCTTCAATCTTCCGAACGGGTCCAACTCCACATCCGGAAAAACACCCCCAAACTTTAATGCTACCGCCACCGTGCTTGATTATACTCCTTGTGTCTTTATAATTAAAAGCATTGTTTACAGGACGTCAAACATAGCGCTTTCCATCGGAATTTACCATATTTATTTTTGTTTCATCTGAAAATAATACTTTTTTCCATTCCACTCGTAGCGTCCAATTAACATATTTTTTAGGGAATAATAATCGCTTCTCTCGGTGTTGTTTGGTAAGAAGCGGTACCTTTCGAGAGATTCTTCCAAACAATTTAGCTTCCACTAATCTTCGGCGTATTAGTCTTGACGAGAGGTTTTTCGGGTCATTAGGCGAAAAAACTCCATTTTTAATCTGGTTGGAGCCTTTAATTGGGTCTTTTTTAGCAACACGACCGATTAGCGTATCTTCTCTGGGAGAGGCTTTTCTTGGTCGAGCCTTTCTAAGAACATTTTCAACAGTTTCATGTTGTGTTTTAAAATGATAAAAAACTTTCTTAACAGAACAATTTGAATGCATACATAGTTATTCTTCTGTACGCCCACTTATGACCTATATGTAAATTAACAATTATTTGCCTAGTTGACGCGTCACAACTTTAATTTTTGCCCGTTTTGGGCAAAATAAAATTCAGATTAAATTTTCAATTGCCGCCGAAATAATAAAAAAAGCCAAGAAAAAAATATTATTCTCCAATTTCAAAAAAAGAACGAGCTATGGATGCTTTTTTAAAATGTTTCTAATTAGGCGTCCAAGCGGCCAGTAACAGAAAATAAACTCCTACATGTGTAAGACTCATTTTGTAATTAAAAGTAAGATATGTTTTACATTTTATGCATTTAATGAGTTTTTATTTGAGTGACTATATTATTGCATGATTATTAATTATTAAACGTGTATATTTTTTATGAACATTTGTACGTTGAAGTTATACTTTCTTTATTCATAAGAAGTGTTTCTAATTATATGACCACCACTGTATATGTATGTAATTTGAATTATATTGTGTTTTTGACCATTTTGTTTTAATTACTGCGCTTTCGTCTACATAACTCAGTAACCATAACAACGAATAAGAATATTACGAGTTCAATGAGTACTATTTAAATTGTCAAATATTAAAAACTGCTTGTAGACAAGAGTTTTATATCTTGATTTATATTAATGCATGATTTCAAGATTTTAGCTCATTTTGTATTTTTAATTAGAAAAATAATTATCGGCTTATTGTTTACAATTCAACATTATAATTCATATTAATTTTGAAGATAGAAGGGGCCTTTCTAATAAGATCTAAGACCATAAACGTATATTGCCTTAAGAGTTCCATAATACAATTTCTTGCATAACAGAAAAGATGTTATTTTTTGTATACTCACAAAAACTTAATTATATTGACAATATGGGCATATTATAACTTTGTAATAACAATTATAAGACATCGTTTCATAGTTCCTTATGAAGAGTAAGTGAACACTGAGATAGCTACGAGTATATGCTGGGTTAAAGTTCCAAATATGTTGTTGATGGTAAATCTCATTTGACAAACTTTTAGTATTTATAAATCTAACTAGCTTCTGCCCGCGACTTCTTCCGCGTGGAATAGTTACTTTGGGCTAACTAACACGCGGCAGAAGATCTTAAAACAAAAAAGAAAAGGATTGTGTGGTTTTATGAAACCACGGTAAAAGTGAAACGTTTTTTCACACTATAGACATTTAACTAATAATAGTCTATACACTACACGGTCAGCTGCTGCGAACTATAGGCGCTGCTATATTGGCCCTGGCTGCTCTGACGAGCACCTTTCACTTTATCCCTACTCCGCGAGCGACCATCACGCGACATGCAACACACAGACGAAAAAGTTTCAGACGATGTAATAAAAGTTTCACTTTAAAAAACGATTTTGAAACATTCTTCAATGGTGCTCCACTCCTATGTGTCTTAGCGTGATGATATGTAACTTACAACCTTTCTCGATAAATGATTTGTCTAACACTGAAAGAATTTTTCAAATCGGACCAGTAGTTCCTTAGATTAGCACGTTAACCCAAACAAATAAGCTTTATAATATTAGTATAGATTACTACTCTTCTCTCGTACTTACCTCGAGCCGTCATTCAAATTACAATAACTTTTGATAGAGTGGACCGATTTTAATAAAACAAAAAAAAGACGTGTGGCACTTGGAGACTGCCGCGGTAAAGCTATTGCATAGCATTTTTTATCAACTTATGCAATTATAATTATTTATTTATTTTATTAATGCAGTATTTAAAAAAAAAAATAATTAAAAAAATTAATTAATTTTTTTCTTTTTATTTCAAAAAATAATACTGCATTTGTGATAATAATAATAAAATGAATGTATATAGAGCACTAACTCGTTTTCTTTCACTATTTTTTCGTGACTCTCTTCATTAATAAATGCACTTTGTTTATTCATATTTAAAACACTTTGTACACAAATTATACGAGTACAGATATTCACTGTTGTACATAGATGATACATACCTATACACCTATATACTTTCTCACAAACAGCTGATTACGGTAGTTTTCCAATACAACCAATGCCACCTAAAGGCGGGTTGCTGAACTAAAGAGACAAGCGTGATATTTCAAAAAGTCATTAAAAGTTCTGGTATTTATCGATAGATGGAAAAACTAAAAAGTATCACCGCTGTGCCGGTCGGAGTGGGGTGTGTTAGGTTTTTTTCGTTACGGAATTTCTGGATTCGGTCCCCACGCTCAAGGCCCGCGATAGAAGCTATGCAATAGCTTAAAAACTAAGTCACTCCCGAAGATATGCTTTATGATTTGAGGTTTTATTGTGAACCCGAACCTTAGGAATGATGTGTGTTCATATAAACAGACAGACATTTTCAAAAATGATTGAAATTTATTCTATTACTTATTCCTAGACACCTGCAACAATTTTTTTCTCGAAAATCGAAAAAGTACAGACACGTTAAATTTACATTCTTATTATATGTATGTATAGAATAGATATACACGTTACATGTTACAGTAGGTGACGTGCGTGTCGTACTTACAAATCTTTTTGAAAGAGCGTATCTGTAATTGTACATTTTCTCATAATTTTACATTTCTTTAGTACAATTTAAAAAAACGCGTGCTGAGCTGCGGGTACAGCTAGTCTACAATAATATTATGAAAAGCTAGCCTGTGATTATGCTTATAGGAGGTAGTTCCTCGAAACACTGATCCGATTTTTTTTATCCTAGCTTAGAAGTGAAGGTATAATACCTAATGATGAGTGTACAGGGTTATATAAAAACATTGATGATCTTGATCTACTTTAATACATTTACAGTTTGAACCCAAAACGCGACAAATTAAAGCCGTTTTATCGTATTAGGGTACCATATTCGTACCATGCCATTCGATTACTAGATCAAGTTAGGCACAATTGGGGTATCATAATTCTTTACTTATAAAAGCTATGTGCAGGTCGACGGTTTTTCTTTTATTTATATTCAATATTATACTGCAGTTACGAGTGTAGTTATTTAGATATATTTTATGCGTGAAATAATATATTTATCATTATCTGTATTACAATGGTATATTAAATTATTTCTTACACGGGACTTCGCAAGTGTTACTTAAGATTTTGAAAATAAAATACAGCCCATGTTACTCACTGATATTATAAGTAACCTATATCACTAACTTTTTATAGGACGGATTAATTTTGAAAAAATTCAATTCTTTTTCTTTTTATATTAGTAGTATATAAAGGACTAGAGTTACATTTGGAAAGAATGGAAACCTCTGTTACTATTCATTGATTTGTTTTTTACTTCGTTATAGTACTTGCACTTTCCTTTTTAGTTACGCTTACAAACTGTGATTCATGAGGTTGACATAAAATATTATTGAATATTTTACTGTATGGTGAATTTAGTATAAGAAATAATTATGTTTATCTCTTAACCAAATTATATAGAATATGTGAATATGAAATATGTACTTAAAGTCAATTTAGTAATTAAATTTGATTTACTATGTTATAACATACTATTATTTTATCGCTTAGTGATATAAAATTTCGTAAAACTTATTATGCGATGACATATTTATTCTTTACTCTTTAAAAAAACAAATCTTTAATAATAAGATATTTTTCTTGAATTAATTTGATAGAATCCGTCGTAGAAAATTTACTGGAAACAATTTTTCTCTGTCATAAAAATGTCTGTGTAAGATTGTTTGTATTCTTTTGTCTAAAAGATTTGATGGATAGGAAACCAATTTATTTATGAATTCATTTCGCGACGTCTGAATAGTAATATCGCCTACGCAGAAATATACAGTATACAATCAAGGCTGGTAAAGTAGGTTTGATCTGTAATATAATCACTAAAATTAAACTTATAAATTTTAATCATACTGAATATTTTAGTACCTCCCTATTTTATCCACTATGACACCTTTCCATAGAGGTAAGGTTAGGGTCGTCACGACTTTTTTTTAATTTTGAACAAACTACACACTTTTGGTCTGATGGGCCTTCACCGGGCATTTGTGGGCGACACTCAGTCTAGTGACTACTAGCTGAAGTGCGGCAAAGTGGCTGGATCTCGTCTTGACCTCTTGCCTTGTATGCAATATCACGAATCGAGATAAATTATACGACCGAAGCTAACGCGATGTATGTTAAAAAGGTTTCTTACTTCTTACAAAACTTATATACCTACTGTGTGTGCATGTTGAGGGGTGCAATATGGCGTGTGTTGTTAGCTAATAAATGGGGTGTTAGTGTATCGTGCTAACAGCGTTCTCGTGGGCTCGACTCTGTTGAATCCGGGGAATGGGAACCTATGATGTGATCTAACCTATCTAGGACGCAACACTGATGTTGCTTGTGAACGAGGTCAGCGTGTCAATCCTTAACGTAAGCTCTGGCTATATCGAAAGAAACTACAAGCGTTGTTCGTTACGTTACATACAAACGGAATGCTTGTTAAAATTGTGCAAGATGTGCTTCGTAAGGCGTTGCACTTAGTGTGTATGTATCCTGTTCTAAAGCTGACCTGCTCTGGTGGCAGCAGATTTATTTCAGAGATGGAAGCCTGGAGACGGTTTCAAAAGAGCCACTTATAGATTTTACCTAGTGTATCAAGGAGACTTACCGGGCGACAGCTATCTGAAAACGTAACTTACTCGTTGGGTTTGACAATGCCTGTCAGTATGGACTTTTCCTAGACACGTGGGAAATTACCCTGGATTATGGTTGCATCGAAGACGCAGACCAAAAGGGCTATGTGGAGATCGCCAAGAAGGTTGAAAGCTACGTTCTGTCACCGGGAGCTTGAGGGATTTCCTAGGTTTCAGACTTTTGATAATGTCAGGCTTACACTGAGTAGGGGAATAGCGTAGTTCGATCCTTTGCCGCTTCAACAATATGGTCGGACGGTACACCGTGGGGTTTTAGTCCGTGCGAATCAGGCATAACCCATCCTCTCCCCCGGGAGGGTGGCGTATCCATAAGGGATTACCACACGTTAATAAAAAAAGGGGTGTCTACAAGCGACTAGATCGCTACTATCAATCACATGCTGATGGTGGTTAGATAGTAAACTTCTTTTAGTTTGTCGCGTTTCAGGATCAGCAGTGTATATCTGTAGTTTAGATTGCACTGTGTAATGATGCGGGTTCGTCTTCAGAGGAGATGAGTTTACACATTTTAATTTCTGCAGACCGTAATTGCTCCAGTGGACACTGATCGTCGTTCCGTGTACCACCCCTGGGGAAACAGCTCCAAATATGCCGAAAATCGTACTGTTGGTTTCGCTCAACGTGCTCCGTTAACACATATAGATAATTTTATTAAGGACGTTTCGGTAAACTGTAATCAAATTCATGATCATGAGTTAATATTGAAGCTAGGTTGTTTTTGACGCTACACATTTATATGTAATATAGGTAGTAATATAGCTTATCCGTGTCGAATGCGATCCACTAATATATCTGTTGTCAAAACTGATATGATTTCAAGCTTACTTTATTATTCACAGTGCATAAAACTAGTAAACCACCATTTTACACGTCTCTTCATGCTCGTTATTTTTTAAACGTTACAAGTTTATTCTAACCGACTGTATTAAAAGTACCCAGATAAGTCACTACTTTTATTACTTACATAGTATTAAAATATAATATGTGGGAAGCTATTTGGAATATGTTAGTATTAAATCTGATCTAATTAAATATGTTAGTTATATGAGATCTTAAAACAAAGTCCCCTGCCACGGCTGTCTGTCTGTTCGTGATAAACTCAGAAACTACTGAACGGACTTTCATGCGTCTTTCACTAGTAATATAAAGTGATTCGTGAGGAAGGTTTCGGTATATAATTTGTCAAGGTTTCTTTTATTGTCACGGCGGGACAACGTACGCCGAGCCCGCTACTAATATTTAATATAATAATAGCTTTTAAATAATATCATTTCCATGAATATCTTAGCAGGTAATAAAGATTTTAAAATAATTACAAGCAGAAAAAAATATTCTTGCCTTTAACGAATTGTCAATACTAAAGCACCTAAAAAGATCGAATGTGTCTAAATAATTAGAAGTCTTTATAGTCACCTTAATACACTGCATCCTTGTGAAGTCGGGTTAGTAGTATCTTAAAAGTAATATCAATTAACAATTAAATAAACATATGATAGAGAGAAAGAATATAACATAAGGAATCAATAAGTTATATTCGCAAGAGAGTTATGAAGTTGTGACTGCTGCGCGAAATCAAGTTTATCTATTGTTCAGATCATGAGAGCTTAGAGGTTTTATCGGTAAGGGAGTTGAATTGTCGGTATGTAAAGTTTTATAACTCAGCGACTTTGTTGCATAAAGGTACGATATATGAGTAAGTCATGTGTCGACTTGTATAAGAACTTTATGTTCGGAGTACCTATTGTAGATGTTTCTCCACCGTTCTGCCCACTGGGATTGTTTCCTGGCAACTTTATGAGAACAGTTATTTCGTTCCACCCCTTTTATATATAGTACTGTCGTATTTCATTTATTCCAGCTATTGTTTTGCATTATTTCTGTTGTTTCTATTAGTATGTTAGTAAAATTGATGCATTCTCAACCTGAAGTGTTATCGTAAATCTCCTCTTACTACAATTCTATACGATAAAGATGATTTAGAATATTTGACAATGTGAGAAATATTTTATGGTTCTGGCCTTTCAAGTGAAATGAATCAAGATTTTTTAATGGGCCTTTAGTTTGTGGATTTAATTTAAAGGGTTAATGTATAAATTGAATGCCAATAGTACATATATATACGCGGTTCATTGGGAATAAAATATAAATAGAACACAGCTTACAATAGTAGCTTCTAATGAGTTTCTATTTACCATGAAATGTATCGAGCATGATGATACGTTATTATCATAGTCAGATTGTGATAGCCATTTAAAATAGTGTCTTAGCACAAATGATAAAATTAATTGAGAAAGTATTAATTTACTTTCACGCTACACAGCTTAACAGCCACATAAGGTTCGGCTGCACTGTATTTGTATAGAGTTGTGAAGGAAATTTCTGTAGTTTTAATCGCCGTTTATATATTTTACGTTTTATACAAGACCTTTCAAAAACTGCCTATTTTATCAAAGAAATCGATGACATTTGATCGCGATTAACCAGGGGAGGGCACAGGGCGGTGCGAACACAACGAGCGCCACCATAAAGGCAGGGAGGTAGATGAGCGTCGAAAATGTAATTATAACTCAACCATTAAATTCCAGAAAAAAACCCGTCCAACACCAGAGAGGGAAATTTTATTTTTCTATGGTTGTCAGCTATCTAGGGTAACAAAAAGCATGCCCGCTTCAATTACGAATAAACAATTGCACTTTGCAATAAGATTATACAACGTCTGAATAACTTTATAAGGCTACCTATGATATTATGTTATTCGTAGTTGCTTATTAAAAATAATAGCTGATTAAAAACAAGTTTCTTTATACGTTCACGATCAATTATATTAATTTTTGATAGAACATCCTTATGAAAGAGATATTCGTTCGGATTCGTGACATTTTTTGTAATAAACCTTGATTTTATGTCAAGAAGTTTGAAAAAAGGTGGCGTCATTGAAATAAAGTCATAATTGAAAAAAAACTATGAATTTATTGCGTTTAAAGTTGATTGAATTCTTTACATGTCTTTAGCACATATCTTTATATACAATTATGGCGTACGTGTGCTCGTTATTCTTTTATTCCTAAATGGCTTGATCAGTTTGATGGTTTTTTTATACCTATAGGGTTATCCGAATAATCCTTAGTAGGTAGTAGATGGAGCTGTTGTCTTGATAGAGATTTCAAATCTAAAAATATTTTTCTTTGTTTTCATTTACCACATAATAAAACGTAATGTCTTAAACTTTTCACTACCGAATACTGTAGGGTATTGGAATGCGTTTATAAATAGCGTATTAGTATTCTATATATTAATAGGTGAAGCGGAAACTTTGTAGCCCTTTTTAAGCAAATTGCGCGAACAGATGAAATTGAAATTTGGCATAGTTAATGTTTATATGGAGGAGAAGCCCACAATTTTATATAAAATGCATTAGAAATATATTAAATTAATTAATATATACATTACTCACACTATGGCTTTAATGACACATAACATATACTCACATGTAAATGAAAATGACGTTTCGCCATCTGTCATTTTACTCTTACGTACCAATTACCTTTTTTCATCCTACATTCAATATTATTAACATGACTTACGTTCGATGAAAACGACACGTTACGAATATATAATATGTAAAATTATAATAGGTATACTTTAGTAAATATTTAAATAAATGATAATTATACATCTTTAAAAACTTTATGAAACCCCTGAAATAATAATTATTCTCTTTGGTCTTATTGT
Source organism: Antheraea yamamai (assembly GCA_036509395.1). Taxonomy (NCBI): domain Eukaryota; kingdom Metazoa; phylum Arthropoda; class Insecta; order Lepidoptera; family Saturniidae; genus Antheraea; species Antheraea yamamai. The sequence goes on from AP028433.1 coordinate 6,391,251, forward strand.
TGTAGTGTCAAAATAGGTGACAGGACTGCATTTACTTCATGTTGTCATAAGAGTAAAACAATATTACCAGCCTTAAATCAATTAAACGAAAATGGATTCATTTTTAAAAGTTAATGGTAGTAATAAAATCTTTGTCTTGGATTCATCATCAGTAGCGTATTGATTACTTTTTCAAATGGTCCTACTGGGTGGCATATCAAATATTCCTCATAATAGTGTTAGGTTTTACAATAAAGTCCCAAAACCGATTTGCCGGACTATAAATTTAAACGCCACGTCAAGCGGATTTTAGTGTCAAAGACCTATTATAGAATGAATCAATATGTGAACGATGGTGATGTCTAGAATTGACTCCTCTCTGTGCATCCACTAAGAATGATTGTAATGTGTAATGTATTCGAAATATATATATATGTGTATAAAAAGATGTACCCGATCAAGTTTCTTGCCGGTTCTTCTCGATGACTGGGTTGTTTTTCAAACCGGTGGTAGTTTTGACGTTCATAAGCGCCTTATTAGGGCCAAAACTGAATAAGGTATGTTTGATTGAAAAAAAAATCTATTTTGTGAACGTTACGAAATAATAAATACAAAACAGCGTAATCACATTGATCAAGTAATTCGTAAAGTTTTATATCATGATACTAGAAATAATGTCTTTTTTTACAAATAATTCACAAATTAAATGAAGTTACTCTTCGTTTTTTTCCAACAGCGTCCGGTGGCATAACTTCAACTCTAACATTTGGAGGTAGCACTTTACACAATGTGTTTCAAATGGTTATAACCATTTTATAATAGTAGCTATGGTCGTTACATGAATTTATCATCATTGATAATTATTGATGAAGTATCCACGTGTCCAGCGTAAGTGATGAAAATCATAGACAAATTATTGCGGGATCTATGCAGTGAAATTGATAAAAATAAACCATTTCGAAGAAAAACTATAATAAAATGCGGTGATATTCGGTAAATAATACCCGTTATCCGACATACCTCTCGTGTAAAATTAGTTGAAAATTGTGCAATGAGTTCGGATAACTTTTCTTATTTTCGTAAAGTTATGTTTATTTAGAATTTGAAAGCCTTATCACCCTTTTAATCGCCTGTTTTTTTGTTTCAGAGGTATAACTAATTTTTATTTTTATGTAAACATAGATTTATTTTTTATTTTATGTTTATGTAATTTAATAAAAAAAGTGGTAAATTAACTGAGTAGCCATGATGAAAAGCTTTGATTATACAATAATAAAATATATTGATTGAACCCTAATATGAACTCTATTGAACCAAATGAACCGTAATAAAGATCAAACTTAAAATAAACAATTAATTATGGTCGAATTTCGACCACCGGGTGACCACTAGTTAATAAAAAATATATAATAAAATATAATGTTGTCATAGTTACGTGTTGTTCTTGAGGATTCAATAAATGTTATTTATTTTAATTCAAAGATCCGACATATACCTCTTAATATTCTTAAATAAATATTTACAATATTCATGCCTCAATAGAGTCTTCGTCTTGCTCTTATGCCACATAAGAAGGATCGAATAACGTGTTTCATCTATACCTTTTTCAGTTTTCCTCTACTCCTATATCCCTTCACCATCGCACCCAAAAATTTTCTAGTTTTATGACTCCATGAATTCATATCTTCTCATAATATACCTGTACCATGCTAACCTACTACTCCTAAACTTTTATGTCATTGGTGCTATTTTCAAATTTCCTCTGACATGTGCATTCTTAATCTTATCCATTCTAGTTACACCACATATCCATCTTAATATTCGCATCTCTGCCACATGTAATCTTCTCTCATCCGTCTCTTTCGTAGTCTGTGGCAGGACAAACATATAAACGGAAAACGGAAGGAACCCTTGTTAATATTACAAAAGTTTATCAGAATAACGTGGTTTACTTTTTATTTTGCATTGGATAATAGGTATAATTACAAGATACATAAGAAACATATTTAGAACGAAGTCATGAAAAAGTTTCCTAAGTCAGTATAATATATGGAGGTATATTGGACTGTCACAACTAATCCTTTGACTCTAAACACGTGTAATAAAGATTTTACTTTTATATACCTTTTATGTTATTTAATAAAGGATTAAAAAAAAGTGTGTGTGTACTTATGTACACGCGTTAGAAGTTACACTTCTTTGGCGTAATAATACAAATATCTTTTCAAAAATTTTATCTTTCGCCTATAGCTAGCTAATATAACTATATAGCTAACTTCAGGGTGCCGGTTTTTCGGGACGGTGTGCGCGCGCATCGTAAAAATTTACTCTCATCATTTTTCCCTAACGCGCCAAAAGAAGTATAACTTCAATAAATTTTAAAATGGTTATATAAGTAAAAACTGCATTTCTATATAGCTAGATTTTATATTATGCATATAATTAATATTGAATAGTATATTTATTTATAGCTGTAAAGAAATATTCGAATTTTTAAAACCTTGTGTCAATAAGTAATCTCTGAGTCGAATTAGAAATATTTTTGTCAAAATATTCCACGAATCTGTTTCCATTTCTCGGCAGTCGCTGCTTAATCACCTATTTGACTAGCATAAAAATAAGATCAATACATAGAGTATGAATATAATAAAGTCAACTAACATAAACATATACGTACTTTGATAACAACACACGTTACGTATTTTACTTTTACTACTTTATAAAATTCTCCTAGACTATATAAAACTTATAAAATTTACAATACGATACAACAAAACTCAACGAACAAGAGAGAATGAGGTCTATACTTTGTATAAAGCTAATAAAATTGTTAGGTTTTGCATTATGTATAAAATAAAACAAGTCTGTAGCAAATAAGAAGTATTATTGTCTTATCTATACTAATATTATAAAGTTGAAGAGTTTGCTTTTGCTGTAACGCGTTAATCTCAAGAACTACTGATCCGATTTGAAAAATTATTTCAGTGTTAGATAGCTCATTTATCGAGGAAGGCAACAATATATAAAGTTTCAAAATCGGAGTTAAGGTACGTATTATTTAAAAAAAATCTACGTAAATGAAGTCGTGAGTTAAAGTTAGCGTTAGCCCAGAGTAACTATTCCACACGGATGAAATCGCGGCTTGAAGCTAGTATAAGATAAAGAGGCTGCATATTTTGGTGTTCATGTTATCCTAATAGTATGACATTCTAATTTTCATGTATAACTAAAAAAAACATAGGTACATTTAGTTTTATCAAACTATGTTATTGTGTAGGCGACTTATTTTTGAAGTTATACTTCTTTTGGCGCGTTAGGGAAAAATGATGAGAGTAAATTTTTACGATGCGCGCGCACACCGTTACGAAAAACCGATACTCTGAAGTTATTACGATGCGCGCGCACACCGTTACGAAAAACCAACACCCTGAAGTTAGCTATAGTCAACATTTTGTTTCTTTGTATTTCTTTATATTAAAACGTTCAATGTATTAAATACCTTGTTTCTATTGTTAGTGTCGTTTTTTCTACAAACGTAGAATAAGGCGAATGATAAAATTTTTGAAAAGATTTTTATCTTGTTATGCCAAAGAAGTATAACTTCTAACGCGTGTACATAAGTACACACACACTTTTTGTAGATAAAAGTTACGGCTCTCGTATCCCTCTTCTACAAAGTTCCCTCGGGTATAATGTTGTTTACGTATAATCTTCCGATACTAAGGTAGGAATGATCGATATGGCTATAAGAATATTTCTGTTTTTCATCCAAATAATATGTTTTCTTTTATACTTAAAACTTCCGTAAAAACTTTGAAAACCTGCATTTTGTAAAGGACCGGCATGATCTAAATACTAGAAACTGTGACGACCAGTTTCGTCTCACGTTTCAGACTTAGCAAAACCAGTAGTAATCGTTTCTTAGGTAAATAGTGTTAGGTTTTACAATAAAGTCCCAAAACATATTACCGATTTGCCGGACTGTAAATTTAAGCACCATGTCAAGCGGGTTTTAGTGTCGAAAGGCTATTATAGAGTGGATCAATACGTGAACGATGGTGACGTCTGGAACTGACTCCTCTCTTTGCATCCACTAAAAACGGTATTGTAACGTATAATGTATTCGAAATATATATATATATGTTAAAAAGAAGTACCCGATCGAGTTTCTTGCCGGTTTTTCTCGATGACTGGGTTGTTTTCCGAACCGGTGGTAGTTTTGACGTTCATAAGCGCCTTATTAGGGCCTAAACTGAATAAAGTATTTTTGATTTTGACTTTATAGGTTTTTGATTGAAGAAGGCGTTACTTTGCGGAAAAGCATCATTAATATTATCCGCCTGGAATTGATTGAATACTACTACGTCTAACTGAAACAAAAAAAAAACAATTAATCAATATATCATATATATTAATTGTACAATATATAATTAATTATAATAAATATAATAATTATCAATAAATTAATTAAAACATGTTGCAGATTGACGTGTAATCACGACAATCGATTGTAGTAGTTTCAGTCAATTCCAGGCTGAATGTGCAAAGTAGCGTCCACTATTATATTTATATGTTTTAGCACAATCTCATGTCATGTTAAATGATGACGGTCTTCTGAGATGGTAAACACGCTTAACCTAGAGGGGATTAACTCACAAGTGCAACTGCCGGAACACACCAACGGGTGGGTCCTTGGCGACCTAACTAACTTTAGAAAAAACCCTACTACCATGTGTATTGTCGTTATGAATTATTTAACTACATATTTCGTGCTGATTCGATCACTTAGAACTTTTTCATTGTTATAATTGTGTTAGAATATTCTTCTATAAATGTCATATATTTAACTAGCGGGCCCGGCAGACGTTGTCCCGCCCTGATTATAAAAAAATCCTGGAGAAATTATATATCAAAACGTTCCTCGTGAATCACTTTATCCACTGGTGAAAACCGTATAAAAATCCATTCAGTAGTTTTTGAGTTTATCGCGAACAGACAGACAGACGCGGTAGGGGACTTTGTTTTATACTATGTAATGAAATGTCATCGACATAATACTTTATCTTCTTTTTTGAAGCACGACCAAGTGATGTCCTTGTATCTGATGGTAACTACTTTTTCATTTCAAAACAACGGCGATCACCGCCATTTTGAAGTTTTTTACTGTCAATATTTTAAGTAATGGTACAAATACTGAACTCGCTTCTTGCTCTTCGTGCCTGTGAACTATGTTCTCAAATAGATACTATATCCTATATATCCTTTAATAATTATTTGAAATAGGTTATTATTCATTACTATTCGCTTTCTTAGTAATATTTTAGTCTAAATAATGATTTTCAAGACATAAAAATAATCTATAATTTGAAATCTTTATTTCGATGAATACACAAAAACACATGGTATGAATGTGGATACAATTCATCTTAGTTTTTATACTAAGTTGGCGTAAATCTCTCTGTCAACGAACTGTTACGTCGGTTTAGTCTAGTTTCCCGTAGGAAGGGACGATTTATTATTCTCTGGGCAACGATGCGGTATAACTTTTACACCAAAATATATCTTTGGGGCTATTTGGATTGCCAGAAAGCGACACAATTAAATTATATATCTGGAAAATAAATTTCACAATAAAAAAAAACAAGCTTTTATTTATAAGCGAAAAAACACCTTGAAGTACATTAAACTCCTTATTTTGTTATATTATGCAATGTTATATATTATAAAACTTTATTGCTAGGTTTAGAAAATATATTATTTCAATGTCTAAGGAGAACTGAACAAACATGCACAATTGCAAAGTCTAAAGCCAGTTTGCTCAACTCACCAACTCAAGTTGGGTCACTACTTATGTCAGTATCTGTTCCGAGTCACACCAATGATATTATAACAAAAACGGTGTAGATACGTTACCTACACGATATTTTGACAAAACAAATGGCACAAGAATGTACACATACGTAAACTGTCTTATATAAAATGTGGAAGTAAGATGACATATTCTCAATATCGGTGGTGAAAAAGAAATAGTTGTATGTTGCTTAGATACGGGCGGATTGACGGGGCAGCCGTTAAACAGAAGCTAGCTAGCCAAGTTTAATAAGGCGTTGTCGAAGCGCTTGTGACGTATCTATAGTTATAATATCATTGAGTCACACCCTTTAAATCGCAATGTGCGTATGTAATGCGAGCACTGTTTTCATGGGCCAGGAAAGGTATGCACTCTCCAAGTCTAATTTTGCCCAGGCATTATCGCCACCTGATTAGTAGACTACTATATGTAGTTTTTTTAAATATCGTTATAAAAAGTATTTTAGATCCTTCTTCAGGTCCCATGCTTGCTTCATACCAAATTTTAAATGTGGATTTCGTGCAGGCATAATTATTAAAATTTAAAAACGTAGACACCTACTGTGCCCTATTAAAAATATTAGTAGCTGCTCGCCCCGTCTTCGCACGAGTGTACCGATGTCGAAAATGAGACCAAATCTCCACTTTACAATACGACTGTGTAATTAAATAAAATGGGAACTGAACCGCTGAATGTTAATCTGTCAATTTTGTCAAAAAATTCAAGATCTTCCTAGTGTCTTCTACCTTACTTAAAATAGTAATTTTATATGAAGAATTTTCACTTTCCCGTACGATTCTTCTAACATTTCCTTTCATACAGAATTGCTCTTGACAATTACTAACAGAAAAAAAATAGCCAAATAGGTTCGGTCGTTTTAAAGATGAACTTACATACATTCGACAACTGATTTTTGTTTATATAGATGTGCAGTCTACTATTATTCGGTATTAAAATATTCATGAATATATTCGTGCCTACAGATCTTCCATCCGTAACTAATCTCGTGACTTAGCGATATAAAAGCTCGAATTGGATTAAAGCATTAAGCTATTCAGCCCCACGGGAGACATGACTCCAGGAAAACTTCACGAATTATTAACTTCATAAGATGTGCCGCGGCATATTTTGGTCCTTGTAACATTTTATTATGTCGATTTAATAGAATCCCAGGAGATTATTCTGTCTTTACGAACTTTTTACTGTTTAAGTTGGATTACTGATACATCTTTAGAGACCTATTTATACAAATACTTTTGAATATAAAAGAATAGACGTGGGCTAATAAATTGGTCACTTTATTGAAACATCTGATTGAGTCATAAGGTAGATAAGATTTTATAAGGTGATTTATTTTCTTGATGGTTGTCTGTCTACTATTGTAAATACCTTTTTTTTTCGTGGGAAACCCGTCATGGCTACAGTCCTTTGCCGAGCATTTATGGAGTGTTATGTGAGAGTTTTACTTAGAAAACTGTATAAAACAACGGTGTTTTCGAAATGTACTGGAATCAATCCATCATCAAGTATGAATTAATCCGGAGGGTCCTTCAGAAAAACGTGTGGTAATTACGACACCCTCTCTTTAAACCTACGGAACCAATTTTTCTGAATCATTCATTCGCAAACTACGTTATAACGTTCTCATCTGTTTTTCGGGATTAAATTTTCTCATCAGCTCTTGCTTTTGATTATGGATTTAACTATGGGTGAAAGCAAAAAATCGAAACCTATTGTTGCAGCCAGGTCTCAAAGTGGTGTGCCTCATACGGAAGAGATGGCGAGTTTGTTCTGTGTACTATACAGTTGCGCAAAATAGCGATACATTGTTATTTAATCCTAGTTTATGTATCACAGTATATCAACAGCCATGTTTCAATAGCACATGTGTCATCAGAAAGATTAGGGTCTCGGAACTGCCTCGTAAGTACAGTAAGTCCTTGATGTTTTTACAATCACCATGCTAAAACTGGGGTATCTTATCTGTTGGTACCAACTCGTAATAATACGGATCTGGTTCCTAAGCGTCGGTAGCACGACTATTATGAACAAATAAGATAATTTTCACGTATCTCTTGTTATTCGAGAACCGCGCATTAACTACCCTTTTTGTAACATTAAACCCGAGTTACGTTTTTCTGCAATTAGCGACATGGTGAGAGGAAAATTACACAGACGGCCGTTCAATTAAGGTGAATGTTTATTGGTCCAGGAAATGGAGGAATGGTACCATGAGTTTTACTTATGTGCCTGATTATTTGATAGTAATGTGTTGTTTATTGCATGAACAATGAACATTGACTATATAAATCTTAATATATATATTTCTTGTGTGCGTGTGTATGTGACTGAACTCCTCCTAAACGACTGGACCGATTTTGATGAAATTTTTTGTGCGTGTTCGAGTGGATCCGAGAATGGTTTAGATTCACAATTGGACCCGGTAGGTGGCGCTGCGGTTGACTTTTGGGATTTCTATTTTTTATTATCAAGGCAGGACAACGTCCGCCAGGTCCGCTAGTTATATATAAATAAAGGATATTTTTTGGTGATCCATTTAGACAAAAAACACTTATTTATCATTACATCGTATAAAACAAAGTCCTCTGCGTTATCTATCAGTCTGTTCGCGATAAACTTAAAAACTACTGAAGGGATTTTCATGCGGTTTTCACGAGTAGATAGAGTGACTCACGAGAAAGGTTTAGGTATATAATTTGTCTATATTTTTTAATTATCAGGGCAAGACAAAGTCCGCAGGGCCCGCTAATAATATAATAAGATGAAATTTAGACATAACTAGTTTACCATTTGTAATTTAACGATGTGGACACATTTTTATTCATTCATATAGTAACTTTTCTGGTTATTATTATATCTATTTTATTTGTTTTGCATTATAAATCATTGAGTCATAGCTAATTGGATATTCTGCAAGCACTGTCCGTGTTGAAGTATTCACGTGTATTTATTTGCATGATGACCTGTTGGGCGGTATACCACTGATGTGCAGTAGTACCTAGTATAGTACATAGTGAAATGGGTAAAAACCATCATCATGAGAAAATACTTAATGGTGGTAAATGACATGTCGAATGGACAAACGGTGCTAGGTTTTCTCAATCTCAGATATATATCCAAAATTCACTAAACGACCCTTAGAAGCACAGAAATTCAGATACAAAGCGTAGGTCACAAAGTAAACTAACCGGGAACGAAGTTAGTAGTGCAAGGAGGCCATGTTGTGTGACGTGGTTAATGGGAGACCAAGTAACTGACAGCCAATGTTATATATAAAAGTAAGGATGTACAATAAAATTAAATATATGTTAATTAGTTAGTCCACTTTTGAGATTCGTGTGAGAGCATTAAGAAACTCTCTGCATTCATCTTCGTTATAGTTTAATCAAGGGACTTCCTTTGTCGAATGTTCATGAAAGTAATTGCAATTAGATCAGTCGAGTATGTTTTTAATTAAATAACAAACGGTATTTTAAGCGCTTGAAAATGCAGCTTAAGGAATTCGATTATTTTTTCAGAGCCCGTGTGATCGGAAAACTAAAACAATTAACATTGCTACGCAGTCAGTCTCACAATTCAATTAACGGACAGCCTATGCTACGAGTTTCAATTGGTTTTAATGAAACGTTCGACCTCCGGGGTATATTTTGATGATAAATTGGCAGGCGTCAGAGGCGGGAGCAATTGGGCTATTCAAGCACGACCGGTAGGCAGTACGTGCGGGTTTTTTTTAACGAAAAGACAATTCAAGGGTCTTTCAAAATAATACTTGGGACTGGTTTACCAGATATATAGTTTATTAGGTATATAGGAGAATTAACTAACTGACTAATATATCAAGGCACAGTCCAGTCTATTGGGGGTGGGCCGTGAAAATTTGCATATGAATTCTTTTTACAATGTCGGTGAGCATTAAGAATTTTTGGATAGTAAACCCTAAGTTGGTGGTGGTGGTGACAAGGGGGATGCAAGTTTCTATGAAAATCCATCATTTTTCCGTCAGCCATTTACAGTTTAATATATAACTAGCGCGCTCGGTGGACGTTGTCCCGCCCTGATAATAAAAAAAACCTAGATAAATTATGTACCTAAACCTTTCTCATAAATTATTTTATCTACTGGTGAAAACCGCATGAAAATCTATTCAGTAGTTTATCGCGAACAAAGAGACAGACAGACGTGGCAGAGGATTTTGTTTTATAATGTGTAATGATTACTCCTAGTTTAAGTTATAAGTCTATGAGATACCTTTAGCATATTGTTATTTATTTTCCAATTTTAGATGTCAACGTAGATACTAGAGTGCTGTAAGCCTTTCCTTGCACTATGTTACTAACATAGTCTTGATATGGTTGCAGTTAGTGTCGATTGAGATATATTTTTAGAGGTATCTTTGTTACTGTGACGATATACTCATATGTTGTATATATAAATAGGTGATTCTTTACCTTTTTCTTCCTTGTTTGTTAATAGATTTCGTGTTTTTTTTTGTAGTAGGCACTGGCGAGTTTTAATATTACCGATATAAAGAATTAGGAAACAATTCTTCCCTTATCATAGGTAAGTCGAAGGCTTTATTTATAAGTCCCTATTCATCATATTTCACGATCTTTACGTCTATTAATGTACAATATTTATTTGCCAGACAGGCCAAAAAATAAACTCAATATTTTTGAAACTAAAAAAATTATGAACTATGGTATTATTACACTACTATGTAACTTTTAAAATCATGTAACTTATAAATCCATTTTACTATTACTTGCCAATTGCCATTAGGTGAAGTTAGGCGATATTTTAATGCTATTAAATTGATAGCAATTTAATATAATGTATTGTAACACACCAAAGTCGGGGGCGTTTGCTAGTATTAGATATAGTATCTCCGTTAAATTAAAAGTGAAACACGTTGGTGTTCAACCCACAAATTGTTTTCTAGATTCATTTCACAGACGAATTAATTTCAAATCACGTCGTGAGCGAGAACAAAGCGCTTTGCCATTATCTTACTCGATTATATTTTTAAATCATATTTTTCTGAAATAATAATCGTACATCGGAGTCTTGGTGCTTGTTTAATGATATACATTTTTGTGTATTTAATATACTTCTTGCTATATCCCATTATATAATATTCAACTATGACTAAGCTTTTCTTTTGGAGTAAGCAGAAAAATATAAATTACTACTTGTGACGCGTGATTTTACACTATCAGCACGGTTCGGTAACATTAAAAAGATCAGTATAAAGCATAATTACTTTTGCGTAGGGAGCTGAACACGCGAGAAAACCACGCGGTATGCTACTGCGCTGACTTAGGCATTCACAGTTCGATCTTTCTCACTACCGCTAGGTTCATATCTGGCTACCTACGCGCCCTCGTAGCCTGATACCCACGCCCACATGACCTGCGCGTACTATTAGTAGTACTTTTTCATTTAGCGTACCTTCTAACCTACGCACTGCATGATAATTACGTCATTCTTAAAGGTCGTAATATGATCTTGGATATCTTATAACTTTCTTCAATAAACCCATATTTATAAATATTATAAAGTCTCTTTTCTTGTCTCTATACGTTTCCTTAGTTCTTCTAAACTACGCAAAAGCTTTTGATATGGTTTCTTCTGTCGTTTAGAGAATCTCTTCTGTCAGGTATCTACGTATATTATATTTATATAAGGTAGATTGTATTCTAAGAAGGGGTTCCCAGGCGTCTATATTGGTAACGCTATTTAAACCTCATAAGATACGTCGAAATAATGTATTACAGATTTGTACATTTTAGAAATGCCTACTTCTGTACTGTAGTAGTTCTGTACTTTTCTTAGTTCACAACGATTTATGTCAATCTCCGACCGATAACTCACAGTACCTATTCTTTTACATGTTACTAAAAAATAATTCGGTATATGTGACGTTATTTTGAGAAATATTGTATTAATTCTTATACAATTAAATATTTTAGTTAAGATGGGCAATAGTAGATCAGAATTATAGCATATTATTCCAGTGAATATTATAGAAAATTTTAAATTGGACGCAACAAAAGAAAGGTGTGTTTATGTGAAGATTCTTAGTAGCTTCTACTCCTTAATGAACCGTAAATAGCGAGGCGCCAAAAATGGATCTTAATCGTTTAAATATTATGACGTCACATTAATACATTGCACACATGCGAAACCAGGGCGAATCATTAGTAGGCTAGAGACTATAAGAATAATCTATCAAATCTAAATGAAAAGACTTGCAGAGTTTACAGTATACACATAAACAAAAAGAAACAAAGCACTCTCTATAAATTTATAATGATCTGTCTGTGTATTTAGGATATATTCTGTATATTCCATTATATATCATTCCTCGGATTCTTAAGGAAAATGATAATTTCCTTATAGATGCGGAAACTTGTAAATGGCCTCCGTTTATGTTTAAATATGTAATGTAATTTTTTTGTCTAGCTGTATGTTTACCTAAGAGTTTAAAATTAAGTTCGTAAGACTTTATAAGCTTATTATAATACTCATATTTGGTTTTGCTGTGATTACTTTTGGTATAAGTGTACTGGATTTTAAAAAGGAAATATTTACTTCTGTCAATATAATTCACACAGTCGTAAGGGTTTTCTATTGTAATAAAATTATGAAAATGCAATTTTTTTATAAGACTTAATTTATGGAACTACTGGGCCGATACCGACTACTCTTTCAATGCTAGAAAACTGTGTTTTGGCTAATGGTTATAGGCTGTATTCTAATCTTATTTCATTGCATATTATAATTAACGCATACTTAGTCGTGGCAGATTATCAGTAATTCTATGTTGATTAATGGATAGCGTGTAAGTTTTTGAAACATGTTTTTGAACTCGTGTAGAGAATCGATTCTCTACGGAATTCATAGTTTTGAGGCGTATGATGTATAGTATCTGTCAGCTGTAATAAGTCAAGGTAATAATGGTACGACTAGTTGGTATCGGCAAGTTTCTGGTTCATGTAATATTTTCATATAATTAAATGGATGGTGTAGTATTAGAGAAGTAAGTACTTGAGTGTTATCTGCTCTTTAATGGAAAAAGAATGTAATATTAATTCGCATATATTGTGTAGTTGATAATATCAAAGACTTACTGATCTCTTTGATATTAAAGAAATGTCTATATTGTTAAATATTTTATATTCATTTTATACAAAAAACAGTTATTATTTTGTTGTTATTTGAAATATTACGTACTCTGCCGAACTATGCACATTTATGTAAGGTTTTACCATCTTAAATCACATCGTCATTTTAACACTAGATGATATTATTATACGGTAGTAGTGGTAGAGCCACGCTGAAACTATTACTGGTTTCAGCATGAATGGGTCGGCTCATTCGGGGTAGTACCACCCTCTTATAGAAAACCGACGTGAAGTAGCAGTGTTTGCATTGATGCGTTTCGTTCGCTCAGTGAGAGCACCAGAGGCCCACCTTTCCACCCCTTTCCCTCTCTCTCCCTTCCCCCTCCCAAAGGGTGGCAACGCACTTGCGACTCCCCTGGTGTTGTTAGTGTCTATGGACGGTGGTGATCACTTAACATCAGGTGACCCACCTGTTCGTTTGCCGCCTATGACAAAAAAAAAAAATGGTGTAAAGCTAAAACTTATAAAGCATAAAAAAATCTCATCACACAAAATTTGTTTTGTATCGATATCCGCGGCCTCTATGTCTTCGGAGCCAATAAACAAACTAAATTTAACAGGAGAATAATACATCCTGTGGTAGTCTCTAAAGTTTCTTGAAGAAATACAGAAAATATATTTACTATACATTTTGTTACAAGATACAGTTACAAAATTGCATGTCGCTTTTCTGAATCACCTGTGCACCTAGTAATCAAGTAGAATGACAGGATACCTGTACTCAACTAGATCGCTGCCATAATGCACATAAACCTATAACAGTGACTCTTTTTATTTTATCATGTTTCGGAACAAACAACAAGCCAGTATATATACTACTGTCGAAAAACTTCCAGAAGGAATGATTTGTACGTATCCGGTAATTCAATCAGAGCGTACTAGTGCCCGCACCCGTGAATCACAGTTCACTTCGCGCGGTGGTCCGGCGGGGAAATTCGCTTCCAAGTATTCGCCGCGGCACGCCTCGGCAGTGTAGCTTGAGACGCATATGTATCTCACTAAAGTATACATGTATGATTAGTTGAGCTAAATTGGTTAGCTTAGTCGTGATGTTGCATTCAATGCAACAGCCCAAGCCGAGGTTTAGCCATTTTGACGTCCTGAAACTTAATGTCATATGACTGAGGCCATTAAGCGCTCGCAGAAAAACTGCGGTGAAGCTAAGAAGCTCCGTCAGGCCAACAGCGTATAGTCAGTTGGAAAAAAAACTTGCAGGCCGTTACAACATTTAGCGATGAATTTTAAATCTCTTAGTATTGTCATTGTTTTTGGATTGCATTGTACTTACCTTCGTCCTTTTCAAGTACAGTACCCGCCATTTGATTTGGTACGTCGAGGAGAAGAATGAAATGTGCAAATAAGATCTGTTTGCTCCGGTCTCTCTTTTGCACAGCGCAATACTGCGACAGACAAACGTAATGCGTTTACGAAGCCGAACACAGCCGACAACTATCTTGGACTGTTTGTAAAATTGATACATCTACAATAGCCGATATTATGGCAAAGAATAATTTTCGAACCTTTGAACATTTGCTTATTTTTCTTAGACATCGTCCGTTGACTAATTAGAGAACGGTAAAATTTATTATTCAAATAGATGAGTTAACCAACAATGAACAAAACTACAGGTAAAGTTTCAGTTTCATAGAGACAGTTATGAATACATAATTAATTCCACCGTAGATTTTAAGGACGTTGTTCTGGCATTATAATTTTTTTTTATATTTTAAAAATATTTGTGATCTCAAATATGAAACTGACTTATTAGAAATTACCTAGAGTCCTCGGCCCCATCTCGTGAAAAGGCTTTTATTGTTTTATATGGACTACGTGTTTTAATTATGTGTTATGTCATTTTTAGTCTATTTTAACAGTGGTCTGTCCTTCATTGTTTTGATTATAATTTTATCGATGCTACTACATCCCTTTAGTGCTTTTATAGTTTTTATGTCATCTCTGCTTAATTTTATTAATAATGCTTATATACCTATGAAAAAGCATAATGGTACGTAATTGTCTAAACAGTCGTCTTTCCACTTATAAAAGTGTCGTGAAAACCGATCCAACCTTTCCGAGATTAGTTCGGAACAACAACAGACACTTTATTTTATTGATATGATATGTATAGCTAACTATTTTTACATTATCCATTGCTAATTCGCGAGTGGTCAGCGCAACGCGTCTCTAAATCGGACAGCGAATGAGCCATGTCATATAAGATGACAATACGGACAGCCTTCTAGCAATTTTCTTCTGACAGGATATATCCTTACTAATATTATAAATGCCAAATTGAGTTTGTATGTTACGCCTTCAAGCTTTAACTGCTCAACTGACTATCATAAAATTTGCATACACGTTACCAATGGTACATAAAAGTGCATAGGGTACTTTTTATCCAGAAAAAATGTCCTGCTACCGGTGGATCGATGCAATCTACATTAACGCCAGCGAAGCAGTGTGCAATAGCTAGTGTATTATATAGATTTTAAATAAGTTGTTCATACACACATGAACCTCAAAAAATAGAAGGCCATTGTTGGCATACGAACATGCAAGTCACCTGTGACACGAGGAGAATCACAGATGCGTTGCCGGCCCTTGAGAAAGGAGTAAGCTCATTTCTTGAAAGATGGTATATTGTATAAACTCATTGGAAGAAATGATCAATTTACGATGCAAAACGGTTGACATCGATCAAGCGGTTTTCGAGATATTTAATTGCAAAGTTTGAATTCCATCAAAAATTACGGGTTCCGTAAATCTAGTGTTAAAGGATTGCCCTGTTATAGGTTTTTTTATTATTTATATTAAATTACACGATAAAACTAATGGGCCACTAAAAGTCAACCACAACGGCATCTATAGGTTCCAGTTGTGACTCTTAACCATTCTTGAATCTACTTAAACACACACAAAAATTTCAGTAAAATTTGTCCAGCCGTTTTTTAGGACGAGTTCAATCACATACACACGGCCAGAAGAATTATATATGTAAGAAAGATGTGAAAAGATAAAAAGATTTCAAATAGTAATAACGAAGGGATGCCATTAAATGGGCTGACAATTCTGGGCATTTACGTAATTTATTGATCGCTTCTACACGACCGATTTTATAAGAATGAATGTAAGGTATTGAATTTGCAGTTCAAAAATGGTGTGTCGTTTTCCAAAGGCGCCGTTAATCGAAGGGTCCGTCGGGTCGGGGTTAATTGTATGGTTCGTCATTTGATTTTATTGGGTCGGATACCGGAGGGCAAGGCGCTGGGGCGCACGATTTGGGCTTCATAGTTACATGCACGCTTATACCGAAAATGGTAGAGATTGCCACTTAAAATATTTGTTTTCAGTGATTTATTTGTATTATCTAATATATTAATCACATATTTATACATAGTAATGGTCGTCTATTCGAAATTCGACTATACGCCCAAAATTTCTTAAATTTCAAAATTCTTGAGAACTTCTTTACCAAAAAATGTTTGTACTTTTATAATTATTGTGTATATTTTTTTTGCTTCTTTCCGAATTTTGTTCTTCTATGTTAGTTGCGTCAGCTGCTTACTAAGTATACATTAATTCTTGATATAAAAACTGTATTAGATATTGTACAAATATAGTAGATTGAAGTGTAGGAATGAAGTCTTATAATAAAAGCTTCGAGTCGTCGATGGTATGGAGAAAACGAATTTTCTAAATTGTTTTTGTTGATAACACTAAACCTTGTCAATCGCTACTAAATAAAAATACAAGGTATAAAGATATAGATAGAAGTCAAATTTTTGTATTACTGTGACAAAATACTACAAAAAGTCAACGTCACACGATGTTCCCAGGAGGTCACCCATCCATATACTGACCGCGCCCGACGTTGCTTAACTTCGGTTATCGGACGAGAACCGGTGTTTTCAACACTCTACCCGACACATTTTACAATTTGTCCGGCACTTTTCGCAACTTTCACAAAAAGGTCGCAGATCAGAATTTCAGAAGAATTTCATAAGAAGTTTCACACCAAAATTTAAAAAACATATGACAAATACAGAATAAAAAGGTACTGAACTCTCTCGAGATCTTTATAGAAAAGTACACGCTCATAGAGGTGTCACCCTCGTTTCCAAAACTCAGCTTATAAAATTGGTGGGTATTCGCTATTAATACAATTAACTAATGGAATCTACCGTCTTAGGTCAACGAACTTTAGTATAGTTAATAACGTACACGAAAGCTGAATAACCGTCTCATTTTGACACTAACGCTTTCAGTCACAATGTGACATATTAATTATCACAAGTCTTAATGTATAGTTTATATTAACACCTGCTTTTAATAGACAAACTGAGGTTGCTCAGGATGGTGTACTATGGTAATCTCAAATATACAAGAACTTTTATATGTTACGTATACGTAATGTAACTCATTATACGAACGGTAGAAAAGTTTGACAAGGCGTGTGAGTTCATTATCTTCAGCGATCTTCATAGTTCTTCGTTCAGCTAAGCAACATGTTTCTCATAAAACGTATTTTGTACAATAAATAATATTTTTTTAGGTATAAGGGATAAATTTTTCCTAAGAGTTTATTTATTTATTCCATTAATTCATTTAAACGATGTTAATATCGAGATTTAATTTAAAAAAGCGTTATTAACCTTTATAAGCGCTTTATACTACAAATTAATGGAGCTGCCGCTTTTACTTCTAATGTGAATAATACAGAGCGATGTATGAAACTGTAGTATTTAAGAGATATTCTTTATTCTGTCTGTGCAAAGCATTCCATATTTTTGTTTACTATTTCTTTTCAATGTTATTTTAGTAGACCTAGCAGTAGATTTTAAATGCAGTATTTAGTTTAAAAAGCAACCGTGTTGCTCAACAGCGGGTTTATTTCGAAAGTCTTGGGGTAGATATGTTCTAAAATGAGAATTACAGATAATGGATCTTATGACAACGATGTACACAAATAATGACAACGTAACAGTTAGCGTAAATAACACATACATTAATAAATAGGATGGATGCAATGGTCACAAGTATCAGGTGTAGTTTGTGACTCACGAATGCCGTTGAAACTCAAGTGGAAGGTGTATCTAGTGCCAAGCTACCGAGGAGATTGATAAGAAACGATGACATGTAACAGAGATGCGAATATTAAGATGGATCTGTGGTGTAAGATTAAGAATGGGTATATCAGAGGAAGTTTGAAAATAGCACCAGTGACAGAGAAGTTGAGGAGCCACAGATTATTATGGTACGAGTATGTTATGAGGACACATGAAAGTCATGTAACTAGAACAGTTTTGAGTATGACGGTGGAAGAAAATAGGAGTAGAGAAAAGTCGAAAAAGGTATGAATGGACTGTGTGAAGAATGATATATGTTTAAAAGGAATGAACATGACTGTGAATGACATCTGACAGAGGAGATTAAAAAAGGAAACATGTTTATAGTTCGATCATTGAGTACAAGTGAAGTAAATGAAAACTAATACAACGGAGCATGATTACTGAGATGCCACAAAAACTCCTTAGAAAGTTCTAACAAAGGGGCCACCATCTTGTTAGATTAGAACATTGAAATTGTCAACAAGACACTTGTAACACCTACCTACTCGACAATGGCAGTAATTATCTAGAAGCTTGATTGCTCACAATAAAATTAAAAAAAAAGCTAAGCCAGGGTTTTTTTATGTCATAGGAGGCAAACGGACAGGTGGGTCACCTGATGTTAAGTCATCATCACCGTCCATAGACAGTTGCAATACCAGGTAAGTCGCAAGTGCGTTGCCAGCCTGTGTTGGAGGAAAGGAGAGGAGGTAGAGGAAGGGAGTTGGGCCTCCGGCGCTCTCACTGACCGAACGAAACGCAAGGGTGATTTTACATTGTTGCATCCTTTTTTTAAATTGTAATATTGTATAAATATCATAACATTTACCACATCTGGGATTTATGAATGACGTGTGCAGTTCAAAGTCAACTAGTGAGGAGTGTTTATGTTGAAAAGTTTTATTAAAAAGAATTTAAGATTTGGATAACAGTTTACGAATTTTTGTTTACAGACCTTAAGACCTATAATACTTTAGAGGTTCAGCCTTTATTTAATGTCTGTAGATATAATAAAACAAAGATCACTTTAGTCTTTAATATAGAGACGCGTGTTACAAGTGTGCCGGCCGAGACTGAACTGCTCGCCGGTACACAATAATGCAATTCCACAAAATACATAATTATGTCGCTACAATACCATAGCTCGAGGGCCTTCTATCATTGATAAGCTTGATACCGCAATAGTTACGCCTTTGGATACTTGGCGGTAGATTTATCTACAACTTCCTTTATTATTCTGGGTACTCTGTATTTTTTACATTAAGATATTATGTAATCTACAGATTATATCAAACTAATGATGAAAAAGGCCTAGGCTATATACATGTTGTATTTTATAATTTATAGAGACTAGATGTAAAATGTACAATGAAATGATATCAAAATATTAGTTAATTCAATAAATTTCGTCGGGGACTCGTCTAAAGTGATTTATTATCTGGACCTATTAACGTAGAAGCAGTGTAACGTGTGGGCGACGTAGGCCACCGCCTACGACATTGTAATCTAAGAGGTTTTTGGGCTGAATGTGTAAGCAATTTTCTTATGAAAAATACTGTAGATCAAGATCATTAAAATAATTGATCACATTTTTTTTTCTTTGTACGAGTATACCATTATCATAGCATCTTCTAAAATTCATTTTGCTCACATCAACTTGAAAGTTTAGTTAAAATCGATATATTTCGGAAACTAAAGTGATAAAATGTCTAAACATGCTACAAAACGTTCACTTAGTAAACGTTGCATCGTGATGTGGTTCCTTTCGTTCCCAAAATTAAGCTCCCACGGTAAAGCGAGGCTTAACGTGTGTAGATGTATTCTGGTAGAAATTGCACGGAAGCGAAGCTTAGTTAATTACAAGGTTCGATGTTAATCAGTTTCCCGACCGACACGGTCCACCACCGGAACAATTAACTGTCGTTTGCTCACACCGATATCATTGTTTAGGAAAATAGTTTTCCTTTAGCTAAACGTAAAATTTAGGAACTTCCTAAAATGAATTTTTAAGTTTGATTCAATTTTAAATGTTGTATAAATCCATTATATTAAATAATTGACTTAAATTCTTTTGATATATGCATCGAAGGTCTTATTTTAAATAGTTAATCGGAGCCAGTTTTTGAGGTTTTAAAGTCATTTCGAAGAATACACATGTTCAGTTTTTGTAAGTAATTAACAGATGGTAAACGCAATATCCGTCTCGTACACATAGTATAAAACAAAGTCCCCTACCGCGTCTGTCTGTCTGTCTGTTCGCGATAAACTCAAAAACTACTCAACGGATTTTCATGGGGTTTTCACCAGTGGGTAGAGTGATTCATGAGGAATGTTTTGATACTAATTTATAATCTGGGCGGGATAATATCTGCCGGGCCCGCTAGTAATAAATAAATAAAATGATGCTAGTATTTCACAAACGACCATTACATTTCAAATAAAACATTATTTGTATTACGAGAGAAATCATTCGGATCAATAGCACTTGGTAATTTCACTCTGCCATGAGGTTTGTAAGAATAGAACATATTACGTAACATATTATTTCGTTGTTCCGATGTAGCATTTGATAAATTGGAGATGCTTACAATTTACAAGTATAGAATCGACTTTTTTATAACAGCAGGATAAGGTCACTATTCTCTGCTTATTGGAAAGCATAGTACAAGCCGATAATAATGGCGAGCATCGTCCGGCTGGTAAAGTTCTTGGCTGCTGGGTATACATATCTTATTTTGAAAGGCGACAAACAAGAATGGAGCATTAAGAGTCACGTCCATAGTTGTCGTAAACCAGTCGGGTGAAGATCCCTGTAACGTCTAGCTCTCCATAAACACATATCATAAATATGCATGGCAGCTATGGACATAGCTCTTGGAATGTAAAAATTATGCGACCATCTTTATAATGGTAACTTGATATGTCTACTCAAAGACATAAAGAATATGAACATAGAGATATCCCAGTGCATTAGGAAATTGCCTCATTATTTCGAGCTTCGTGTGGAAAGCGTAGTTACGGCGGTTAGAACACAGAAACAAACACTGAGATGTTTCATTTTTGTCTCTTATACAATTTTAATAAAATATTAACTGGTGTCCGGGATTTTCTTTCTGGAACACTTCGTCGCTTATCTGGATTAAGTCTGGGTTATTTTTTATCTTTTAGTTGTAATATTATCATTAATTCCTAACCTTTTTGCCGATTGCAAGTTATCACTGTTAAATATTATCATTTCTGTTTAGCCCTTATGGAAAAGCGTAATAATATGTATGTAGTCTAGATCATATTTAGAAAAATCCTACATCTGCTTGCGTGAATCTCATCAAAATAGGTTCAGCCGTTTAGAAGATTAGCTCAGACAAACAGCAGACTCTTAAATTTTATTTCTGTGTATACATATATACAATTAAAAAAAAGAACATGTACAAATTGAGTTTATTATACATTCTCGTAACTGTGGTCTTGTGCCTTTCTCCTTAAATAATTGGAAATCAAATAATTTTAACTTCTAATGGATAATATTATTGCATCAATTACAAGAAATATTCAATTTAAAATAACAATAGTTAGTCGATAAAAACGAAAATAGACCTTGGAATAGTTCACTGTCTGTTTTTAGTGAAACACTAAGAAAAACTTTGCTCTCACGTGATAATTAAATCAATTTTAATACATTCTTGAAGAGTCTACACTCTGTACTTTCTTTTCTGTGTTAAGTATTATATATTTCTTCGTGTCTTGCGTCGTGCGACTTACGTCAGAGTCAGTTTTGCTACTCGTATATGTATTCCCTTGTATAATTTATACTTTAGTCGGTTGGTATTATTCTTAATTTTAGGAAATAATACTCTATATCTATCTGTAAACAGTTTTTAATATTTAACAATGAAAATAGCTCGCAATCAAATCGAAGCGCATGTCTTATGCGTTACTGTGATTACTGAGTTATGTAAACGTGAGCGTTAGGCTATGTTCACATGACAAGGGCTTAACGCGCGTTTTGTTAACGTGCGGTTACAACTACATACATTTTATTTAGGCCGTACACATGGTAACGCGCGTTTTCATAAAGCGCACGTTGAACAATGCGCTAATACTCGATAGTTGTCAACGCGCATTAACGCGCGATTTGAGATCATTGGTTTTCTATGTTGCCGTTTACATGAACGCGCATTTTTGACGCGGGTCACGGACATATGTAGAAGAAATTGAACAAGGACGGCCGCCGAAATGCATGTTCAACGTCTGATTAGCGACCACCATGTGAACACTAGCTGAAAACATTTGCGCGCGCTCAACGCGCGTTAAGCCTTTGTCATATGAACATAGCCTTGGTGACTCTTTTTGATTTTGAATGATATATTGTATTTTATAGTATGATATCTGGCAACTGAAAAAAAGATGTCGGTTTTTTTTGTTTTTCACTACTAATAACCCTACTAATTTTCTAATTTGTTTATAATACAATTACAATAGTGATGATATGTTTTAATTACTAGAAAAATAAATGAGTTAACTTTGTAATAGAAACATTGTTATTTTACTGTTAAATCTAGTAAAACATAATTTAATTCCTTTTCAAAAACGCAAACAAAAGATCGTCTCCAATTAAGTATTCACCGCAAGAACGGCTTTTAAACGATTTTATTAAAGCGTTATTCTCTTGTAACATTTTTATTTAAATATAGAGATAAAACGTTTGGAATAACCGAATAAAACTAAAGTATTTCTCTACGACCTCTCAAACTACTTATATATGAAAATTCGTAGAAATTTATTTTAACAACTGAATTATTTCAATAGAAAGAGTACTCGAGATACTAAACGCAAATTTGAACCGGTGCAGTGTGAAAATTGCAGTGGGTTGTTAAATGCGAACGTGAGCGGGTGTAGATCGTTTTGAGTTACGTACTCTGTCAGGGCTGGAAAGTTGAAAACACCTGTTGTAAAAAAGTAAGTTAGGTTTTCTTAAAATTAAAAACGTACGAAATATTATTAACACATAGTTATAGAAATTAATATAAAGAATTACGCGAAATATACGTTGGAGTGATTATTAAAAACACTGTATTGACTTGATATGATTGTTTGAACTATTGACTAGTACTTATGACTAAGTATATCGTAATTGATAGACCGTACTATTGACCGATGCTTTTAAAAGGCGACCAATAGATCAAGTAAAGATATTCTCTCTTGAATTGTGAAATACATTGCATAGTGGACAGACAGTAGACAGTGATAGTAGGACAAACATATCCTGTATATATTATACCTCATAAATAATAACGTATGCGGGGTATTAATATTATTCAAGTTTGTTATGCTTTACTATGAAACAAAATGAAAAAAATGGTTCAAGTAAAGTTAATACAAAAATAAATAATAGACCTCAAGATAGTTTCTGATAAAAAATATTAGTGGAACTCTGTCTTGGTGGGGCTTTTTCTAAGTTCGTCTGGGTAACTATTATCCTTAAGTTGGAATCTATCGATTTTTTCCTCGTCTAGGCTTAAACCTAAGGTATCAATACCTTTACCATTTTAGACCAGCATTGTTATTTAACGTCAAGTGAGATTGTGCTCAAACGCTATAACCTATAAACGTTCCTACACGAATGGTGTGGTTAGTAAACCGCGTTAGCACACAGGGAGTTCAAACTTAGTAATTGAGAGTTAATACCTATTATACGTGACTACAGGATTGTAGTTCTTTTAATTTAGTACGTATCTACAATTTACAGTGACTATATGAATAAGTTAAGCTTTACTGTTTATTCATAGAAAAAAATGCTATAACAAATTTCAATAGACTTCAAAATGCAACGTGTTTTATACAAAAATAAATACTTGATATTTATTTAGATTACAACCCTATGTATTAAAGGGGAGCGAGGGGTTTAGAGCAGTGAAGCGATAACCGCTGAGCTTCAGTCGTCGACGTTCAATTTAGTCTCGCCTAGGAAGAAACGACCTTGTGTACACATCGATCGATTTCGATATTATGCCGAGGTTTAATATTAGTATACTACTATACTAAAATATTATTATACTAACTAATATTATGAATATGTGAGTTTGTTCGTTATGCTTTTACGCCCTAACAACTGGACAAATAATTAAATTTTACGTACACGTTTACAAAGTACATAAAAGAACATAGTATACCTTTTCATTCAGTAAAAATGTTTTGTTAGTAGGATAAGTCCTCATTAACGTGAGCGAAGCGGCGAGCAAATGCTAGTAAATCATTACATAATATAAAACAAAGTCCCCTACCGCATCTGTCTGAACGCGATAAACTCTAAAACTAATGAACGGATTTTCATGCGGTTTTCACTAATAGATAAAGTGATCCACGAGGAAGGTTTAGGTATATAATTTGTCAAGGTTTTTTTTATAATCAGTGCGGGACAACGTCTGCCGGGCCCGCTAGTAATATAATAATTTTGATCAATAAATTATGATAAAAAATATAAGCTGCAAATAACGTCTAATTTGTTTTTTAAAATAACTAGCGGTCCCGGCGGACGTTATCCTGGCTTGATAATAAAAAAAACCTTAACAAATCCTATACCTAAACCTTCCTCATGAATCACTTCATCTACTGGTGAAAATCGCATGAAAATCCGTTCAGTAGTTTTTGTGTTTATCGTGAACAGACAGACAGGCGTGGTAGAGGATTTTGTTTTATAATGTACTAGCGGGTCTGGCAGACGTTGTCCCGCCCTGATTATGAAAAAAATCTTTGACAAATTATATACTAAAACGTTCCTCATTAATCACTCTATCCATGGGTGACAACTGCATGAAAATCCGTTCGGTAGGTTTTGAGTTTATCGCGAACAGACAGACAGACAGACGCGGTAGGGGACTTTGTTTTATAATATATGATGATAAGCAGCGTACATAAATAATAGCCAGGTTTGGAATAAAAATAACGATACTTCAACATACATATTTTTTTCGATATACAAAATGTTTTTTTAATTTTATAATAATATGTTTTAAAAAATATTACGTATTTTGGGGAAAAAATTGTTATTATGCCACCTGTAACGTTTCAAATGTTACACATACACCCAAATATTATAAATAAGGCCTTGACAATTTCTTGTTTTTGTGTATCGATATTATAGCTTTAGTATTATTGTAATTAAAACACACACGTGAGTTAGAGGATTTAATAATATGGATAAGTGTTAAAATTTCGTCTATAAAGTTTTCAATATTTTTCTAAAGCAGTATCATTTGACAATAGCTAATACTTATGTATTTTATATTAACGTTAATATCTATTGAGAGTTTGAGTTGAAGATTGGTGCTTAAATTAAAAATAACGACCTAAGATAACACCTCGCTTAGATTCAGAGCGCCGAGAACTGTTCCAGTCTGCTTGTCTTAATTACACGAATAAAGCTGGAATGGAATGGCAATGTAACTACTATGGAAGCGTTTCTGCCAGTTTTAAGTTACAATAATATTGAATTATCATAATATGGAAAAATATATTCATGAATCTGAATTTTATTTCAAGAGTTGTTATTTAATGGCGTACTAGAAACGTATCATACGTATAAAAATCATGTATAAATCTTGAGAGACGATGATAATAGGAAAGTTTAAATTACAAATATTTTTGAAGAGAAAACTTCTTTAGCAACGTATTGTGATTTTTTCGTAGGGAAAAACTTACGGGTTCGCGTCGCCAATAACCAGTATATGCTCGTGACGCGTCACCGATGACCTCGACATGCTCGTGGCATATTGAGTTTGCGCGAGATTAGCAACCCTTAGTATAGCGGCCTGTGTACATGTATAATTAAAATGAACATAATATAATTTAAATTTATAAATTAAGAAAATTTAAATAATTTAGACTGTAATTGACTTAAAATTTCAAAAAGGAACACAGTTATTACATTGTTTTGAGTTTCCACTTCTGTCGGCAGTCCTTATGAGTGCTTTGACTTGTTTTTTTTTTAATTATTTTTACTGTAATCTCATTTTCATTATTATTTATAGTTTTAGGTATGATGACAAGCTCAATTTATATTAAGTATCGAATATGTGGTAATACACTAAGTTTTGATGATATACGGTTGCCGCAGTAGTTGTATAACTCTCAAATGGCATCTTTTACGGAAACTGGTTGAAATGCGTTTTCTTATCTTTTTAGAGGAAATGTCAATAAAACAAAAGAAAAAAAATTGTAACTATATATAAAGCATAAAATTTTCGAAATATAATCAATATGCATAAAGCTCTTTGAATTATAAGATTACGTTCACTGAACTAATCTGGGCTCCTACACTTTTATAGAGGCTTGGCGATAGATGTTCAACTTGAAAGTAATCAACCAGTTACCAAGGGCGCTCAGTCAATATTCACTTCGCTGGAAGCCTAGATCTAACTCTCTGTAGACCTATCAAGTGTTCATCTATCGATAGAACCTGTTACCACCATTGGACATTATTTTGACGCTATGATACTGTGTTCTTATCTTGTAGTAGTAAGAATGCGAAACTGTACTTTCTTATTTTTGCTAATATTTCACTTTCTTTATATTCCTGCACTAGCTAAGCTCCGTGGTTTCGTTCGTTTTATTTTTATATTTTTAGCATTAATAATTCGCTCTTGCTCAGCACACTTTCTGGCCTATTTGTATGTTAATTGCTCCGTTCTTAAGAGTCGTAGCATGTTGTGAGATAGCCCCCTTCCTCAATAAGTTTACTATAAACTGTAATAAATTTGTTTTTTCATCTCCATTCATTGTAGAGGTTATTGGGTTCTTTATAAATACTAATAAAGTGTATTTTATTTTAATGATAAGCTTCGATTATTTCCAGTTTTCTCAGTATATTCATAAAAGTTATAACTACTTTATTCATCGAGTTTTATACCGTAACCATTATTAATACGTGCATCCATTTATCATACAATATTTATCAGTATTATGTTAACAAACATGAAGTGGCCTAGCTGTAATGAGCGTATCATCCCGCTAAGTTATTAATTGATTTTCATTTGCAATCATTAGCGTTTGTGGTCGGCGGTTTATGTTTTGTTTATTTGATAGTGTAATAAATAACAAGATATATCAGTGTAATTAATACGGCTATGTTAGTATATGTTTATTATTATTTACTGACTTAGTGTTGGTTGTGCTTGACTTGACACTAACTGAATTTGGTAATAGGTTGTCCTATTAATAAAGTTTTTTAGATATTACATGGTTGTTTTATGTCTAAATATTTATTACAGACATCTTTTATGATACGATTCGTAGATTTTAGTGATTATTGCGAAATTATATTCTGCTATAGCAAATGATTGATCGTTACTTTTCATAGCTGTTTCGTTTAACGACAAAATAAGATAAATCGGATTAATTCAGTATATGATGTTTCTGAGATCGTTGTAATTATAGCAACATTTAACATTATGTATTATTAACATTCATAAAATTAGTATTTCGCAATTAGTGCGTCTCTCTCTGTGCATCTACCAAAAACGGATATAGCCTTATATGTCTATTATGTTGTAATAAACAAAAAATATGTTATGTACTATGAAAAGCTAAACCAGATTGAGTTTCTTGTCGGTTCTTCTCGATGACTGGGTTGTTTTTCGAACCAGTGGTAGTTTTGACGTTCATAAGTGACTTCTAAGGGCCTAACTTGAATAAAGAGTATTTTGATTTTGAGTGTTCTAAGCAAAAATTATAATAATTCTCATCTTTATAACAGACGTGTTAAATATCCATTTTGCGTTACTATTGCGTATATTGCGTAAAACACATACAATAAATGTTAATATTTATCTATAAAAACCTTATTTTATACGTGTATATATAATAATAGGTCCTGAAAAAAAATACGAGTGTGCTTTATACCACGCGACTGAAGTAAAACTTCTGTAGCTCCATCTATATGTATGTAATATATATATAAATATTTAAATTTATTATGCGTTTTACTTACTATGAGCTATCTTCACTAATTTCAGAAACCCTCTCAACTTCCGTTCGCCTCGCCCGATCACACTTATCGTAACGCATTCACCAGCTTACTTCCCAAGTCAAGCGGCCGTAAAGAAGTGCGTACTTCAATAACGAGAGATCAAAACAGAAACAAATGCTTCGAAGATATAAATAGAATATGTAGTATATTATTAATATACTATAGTATATAATACTGTATTATAAAAATAGGTTTTTCAATGTTAAAAAGTGATCTTGAGCCAGTAGTTAGCGTGTTCGGAAACTACCTTGAATGCATGAATCGGAGCTTTCGGTCAAGGAAAACATTATGGTAAAACCATAAGATTATGGGGCTTTGTCTAATATCCAACTATGACTATGTTCTGACAGCAACACTTGATAGCCATTACTCTCCTAAATTTAGCATGTAACTATATTATGTCACTTATCAGGTGAGATTGTGGTCTACGCTAAAACTTATAAAAGTATATAAGACTAGCGGGCCCGGGAGACGTTGTCCCGCCCTGATTATGAAAAAAATCTAGACAAATTTTATTCTAAAACGTTCCTCATTAATCACTCTATCCACTGGTGAAAACAGCATGAAAATCCGTTCGGTAGTTTTTGAGTTTATCACGAACAGACAGCAGACAGACGCGGTGGGGGACTTTGTTTTATACTATGTAATGATGAGATGATGCGATTTTACGTAAACTGCCGCTAATTCGGTTAATAAATGAATATTATTGCGAATAAATCAAGGTGGTTGTTAGTATGTAATATTTATAATCCGTTCTCTTGTACGATACAGTTTTGTACAATACAATTTATCACTGTGACTTGATGGCTACTAGCTCGGTGTCTGCAATAAATATATAGACCTATAAAAAGGTATAATGTTATATAGAAATTTATGATATACTAAAGTTATATCTATAACTAATATAGTTATATTTATTTTGTTGTGGGGGGCCGCATCTGATGTAGACACCATATTCCTACTACAAAAACGGGCAGTTCGAGCAAACTGTAATTTGGGGCCTCGTAAATAATTAAAGACTAAGTTTCAGGAATTTGGTATTTTAACTCTGCCCTCCCAATATATTCTTGAGAATTTGATGTACGTCCGGAAAATCTTAGATAATCTGGATTTAGTAAAAGACCGACATAATGTAAATACTAGAAACCATAACAAACTGGTCATTCCATGTTTTTAGGCTCATTAAGACCAATAACAGTTTTTTAGGTAATAGTGTTAGATTTTATAACAAAGTCCCAAAACACATTACCGATTTGCCACATAGTAAGTTCAAGTGTTATGTCAAGCGGGTCTTAATACACAAAGGTTATTACAGGGTGGATCAATATGTGAACCATAGCGACGTCTGGAAGTGACGCCTCTCTCTGTGCATCCACTAAAAACGAATGTAGCTTTATTATGTTGTAATAATAAAAAAATATGTTATGTCTTATGAAAAGATAAACCATATCGAGTTTCTTGCCGGTTCTTCTCGATGACTGGGTAGTTTTCCGAACCGGTGGTAGTTGTGTCGTTCATAAGTGCCTTCTCAGGGCCTAAATTGAATAAAGAGTACTTTGATTTGATTTGATATCTGTGTTGTCTTTTAAATGACTGTATTTTTGTTCGATATTCGACCATATTGTTATGGGTTCTTATGGATCCAGATTTCTTTTTCATGTGTTATATATAGATATTGTTATCTATATTCCTTTTTGATCTTTATTCTAAATGGTAAAAACTGTATATGTAAATGTAACTTTAATATGGCTAATAGATACTTATAAATAAAGTACGGAAATTTTATGTTATAAAAAACTATTTACATTATTTTATTAATAACACGAAAGCTCGTGAACATAAAATACGAAACATAAATAAAGAAAATCTGTTGGACAACAGAGAAGGTAGATTTTCTTAACTATTTTCCCTCTATCTATTTATTTATAAACGTTTACTCCCTTGTATATTTACACAATAAAATGAACCATAAAGTCAGATTATTGTAAAGATGAAACAAATATTGGGTGGTCTATTTCCATTCGGCAGTGTATTGGTAAAATATATCAGATCGTCAGTTCCGTGTCATATAAAGTCGGATGGTTTTAACCCGTGTTTATGCCGAATTTTTCTGACTCTACTAGGGTTAGAAAATCCGTTGAACTATTTAGGTTAATCTAGAGATAACCCAGGGGTTATGTACAAAATGTAACTTTAGTAATATATTCTTTTCAGATAAATTCATTCGCCTTTTACTTTAACTACTATGCGTCAATTCTAAATAAATTGTATGTCTGTATGTATATTAGGACTTAACTGAAAGGCAGCTTGATATTAATAGATATTTATACAATTTTGCGTGTAATTTAATCGTTCTAAGAATGATCAAAAATAATTTTAAAAATCCTAAATATTGGTTTCAATATGCTATTATATCTTTATCCAAGCGATTTTCATGTTATTTTGTACATCGGTAGTATATACAATTAATTGATAAGCTATAAAAATTGTCCGTAATACTTATAAAAATAGTAAAAAAAACGTAGTTTTCAATTGATTTTGTCTATAAGGGGTACATGTAATACCAAAATAAATAATTTAGACAAAATGCAAATTTTTCATTAATTATTGCTAATTTTATTCAAATGCTGTATACATAGATTACAATTACTATACTTAAATTAATAACCTATAATAATAATAAACAATACTTTTAGAATTCATAAAAACAATAGTAAATATATAAAATAAAATTATTATATTAAATTGCGTAAAAATGACACAAAATTAAACATTCCAAAGCTTTTACTTTGATGAATTATACTAACGTTAATATTTTTATTATGTAAATTTTCCTCTCACGCCGTTTTCATACAATATCAGCGTACGAGAGATGTTTCAAAATAAACCATATTTAATTATATGCAAGGGACGTATCGTTATACTTTATAAATTACTAGCAAGCCCGGCAGACGTTGTTCCGCTCTGATTATAAAAAAAATCTTTGACAAATTATATACTAAAACGTTCCCCATGAAACGCTTTATCCACTGGTGAAAACCGCATGGAGATCCGTTCAGTAGTTTTTGAGTTTATCGCGAACAGACAGACAGACAGACGCGGTAGCGGACTTTGTTTTATACTATGTAATGATAATGATACTGTGCCGGCGCTTATTATTACTTATTCCTGCTATTATTTACTTTACTGGAGAGTTGAGTTATAAACAAAATGGATATAGTGTATATATTCTCCGTGTTGGAAGCGGTTGTAATGTTACAGCGCTATCTAGTAGGTTATAATAAAAAGGTTAGCATAAAATTCTCAATGAACAAACACCTTCCTTGATAAATGGTCAACCGAAGCCGGAGCTTATCAATCCCATCCTTACTAATATTATAAACTAGTTTTCGCTCTCGGCTTCGCTCGCATTAATGTGGACTTGTCGGATCCCTCGGGAACAATCAATGATATCATAACTAAAAAGCTGTAGGTACGTCATAAACGCTTCGACAGCGCCTTGTTAAAACTTGGTTATCTAGCTTATTTTTGACGGATATCCCATCCATCAATCTGCCCATATCTAAGCAACATATGACTATTTCTTTTTCACTACCGATATCGAGAATATGCCATCTTATTTCCACATTTGATCTAAGACAGTGTGGAGTTATAATATTACTTTACTTATGAGTTATCGTGCCATTTATTTTTGTCAAAAAATCATGTTGGTAACGTATCTACAGCTATTTGGTAATAATATCACTGGGAACAATACATTTTTTCTGAGTGGAAAGTACCCTATGTCCTTTTATATTCCCCTGATAACCTGTGTGCAGAATTCCATTATGATTATTTACTAAAAGACGACGTGAAAGCGTAAGAGACAGATCAACTCACATTTGTAAATGAGTAAGGATAGAATACCTTTCATCCAGAGAAAAGAACTGCTCTCGAGTTATCTTTACATTAAAGCGAGCGAAGTCGCGAGCAAAAACTAGTATACGTATACTACAATACATTTTTATTTACGTATACATAGATTTTATTTCCGTTGCAAAAATATGGATTTGTGACTGTTGTTGGAACATTTTTCTCGGTACGTTTGTGTTGTATAAACTTTTACAATAAAAATTGCAGATACACGGCGCTCAGAGTTCGGACCGGGTGAGTTTTTACAATTCTTTTTCTTTCCAATTTAGAAGTGAATTTATTTTGAAACGCAAACTTCCCTTGGGAGGTAACGTTACGTTACCGAAATAATGTTTTAGCAGTTTCATTAAGTTTAGGAAGTGGCGGAGGAAAGTTATAATTATCTTGAAATTATGTTATCTTTTCACACCGTTCGTATTGTCATTCGTGAGAAGACGGAAATAATTTGTTCAAGGAAATTCCTACCCTACTAACACATGATTAAACATCATGCCACATCACTGTATTCAAATTTTCATATGATCAATTGGACCTGCGGCTTCGCAGGCGTTTCTTTTTATTCGTCGCTATTATTTATTTATTTATTCGAAGTGAATCAAACACGGGAGCATTATATTTATGAATAACAAACGTAATAGTTGTTAGAATTAATTATAGTTGATCACAGCATTCTTATGAACTAAGATACAATTGTGAATAATAAAATCATGAAAGTAAAATAAAAATGTTATTTAATAACTTCATAGACTATGTGCAAATAAAATAAACTACAATAGTTAGTGCATGGTACATTTAAAAAAAAATATTTGAAAAGTCCAACGAGACTGA
This sequence comes from Antheraea yamamai, assembly GCA_036509395.1. NCBI lineage: Eukaryota > Metazoa > Arthropoda > Insecta > Lepidoptera > Saturniidae > Antheraea > Antheraea yamamai. The sequence continues at coordinate 6,424,158 of AP028433.1, forward strand.
AATATGGTATAGTTAAAAAATACATGTGTGCAGTTCTAACAAGCGGTAGGAGTAAATCTTCAAAAAGAAAGCGAGAAGTCAGTATGTCTCACTGGTCTCCTATGCCTGAAAGCAAGAGAGATACTGCTCCTACTCTACCCGATGCAGTGTTTATCCACAGCACTTATCGTGACCCAAAAAGGTTGCGGATCAAAATTTCAAAGACCTCTCATAATAACTTTTATTAAAAAAAAATGCCCCTATTAAAGTGTAAATTTTTATCTTGAATTGAAGTAGTTGGTAAATATATATATGGTGTAATCTTTTTAACCAGGTCGTTATATTGATGTGGTTATCTGGAAACGATAAAAAATGTCCCAGATTGGTTCTGTAACATTTATGACCAAATAAAGAGACTGGATACGTAGGTAACCTGGAAGGTACACTAATGCTAAATTGTTTCAAAAGTCCTGAATTCTCAACATGATTATTAAAAAGTTTATGCACTTAAATCATGTTAAGAGTAATCCTTCTATTAATATCTGTTGTAATTACTATTTATTTATTCTCATAAACAGTTGAGTTTTTCTTAGTTTTTATCTGTCATGTACTGGTACAGTAAATCGACGTGAAGTAACAGTGCTTGCATTGTTGCGTTTCGTTCGGTCAGTGAGAGCGCCGGAGGCTCACCTCTTTTAAAAGGCCGGCAACGCACTTGCGACTTCCTGGTTTCTTCGGCTGAGTGCCTTAAGCGCTCGCCTTAGTAGTCCGGTGAAGCTGTTAAGACCTTGCTAGGTCAATAGCGTAGTCAGTTCGAGAAAAAAAAAGACTTCCTGGTGTTGCTAGTGTCTACGGACGGTGGTGATCACTAACCATCAGGTTGTTTTGGACATGACCCGCCTATTCGTTTGCGCCCTATCTTAATATATATATTTCTTGTGTGCGTGTGTATGTGACTGAACTCCTCCTAAACGACTGGACCGATTTTGATGAAATTTTTTGTGTGTGTTCGTGGAGATTCGAGAATGGTTTAGATTCACAATTGGACCCGGTAGGTGGCGCTGCGGTTGACTTTTGGGATTTATATTTTTTATTATCAAGGCAGGACAACGTCCGCCAGGTCCGCTAGTAATATAATAAAAACTGACTTAAGGATTTTATTTTTTAATAATAATTTTGCATACTTAGACTCTATATTATGTAATATATGTGGCATCTTGAAAAATAGTTGAACTAGCTCACGCTCATGGTTTCGCTCGTAATAATGTGGATTTGAGCAATCCCTCGGGATTTTTTGTGTCCTTTTCTATAATACCCCAGATAAGGTGTATGAAAAATTTGATGAAAATCGTTTAGTAGCTTCAAGTATTCTCATACTTCAAGTATTCAAGATTTTATAAAACTTATATATGTATACATTTGCCACTATTCGTTCATCTATTTATTAAATACTACTGTGATATTAAATTTCTTTAAACATATGGTTTGCGGTTTTCACCCTAACTTTTATATTTATAATAGAAGTGAATGTCCAACACAAATTCGTGTAAATTAGACTGATTACAATCAAATTCGGCCGGTTGAAAGCGAGCATATCAATCTAACTACCAAGTTGTTAAAAAGCGATAAAGCCACCAACGTCGGACTTCATTATAAACAGCTTATGAAAAGCAAGAGAAATAAAAAATATATACCAATTACAATGTACAAAGTGGTTATTTAGTTAAAAATTTTGGAAAAAATTCACAGGGTGTTGTTCTTCATTTCCGAATCAAGAAAACCTATGAATATCGTCTATGACAGTAAATGAGAACTTTCTTTTGATTTTAAAGTGAAAACTTAAAAAGTGACGTTAAGCGATCGTTTGGTAGGGGAGAAACTTATGGGTTCGCGTCACCAATTACCTCGACATGATTGTGACGTATTGCGTTTGCATCAGAAGTTAATGGAGCACATCATATGCTCGATTAATTAATAGACTGTAATATAATTATTGCTCGCAGTGTCAATATATCTTAAAGTCAGACTAATATTAATAATTTTAAACCTGAAATTATGAAATTTAAATAATTCAGACTATAAGTGATTTAAAAAATTAAAAAAGAATACAGTTATTTCTGTGTTCTACATTTTCACTTCTGTTGGCAATCCTTGACTGCCTCGACTTAATTTATGATCTAATTGAAGTACGCTGAGGTGATTGTGTTATATCTGAAGGCAAACACACTGCAATCCACGCACTTAAGTGAGCCACTATAAGTGATGTTAAATAAGGTGCGTGGTGGTCCCGGGGCGACATTGTGCTAGCTAGTTCGAACCCGTGTCGTCCCATTACGGTGGTTGTGGGTGCACCGTGGGGCTTTAGTCCGTGCGAATCGGACATAACCCACTCTCTCCCCCGAGAGGGTGGAGTATTCCTTAGGGATTTACCCACGTTAATAAAAAAAAGGTGGCGTGGTGGTCGCGATTGATCTGGACACGATTGTCGTGTCCTAACGCGTTGATATTTGCATTGTATTAGTGTCGACTGACTATGTAGCATTGAGCTTAGGAAGGACTGGTTCTCAAAGTTAATTATCGGGATATATCAATAGGATTTTTAAAATATTCACAATCGAGGTGTTGTAAACCAAGCCAGTATTAATAGTGCTATAATATCAACAATTTAATACAATGTTTTGTACAAAGTTTGATTTTAATAGTAATCTATACTATAATAAAACTGTAGCAAGGTCAAATCTGTACATTAAATATTTTTTGAAAATTTTGATCAGGGTAGACTTTGTTATCGATATAGAAGCCAAAAATAATCTTTTTACAATTTTTGTCTGTCTGTCTGTCTGTCTGTCTGTCTTTCTGTCCCTATGAACACGCATCACGCTGAAAGTACTGAACCGATCTTAACGAAACTTGACACAATAATAACTAATATTCCAAGGTTACATTTAGGATACTTTTTGTCCCATAAAACGCAAGGGGTTCTCCAGGATAACGAAAGACAAAAAATTGTAGTTAATGTAACTAGACTTTTTTGCGACACCTTAGTACAAGAGCCAGCAATGTTGGAAGAACGAGAATTTTAGAAAAGCTGGTTCTTTAAAATGAAGATATATTATGCCCTTCCAAACAGAATTCAGAATACCTGGTAGCCGGTTAACGTTATGTTTTTTAATGCGCATCACACATTTACAGGTTAAAATATAAATAATTTTGTTTTCAGTAACTTTTCATTTCATTAAAAGTTTCATTCAACGTTTCATTAAAAGTACTCCAATCCATGTTATGGAAAGCGAATTGAGCATATGTCCGTTACATCTTAGGAGACAATATTAAGCTGGCAAAATTCTATTTACATTTAAGTCATTCGAAAAGAACGAACTAACTAATGTATCAGAAGAACTGTCCACCTCTTTCCAATGACTCTATTGGCGTAAAAGAAAAAGACCACTATTTTTTCTCAATATAAAAATACTCCAAGTCAAACAAGTATAAAACATGAAATGTTCACTTCACACACCTGGGTCGATAACATTGATTTGCACAATATAATTAAAATAAATGTAGATGGATCAAAATTTTGTTAAAATATACACTGACGGACCTAAAGCTGGTAATTATTTAGGAGCCGCATTTTTTGAGTCAAATTCCAAAACTTTTATGAAATTTCAAATTGATGAAAATATTTCAATTATGCACACTGAATTAATAGCAATTGCAGAGGCCTTATCATTTGCACAATCAACTGAGTCCATTAAGATTGTTATTTTATCCGATTCAAAAAGTGTTCTTCAACACGTAGCGCGATGTACCTCGACTTTTCGAGGAATACCGATAGCCTACAAACACTATTTTGAAGCAATTACTAGATTTCAAAGCAAAGAACAAAGTAATTGTTTTACAATGGATCTCTTCTCATATAGGTATAACTGCTTAGCTAGAGAAGGATCCTCTGAAGGTGCTCCTATTAATATTTTACCAACTTACTTGGATGTATGCTCAGTATTTAAAAATAGCTGTTACTCGCATTGGAAGGAATACTTTGATGAGCGTTCTAAAACAAAACGAATATGGTACAGAACGATTCAGCCACGCCCCTTAAGGTCACCATGGATTGATGACAGTACGATTTGCCATCAGGAAGCAATCACAGGAATAAGATTACGCTCAGAACACATCCCATGTAAAAAGTTCGCCTACCTGATGCGTAAAGTACTATCACCACTCTGCCAGAGTTGTGAACTCATCGATGATGTGCACCACATCCTGGCAGAATGTGTTCGAAACGAAGATATTAGATCTCGGCTTAATGCTTCTGGTTCGTTCCACACTGGTTTGTACAATTCGTTATTGTCTGACCCCACTTCGAAAGATGCTAAAGAATTGTACAAAATTAATATAAGCTATTGTGAAGTTTATTGCCATTCTTATTGTTATATAGTTGTATGTCACTTAGGCGATATAGCCAAGAAGGCGACTAAGCCTTCATGAAAAAATAAATAATATTAAAATTACAGCTATCTTAACATGGTTTGGACATACTTTATTTTATTTACAAAAAAAATAGCATCGGGCACATTATTGTTAATAACAAAAATGTCTGGCAATAATAATTTCATGTTTTAGTAGCGTTTCAAAGTTAGTAAAAAACAAAACATTCAAAAATTATATAAAAATCAATATTTTTGCCTGTAAAGGTGCGATATGCACTAATAAACGCAATGTTTACCGGCAGCCAGGCGCACTCTGTTCGGAAGAACATAAAGATATATAAAAACTGGCTTATTTTCTTTTTCGAAACCGTTGCTAGCTCTTAGACAAATAGTTACAGGCAAGTGACATTTGACGCGTCGTGCTCATATCTTTTTAATATTTATATTTTTCTTCAATACAATGGAGTGTGAAAAAGTTTTAATACAAGTTGAAAATAGTTATGATATTATTCAGTGTTTCATTCATCATTATTTTATTTTATGAATACATTTTATCGTTTAATTTATAATTTAACTCTATCAACTTGATATTTTATAATGTAAACTCTACTGACTGTATAGTAAACGTCTACAAAAAAGGGAAAGGAACTTCGTTAGAAACCGGGGGGCCATAGACCTTTGAAGCTTTTTTTCACATTACCACCAATATATGTTGGTTGCTACGAACGGGTTGTAGGCTTATTTTAAAAGATTTCTCACATATCATCTGGGTATATGTTTGATTGAATCCCTTGATAGTTTGGATTCACAATTGGAAACCGATGGTGTGGCTGCAATAAGGTTTTAGTTATATTAAATTTTTTCGCGTTTAAAAATACAATTGGCACCAGTGATAACCGATTTGGTGCAGACGAAGTTGCACGGGTCAGCTAGTATAACATAAATTAACAGTAAAGGGTTATTTAAAATTAGAGAATTAAGGATTAGTTCTCTAAGGGACGTCTAATGGAGAGTTATGTATCTAATGATTCTTAAGGTGTAGCAAATAGGAAGGTAATACATTTTATTTGTAGCCATATATATGGAATTTTTTCAACTTTGGAAAAAGTCTTTTGCAAAGAGCTAACGTACTTTGAATAATAGAAGTAATCAAACCCAATCATCATCATTATCAGCCAGACCAACTGTTGGCCCATAGACCTTTTCTCGAAGGAAGGAATGGGCAAAATCACCGCGCCAGCCCACGACGTAACGGCGACTTCAAATTCCGAGAAAGCCATAGTTCTCTACTTTCTTCTTCTCTTTTTGTTTAAATTTCATAGTAACAAAATTACTGTTATCATTGTCTAATAAAATATAACAATAATGCGTAGATATTAATACAGTTTTTTCATTTTATAACGCAGTCATGTTCGACGTTTACTAGAAAAGTAAAAAGATGTCTCAAAATGTTACGTGACACTTCCATATTCATTGCGAAAGAAGTGTAAAGTTAGATCAGCCCGTCTTACTTTGTTTGAGGTCGCCTTTTTATGCTGGACATGTCTCGCCCGAAACTAATGGCTTATTTCAAGTTTCCGCGAGAAACGTAGCAATAATATTTGTCATTTACTTTTTACTCAATTTTAGATTTCTTTTGTTTTGTAATTTATTTTTGCGTTCGTCATTTGTTTTTGTATTGATATTTAGATGTATTTCAAGAACTCGTAGTATTCACTTATTTGTAAATCTGCACGTTTAAGGTATTTAATCGATAAAGAGAATGTGGGTTTCAATACCGTATCTATACTAATAATCCTTAAGACATACGTTTGTTTTATGTTTGTTTATAGACGCTAATTTCTGGAAGTATCAGTCATGTTATAGTTTACTAGTTTTTGTTCACGATGTCGCACGCTTTAATATAGACTTGATTTATCCTTCGTTGTAAGTATTACTCAGAATTAAAGATACTCTATTTCCTTTCCTGTACGCTTGATAACGTAAATGCAAAATTTCATAATGATCGCTTGAGTATTTAAGGCAAGAAAGCGTAACGAACAAACTTACTTTCGCATTTATAATATTAGTCAGGATTTATTGAGGACGATCACAAGCTAACTACAGTTAAAAATGTCAATCGGAGCACGGAATTAGAATAATTATGAGGCACTCTTTATAAATAGTATGAAAAGAATAGATGTATAGAAAAGATGCTTAGAATTGATATTATGCTTACTATTGCTATTATCGCACTAATCCTTTCGTTAATGTATAAAAGTATTAAATGAATCTTATCACCTTATACACAAGGTATAATCTTGAGGTTTGGATACATATCAATCGAGTTATAGCGGCTAAAGGTTGCGATCAGTAATCTTTTCCTGACTGCAGTACACACAACTCGATTTATCTTACTTTAGATAAATCTTTAAGCTTAACTCTCGGTGGAGCATTCGTTTTCATTATGATTGTTATTTTATTAGATTAAGGATTAACCTTAACGACTTGTATGATTTGAAATATACATTTAAATTAAAAATCATTTCTCTGTATGTGTGCCGTGTTTAGTTGAGGATTATGTTCTTGTATGTATTTGGGATAAAATAAAACCAAAATGTTAACAAATAGCAAGGTAATAAAGAATAACAGGTATATTGTATTACGGTATAACGAATTCAGACTAACAATGTATTCAATACATCTGAAAAATTGTTATAGTAAATCAATACAGCAAATATCGCTCTTACATTCCTAATACTAAATCAATACCAATTTATACGTAGATATAGGCAATTATATTATAAGTAAAAAGTTACTTATACCATCATTGGATATAGGTAGATGTCACATAATATTTCGACAGACGTGCACACCGTTCTAGCTGTTTATATTTCAGAATAAAAAAAGACTAGAACGCTCCAAGGTAAATCCCTCAATGGCCGTTCGCCATCCATCATATTACACCCAGCTCGACGGGTGACACAGCTGATGCTTCAGAGATTAAACCCTGTCACAGTCCACACGGTGTCGTAGAACATCGTACGTGACACATTACCCGATGATTGCAAACGTGTGCTCTCTTAACATTACAACAATGGTCGTTTTTTATTGTGACATATTTTTCAATGCTTTTTTACGAGGGCTGAAGCATACAGCATACATTTGTTATAGCTATACATAAATATACATTGAATTATAAAATGTAAAAACAGAAATAAAATGATGGAGGCCTACCGTTGTGCGCGCATCACTTATTATATTACAAAAGTATTGGATAAATTACGATCGATTTTTTTTAAGTTTCACTTCTTAAATCTCTGTTGCTCTTTATCTAAAAAGAAGAAATATTACGATAACTACATTTATTATAAAGTGATTAAAGTTTTAAGGACTTGATGGCTATGTGAGTTTCCTTGCCGTGAAGAAGTACGACAAGCGGTGTGACGGTCTCTCCTCTGTACATAAAATATATTATTATGGTAATAAAAAGTGCAAATAAAGCCGCGGCTATTAGCTAGTCAATTTATAAAATACCTTGATAATATGAATGTCCTTTTAATACATAAGCACATAATAATACCTTCGTGGGTATATAATTTTACTTTCTTAGTTAAGTAGTCTCAAATATTTTTGATGTTGCGTTGTAAGAAGAAAAATAAGAGGCATGAAAAACCAGTAATTTTGGATAGCTATTTAAGTAATTTTCTATAGTAAAACTTTATAATATAAACGTTATAATATAGGGTATAATATACATCATCTGACAATAGTACCAAATGCATTACTGGATCTCCTTTTGTAGGAAGCACGGATTTTATTAGGTCCTATTAAATGGCTCCTGTAAAAGATTTGCGTGATCTCACGAACTCAGGACGTGCCACTGCAGTTATTGCTTCGGGAAAGAATGTAGAACTGGGGGTAGGCGACGATCTTCTTCACATTCAAACTCACTCGTGTTCAGTCGAGCTCAGACCTTCGCCGGGTTAACAAGTGCGAAAGGTGCGTATAGAGAACTTACTTAATCACTTAGCGACAATTTCTTTTGTAAAGTTAGATAACGCGCGATGTAGCGATCAGTTTGTTTGTTAAAGTCTTTGCGATCTCAACGGAATTGAAGTCGTGTATATGTTTCTCTTTCAACGTGTTGGAAAACTTTTGCGACATACACCATATCAAAAGTTAAATTAGACTCCATACTTCTAGAAATTAATACCGCACAACTAATTTATATTTCAAATAATCTATCTAACGAACTGCTACTTTGTTTCAAGTAGTGTTGTCGCATTGAATGGGACGTCGAAAACTATTACGTTTAACAAAATGACGAGAACAAAGTACAGATAGCAATTCTGTCGGGCAACTTTGCTTCCGTTGTTTGCTGTCGCTTTTTGTTCGAGCAGCCACTTGAGATTGAAATTTATAAAGCTTTGGATAAGCTTTGTTATGAAATTTGTATTGATTTACTAACATAAATATAGTTTTCTTTTCTTTATGCGTTGTGATGATGTATATACGCTAGTAAAAAAATACTCACTCACTCGTTGTTCCATAACGCTGGATAAAACAATACGTTACATTATGAAATTGTTCAAGAAACTTCTGACAAAATACTATTCTTTAATTAACTCAATGATTTTGGGAAAGAATAAGTTTCTTATATTCATATTTCTTAAAGATTTTTTTAATATATTGTTTTAAAATTATTTACTTGCCATAACAACATGCAAACACTTTGAGCTTTTTAAAGTTTTTGAAAAGGGAAAATACTTTAAAGAAATGTAAAAAGCTTAAACTCTTTCATTTTCAAAAGCGAGACTAACGACGAGAACCATAATAAGCAGTCTTTATCCATTGCATGAAAGTAGGTTACAAGCCACTGTAATTTGGATTCTACTACCGCATTTTTGTTTCGTACAAATATTCTGATAATCCATTAAGCGGGACATCTGTATTTCCATCTGTGTCAGTAATGTGATAGCTTTATCACCTTGGTAAATATTCAATTAAGTGTTTAGGTGTTGAAAAATGACTTTACATGTAAATTATGCAAACATGTATTATGGGGGATAGGTAAATTGGTAAGGAATTTTGGTATTCAACTTCAGAAATCTTTTTGGTAGCTCCTTATGTTTAAACAAAGTCTTGAAAGTTATACACACGTTTGTATGCCTTGTGTATAAGAATTATGAGGAATTATAATTGATGAATACATTTAAATGTAATAATTACAAATTAAAGCTACTTGGAGCACAAATTTGTAAATAATATAGTAGATAAGAAGTATAGCAATCTTTAATTTAAAAAAAAAAGTTAAATGATACAACTTGAAAGTATATACCACAAAAAGAAACGAATAATTTGAACGTTATATAACAATTTGCTGGGATTTTATCAAAATTTTATTAAAAACAAAATACATTTTACTTTTCATTATTTCATCTAAATTGAGATTACGTTCGCGAAAGAGCCATAAGCAGTGAGTTTTGCACGGTATCCGGTATCGATTGAGACGAAATTGGCTCCCAACGTCGTTGCCGATATTCGAGAGGATTATATAAGAAAAACACGGAAAAAGGAAATGAAAAAAAATATATAACACTGTGCAGGTGGTACGAACCGTAAACGGGCCACTTAAGCGCTTTCGTAGAAAAACTATAGAAAGTGCTATAGGAAAACGGAATGTCGTGACCACTTAACAAAGATTTATAGTCTAGTAACTTTTAATACCAGCTATTTCGTAGCCCGAAACGCCAAATACGGCTTTATGTGGTTAAGCTGGTAAATGTTAACAAAATTACTGTGCTTACGTAAATTTGTTTCTATACAATGTTGATAAAATGATAATATTAGGGATCAAAATTTAACGGTGTTCGTTACAGTAGTAAAATCTTTCTTCGCGGGATCTACATCTGCTATTACATATAATAAGAATGTAAATCTAACGTGTCTGTACTTTTTCGATTATCATGAAAAAAAATTGTTGCAAGTATCTAGGAATAAGTAATAGAAATACATTTCAATAATTTTTAGAAAAGTCTGTCTGTCTGTTTGTATGAACACGCGTCACTGCTAAGGTACTGGGTTCACAATAAAGTCTCAAAAAATCGTAAAGCATATCATCGGGAGTAACTTACCGTTTGTTTCATTAAAATCGGTCCACTTTATCAAAAGTTATTATAGTTTTAATGACGACGCAGCGTACAAGTAAATGGACTTAATTCAGATGACTTTATTAATCACTGTTTTTTACATAGGGTTTCACGCAAACGAAGTTAGTTAGCTAGTTTAATATAAAGTTAGAGTTTTCATTTGTGTAAATTATTTTATCAACACGCTCTATGCTTTATAGGTTTTTATTTGCACTTGGCTACAATCTCATGCGATGTTAAATGACGGTGTAGCCTAAGACGGTAAACATGCTAAACCTGGAGGGGATTGGTTCTCAAGTGCAGCTGCCGAAACACACCAATAGGTGCTTCTCAACAGGTTTTCAACTTGAGGGTTGTAGCTACCTTGGCGGTATTAGGAAGAGTTTTACCATCATACTATGGTTTAACCAGGATATTTTTTTACACCGAAACCTCCGATTCAATTGCAAGATTTAGAACCTGCGTCAATCGATGTGGTGTCCATACACGCTATCCACCGACCCATTATCGCTTTTAATTAACTTTGTAATACATTTTTGCGATGAATTTTATATTAACTTCCCCAATCGTGTGACGTGTGTTACGATCGAAGATTTACAAAACTCGTTGATGGAACGTGACCTCAACAAAGCTCAATGAATAGCTGGTGTAGATCACTTAAAACTTAATAGATTAGATCAGGGTCGCTTCCATAGAATCTTATCTGCAACTGCAAGTGAGGAAGCCAAGATTTTATGGAAGTTTGTGGTTAATTCTCTTTTGTGAATATGTTAAAATTAGGGTATGACGGGATAAGAGAGAGGTATATTAAGGAGAATTTATTTTAAAGCTATATTGTTTGTAATCGTTAAAGTTTATATATACGTGATATTACTACGTGTAACTAAAAAACTAGACGACAAATATAAATGCTTAGGTATATTTTTGGATATTTCAAAGGCTTTTGACTCCGTAGATATCCCTACTCTGTTATATAAGATGGAAAAGATAGGTGTGCGAGGAAATACCCTCAATATTTTCAGGGACTATCTTGCGGATCGAACTGAAAGAGTTGTAATTGATAAGTACAAAAGCTCTGAAGAGTACATTTCTTTTGGAGTTCCCCAGGGTAGCATCCTGGGTCCTATACTTTTTTTAATCTATATTAATGATCTGTGCCAGTTAAATGTTCGAGATTCTCATATATTCACGTTTGCAGACGACACAGCTTTATTAGTATATGGAACTTCTTGGTCCGAAGCATCATCTCATGCCGAGTCTGTCCTTAAGCTTGTAATGGACTGGCTTTCAGAAAACTCACTTACGCTAAATGTTAGTAAGACTAAATATATAGCCTTCAACTTAAGTTCCTTAACTCGTCCTCCTGACAATTCATTATGTATTAAAAGTCATACATGCTCTTTAGGATCTATATGCAACTGTCCAGCATTGGAAAGGACAAACGTAATAAAATATTTAGGGGTTCATGTTGATGAATTCCTAAGATGGAACTCTCAAATAATTGCTCTGGTCAATCGAACGCGGAAATTAATATACATATTTAAAAACCTAAGAGACTCCGCTGATTACCAAACTCTCAAAATTGTTTACTTTTCGTTATGCCAGTCACTATTATCATACTGCATTCCGGTATGGGGTGGTGCTTCAAAGTCTATACTTATCGCACTAGAAATAGCCCAAAGAGCTGTTCTAAAAGTAATGTCATCTAGACCAAGACTTTATCCAACTAAAAAACTATATTCAGAGTGTCAAGTCCTATCGGTTAGACAGCTCTTTATACTCAAAGCTACCATCCGTAAGCATTCAACACTGACAGTAGACTCTGATAATGATATAAATCACCGACATAAAACTGTATCTTTAGTCCCAAAGCACCGAACAACTTGCGCTGAAAAACAATATTATATACTGAGTTCTAGACTGATTAACAAGATTGACAGATTGTTAGATATTACACATTTAAACAAGCACAGATGCAAAATGAAGATTGAATCTTGGCTTCAAAACTTAGATTATGATCAAACGGAAAAAATATTACTGGCAGATATATAAAGTGTAATAACTGTCAATGCATAATTTTTCACGCAGGTATCATTAAATGTAATAAATGTAGATGATTACTTCTTAGAATAAGAATTTTTGTAACAAAATTGAATATATTTTAGCCCTAATTTCTAATATGTAACTATATTGAGAATGTTGTTAACATGCACTTGTTTTGTATATAGCGTTTCAAAATAAATTATACACTGCGGTTGTATAACGTGTTCATTAATAGAGTCATAATGTTTACTGCCACCTGAGACACAGGATTACCTAGTTTAGGTGGCAGTGGTCAAATGTAGATTTCATCAATTTTTTATCTACTTTTTGATAGTTTGCGGTCCTTAGTTCTAGTTTGATAAATTGTATAATAACATTTTTTTTTTATAAGTTTATGATTTATAGTTAACCTTTTCACTATTGTTGTTTTTGCTTTTTATATATTATGTGTAATAAGTTATAATTACTTATAAAATAATATAACAGCACCGTAACCTATTGTATCGCATGCAAAATAAATAAATAAATAAATAAATAAATAAATAAATAAATTACTATTAACATTGTTATTAAATTGCTATTTTCATATTACTGAGAAATCGCTATTTAAAGCATGTGTGTCTTTATTTGTAACCCAGTATCTAGACACATATTTTTATGTAACTGTTTTAAAAAGTAAGGACTTAGTATATGCTATAAAAATGTTGTTATATTATTATTTCAGTCTTCTCCAGGCTCTTTGTCAAGCTCTTGTTATTAACCGAGTTAAAAGAGCATTTACATTAGGTTGTATTTTTTTTATGTTTGTTACCTATAACTTCGTCATTTTTAAAGCTATTTGGAAAAATCTTTTTGTGTTGGAAAGGGTATATATATTTTCAAGAGGATTCCATTAGCATTGGGCCTTACATTTCCAATATACACCAGAGTTCTACTCAAAATCGAATATAAAGTGTGTAGTGATTGAGATATTGGTAGATTTAGGACAATCCAAGACTAGATCAAGGACCTAAATATGGTCAAGGACGTGCTGGTGCATCTTTTTGTGGTAGATTTTTTTTAAGTCGGTTTTTTTTGTTGAAGCTATTTTAACAAAAGCACTAACTAAAACAAAATCCTTTGCCACGTCTGTCTTTGCGATAAACTCAAAAGCTACTGAATAGACATTCAAGTGGTTTTCACCAGTAGATAAAATGATTTATGAGTAAGGCTTAGGTATATAATTTGTCAATGTTTGTTTTATTATCAGGGCGGGATAACGCCCGTCGGGCCATCCAGTTTATAAATATAAAACTATGAATATTCATTTTAGACAGTATGTTGATGCATTAGATTATTTCGATAAAATTAGACTTATTAATAATACTGGCAATATTATGTGAAATTGAACGGGCAAACATAATATATTCAATTCCAAGGCCATCTACTACAGGATATGGTCTTGTACCCATAAGATAATGTATTATATAAATCTCTAATGTTCAGCCATGGAAACATTGAACTAACAACCGTCTATAATTTGTAGGTGAATATGTAATTGGAGATATAATTCTCGGCAGAAATAAACATGACCCATATTCCGCGGTTAAATCTTCCACACATTTAACATTAAATAAGTGTTTTTGGCGGGATCTTGAAATATCGCGTATTTTATTTATAATCTTGTGTTATTTGACTCTATATTTTCTAATATTGGTGGTGTTTTACGTAATATAGTTTGGTGAAGTCACAAGTCACAAGTGAAGTGGATCGGAAAAAATACTAAGGAGCATGGATACTGACGTGCAACAAAAACTCCCTGGAAGACTTAACAAGACGACCACCATCTTGTAAATTGATCGAAATGATCGCAAGACACTTGTACGATAATTACCTACTCGACTATTGCAATAATAGTTTACTAGAAGATTGGTTGTCAAAAAGGAAATAAAGATAAAAAGAACATTAAATAGAATTTGTTAATAGCATTCAGCAGTCAACATCGCTATGAGATATTTGAATGCTATTCTCTGAATAGATTCTTTTAAATAATTACTATACTAAAGAGGGTTATTTTGTATGCGTAATGCGTTTCGGGTTTTTCAATTTTGACGAAGTGGAATATTCCGGGTGAGTTGGTTTAAGTCCTGAACAATTGCGAGAAGGGTAGGAAAGTATTGAGGGATCACTGGGAAATTTATTCACCCGGGAACCTTTTTCAATAAAAGCCTAAAATGGATAAACATCTTTTATGGAATAAATTTGATAGTTCTATGATACATTTTTTTTTTAATTTCATCTTCTTTTTGTAAACCTCACAATAAAGGCAATATATTAGGATAGCCAAAATAATAGTTATTATAAAGTTATTGCCAATAAATTTGCTGTGGTGTAATATGTTTATTACTATTTGTAAAGATGGCATAATAATGAAATGAATATCCGTTCTTCGTATCGTGACTTTGAGTGTGAGCAACGTGTATGTCCCTTTCTAGCATATTGGTTGTTGCATGATGATCACTTCTTCGCGCATTGCGATAATACCCACCGATTATTGTCATTATGAATAATAATAACATATACCGCATAGTCAACAGCAAAATAATGACGTTTTCAAATATTTGTTATAACTTAATAAATTATGTATAGTATTATTAGTTGTTGTAATAATTACCATCTTTAGTTGCCAGTGTGAGGTAAAAACCTTTTACGGTTATCTGTCAACAGGTGATGAAGTTTATCAATTTCATATGTCGTTCATATAAATCATATGATAGAGGTCTACTGTTGTACCCGCATCACGCAAAAACTTCTGGAAAGATTCCGGTCTAATTATTTTAGATTAATTCTATAATATATAAGTCTATATATATCCATAAGTGTACATATACTCTTACACACTTGGTCCTTATAAAAAAATACACGGTGTTATCTTCATGTTATAAGAAGTTTTTAAGACATTATTAGATTTGATCACTTAACATCAGATGACCCGCTTGTTCATTTGCCTCCTATGATATATTAAAAAAAACTACCATTTATATTCGTGTTACAAAAGAATTAAGATTTTTGAAGTTATACTTCTTTTGACTCGATAGGGAAAAATGACGAGAGTAAATTTTATGATGCACGCGCACTTCGTCACGAAAAACCAATATCCTGAAGTTATTACGGTGCGCGCGCACACCGTCACGAAAAACCGACACCCTGAAGTTATTACGATGCACGCGCACACCGTCACGAAAAACCGACATCCTGAAGTTATTACGATGCGCGCGCACACCGTCACGAAAAACCGATACCCTGAAGTTATTACAATGCGCGCGCACACCATCACGAAAAACCGACACCGTAAAGTTAGCTATAGTCAACATTTTGTTTCTTTGTATTTGTTGTTTGTATTTCTTTGTATTAAAACTTTCAATGTATTAAATACCTTTTTTCTATTGTTAGTGTCGTGTTTTCTACAAACGTAGAATAAGGCGAAAGATAAAATTTTTGAAAAGATTTCCATCTTGTTACGCCAAAGAAGTATAACTTTTAATACGTGTACATAAGTACACACACACTTTTTTTGTGTATATCACATTTTTGCTTTTTCTCTGTATATCAAATATATTGTTAAGATATATATTCATATTTATATCTACATTATAATACAATGACATACTATTTTGTCTAGAGTTTCATTTATAACTCTATCCCCTGGAGTCGCTTTTTCATGCATTAAAACATTAACATAATAAAATAAATACTGTCAGACTAGGGTCAGACACTAAACGGCCGTTCGTATGTGGAGACGAGACTTATACACATAATGGACCCCCGAATTTTAGATGTCCTTTGTCTTTACTATCTTCACATATGAAAGTTTCAATATTTATTTGTGCAAAGACTACCTGAGCATTATTATTTCTTGTTTCAATAAATGGCATAACATTTCTACCTTTAATCTCTATTTACTATGTCAGTAACAATTTTTGTTATATTTTTTCGTCTAAAATGATTTAATTAATTATTTAATGATATTTAATCGCTGAAGGACTAACCTCCAATAGCACACACGCTAACTCGGGACCCATTTGCCACACACACACACACACACTCAATTTGTATTTCTATTTTTCATTGTTTATATGTATGTTTTTTCTTTTTTTAATTGTACGTGTTTTCATATTTACTTATGTGTGTTGCAAATAAATGTTTTTATCTTTCTTTCTAATACTATGTGTCATAAGGTAGGATATATTTGTTTAATATAAATATATGCTATTACAATTTTATTACTATCTAGCTTACCCGTGCAACTTCGACTGCACCAAATCGGTTACTACCAAATTGAATTTTTAAATGCGAAAAATCTTAAAAAACATATTCCCGATTTCAGTGAAACCTACCGTTTTGCAATTGTGAATCCAAACTATTCTGCTACTCGCTCAAGCATGTATCCAGTTGGTATGTGACAAATCTTTTAAAATAAGCCTAGAACCCTTTCGCAGCATCACCTACCGGGTCCAATTAGGATAAAAATTAAGTACCCCTTAGGTTCCTCCTACGCCACTCAGCTCCACGCCCGTTCACTATTCGCGTAGAGCCAGCGGCAGTGACAGCGAAATAATATTGCTGGCTTATAGTTTCTATTTTATCTAGCACTAGCTGTCCCCCGCGGCTCCGCACGCGTTTTTTTTAAATGTATTAAAGAAATGTAAAATTGTAATTAGGTGTGTACATTACAGAAATGCTTTTTCAAAAACATTTGTAACTACGACACGCACGCCATCTACTGTATTATGTTACGTGTACATTAGATATGTGAATAGGAATAGTATATCGAATGGGATGGGATTTATCATCAGCAGCATACCTGGAACTTTAACCTACTATATACCACCCTCGATGCTCACTAACACTATATAAGAAAGTCATTTGTGTTAAATTGTTTATTATATAGATATAACATGCCCATATAATTGTGTTATTCTTATACGTTGCTATAATCACTGAGTTATGTATAGTAGTTCGATGAAGCCGTAAATGCCGCAAAGCTAATAGAATAGTCAGTTCGAGAAAAAAAACAACTGAGTTATGTAGGTGCAAACGCGGTAAATAAAACAAAATGGCCACCAAATTGAGCAAAATGATAATATAATTCAAATTACATACATTTATTCTTGGAGTCCAGTACAGCGCACGTCTCACGCGCTTGTTTACAGTAAACAAATTATTTTTGATCAATTTCACACGAACGAATGCATAGGTAACAGTTCATCACTACATAGTGTAAAACAAAGTCCTATGATCTGTCTGTTTATCTGTTCGCGATAAAGTCAAAAACTACAGAACGGATTTTCATGCTGTTTTCACCAGTAGGTAGAACGGTTCATGGGGAAGGTTTGGGTATAATTTGTCAAGGTTTTCTTTTTATTATCGGGGCGGGACAACGTCTGCCGAGTCCACTACCTTAAAATAAAATAGCTCATTAGTTAGTTGTCTGCCAGTGAAAGTCCCGTGAAAATTAATTCAAGCATTTCGGATATTCCACTGCGGCTGAAAAAAACCTAAATTACTTTTTATGAGGTCTGCAATCTACCAGTGAATATCCCGTGAAAATCGGTCCAACCATTTTGGAAATAGCAATACGGACGAAGCCGCGGACAAATAAAATAGAATATGTCAACCGCTATCATTTCGGCTTTCTGGCAGTAAAAAGTAAAATTCCCGTTAAAATAGGTCCAGCCGTTTTGGAGATTACCCGGAACAAACAAACAAACAGACAAAATATAATAATCTAAAAATATAGACAAAGTATAAAAAAAAATTTTTTTGATCATTTGTAGCCATATCCATTAATCAAAAAGTTGTTATTTTAATTGTACATACACAAACTTTATTTTTATAATACGTAATAGAGAACAAATAAAAAATTGGAAATAAAAGTAGTATAAACTTTTTGCTTTGCATAGGAAAACAAAATAAACTTTGATAATGTTTGCGATAGAAACTTACCACGTTACCATGGCAACGTATATAACACTAACGCTAACGATATCTCTCAAGAGGAAAAAAGTGCCCGATTTTGAAACATTTTTCATTGGTGCTCTATTTCTATTAGTCTTAGCGTGATGACATATAGCCTAAAGCCTACCTCGATAAATGAGCTATCTAAAACCGAAGGGTTTTCTCAAATCGGACTGGTAGTTCCTGAGATCATAGCGTTCAACCAAACAAACAAACAAACAAACTCTTCAGCTTTATATATTAGTATAGATTATAGATATAACGTAGTGTGGTAATTGCAAACGCCTCAACTAATTATTTTAATTGTAGATTCAGAAACCTGAACCCAACTAGTCCAGGACTCAACAATATTTAGAAAAGTAATTTTATCAAATACCGAAAGGACACACGTACTGACAGAACTCTAATTGAGATTTATCTTCTATAATGCAATGTAACTATTGTCTAGGTTTATGTTTTCCAAAAATCCTGTCATCTTTGTTAAGCAACGCCTTTTCTAGTTACAGTTTTGAAATGAAACATAACTTAATTTTGTGGCAGCCACCGCACTTTGCACCATACAGATTATTTTGTTACTATATGTCAAGAACATGAAATATGAATAGGAGAAGTTGTATATCAGAAATATGCATCTCAAAATTTCAAGTTTATAAATAAATAGATTTTAAGTAAATAAAGTACAAAAGAAAACATTTTTACACAATAAAATAAATGTAACAACATGTTAGTGATAGTTTCGATTACACATATTTTTCAACTTTGTCGACATGGTATTATTGAAGTGAACTTTCTTTAGAATCCTTATGGTTTGAAAATCGATGCATAGAAAATGTTTCATGACAAAGGGATAAGTACATACGTCGATAGGATTTAACCTACTTATTAGATTTTATGCTTCTAATTCAACTGATTGATAATTACGCAAAGAAACGTCATGATGCTATAGCTCGATTATAACGTACATTATACGGACCGAAGACGTCGGTTCGGAACCTAACTAGCCTATTTTTTGTTATTTGTTTTTTCAAGAAGTATAGGGAGATGAAATATAGTTTAAATCTTTAGCTAATCTGTCTGTCTGCTATAGCGCAAAGAAATCTTCACCAAATCCGTCAAGAGTTTCATTTACTCGTAGACATTTTTTTTTCGGCTTTTATCCTGGAGAATCCCTGGCGTTCTATGGGACGAAACGTATTCTAGAAGTTACTTTATAATAATAGTTATTACTGTGTCAAGTTTCGTCAAAATGGTTTAGTACTTTCAGAGTTATACGCATACACAGGGACAGACAGACAGACAGACATTGTAAATAAATTATTTTTGGCTACTATATCGATAATAAAGTCCACCCCGATTATAATTTCAAAAAAATATTTAATGTACAGATACATAACATAATGTACAGTACATAGAAGTACGAAGTAAATTTATATTTATTATTACTTAATTAGAAACAGCCAAATACATTATCCAAATATGTATTTAGCGAATGTGAGTTTATTTTCTTGTTTGTTTGTTACGCTATTACGCCATAACTATTCATTCGATCATCATGATATTTTCCAGACATGTTGTGAGAGGTGCAGAAAATAGGTAAAATCTATATAAAAGCGAGCGAAAACACGCGTAAAAACTAGTAATTACATATACATATATTTAAGTAATGTTCAATTTGATACTTTGTCCATAGTAGAACACATAAAAAACTAGTAATTGCATATACATATATTTAAGTAAAGTTCAGTTTGATACTTTGTCCATAGTAGAACACATAAAAAACTAGTAATTGCATATACATATATTTAAGTAAAGTTTAATTTGATACTTTGTCCATAGTAGAACACGTAAAAAACTAGTAATTGCATATACATATATTTAAGTAAAGTTCAATTTGATACTTTGTCCATAGTAGAACACATAAAAACTAGTAATTGCATATACATATATTTAAGTAAAGTTCAATTTGATACTTTGTCCATAGTAGAACACATAAAAAACTAGTAATTGCATATACATATATTTAAGTAAAGTTCAGTTTGATACTTTGTCCATAGTAGAATACATAAAAAACTAGTAATTGCATATACATATATTTAAGTAAAGTTTAATTTGATACTTTGTCCATAGTAGAACACATAAAAAACTAGTAATTGCATATACATATATTTAAGTAAAGTTCAATTTGATACTTTGTCCATAGTAGAACACATAAAAACTAGTAATTGCATATACATATATTTAAGTAAAGTTCAATTTGATATTTTGTCCATAGTAGAACACATAAAAAACTAGTAATTGCATATACATATATTTAAGTAAAGTTCAATTTGATACTTTGTGTGTGTGTCGCAGTGTCCCAGTATTCTACTATTGCTTCACCATCGGATCAAACAACATTATTTTTCCGTACAACAATCCAACCCATGTTTATGAAGGTCACATTTACAAACTCTTTCTTATATTTACAGACGTAATACAAATAAGGAAAAATAATAATGTGCTATCAAAAAGTTGCTTACGCTACGTGCTCCGTCGTCATTTGCATATTTTGCGGTTTCAATTACTGCCTTATATTCAGCCGCTCGGCCCTTAGATTTTGAGGCTCCTTTTTTGGGGATTTTCTCCCAACTTAATTTCGGTATATACGGTTCTATTTACCGGCAGTGCTTTTTCCACGTCCTCATTTACCTACATAACTTTGTTTACATAACCAAAGATTGGGACGGTATAGACGAAATAGGTTACCTTGATGTTGACGCGTTACTTGATTACTTTGGATGTTAATAAATATATTACTTTTGTATCTTCTAAGAATGGTTTTGGTGACCTAATTACCGCTTATACCATTTCTGACGATCTGGGAGACACTCGCACGCGTGGAAGATCAAAAGCTAGGTACAGTAGAAATAACCAGAACCCGTGTAATATCAAACCGAATGAATAATTACATTTTGCTTCGAAATATGTATTTCTTTTCTAGTAGTAATCATTAAGTTACAAACAACGTTATGAATAGTAATGCGTTTAAAAGTTAGTGTTAGTATGAAAATTTAGGGATCCCTTATTATTGTGAAGCGAATAAACGTGTACACAGTAACGCGGTGAGATTAAAAATTTATAGCCTAAATCACCTGTCCCCAAATTAGGGCGCCGACCTACCAGCATGGCTGCGTACACATACATTAATATGAAAATAAGCTATTGCGCTGGATGAGTGGGACCCTAACATATGTAACATTTATGGATTACATTCTACTGGGAATTCATTTGCTACTATAGAATATAAAATATTTAGGGCATATACACATATTTTACAGCTATATAATTAATAATATTCTGCTATTTCATTTCATCATTACATAGTATAAAAAGAAGTCCCTTCCGCTGTCTGTTCGTTCAGATCTTTTAAACTATTCCACAGATTTTAATACAGTTTTCAGCAATAGATAGAATGATTTAAGACGAAGGTTTATATGTATAATATATATTCATCATCAGACAATACATATTATAGTACAGAAAAGCCGAAAAATTCTAAGATTTGTAATGTGGTATCGTAACAAACATATTTTTGTGTGCTTAAATCGCAAACGCTTGCTAAACCTTACGAGATAGATTAAATTAATGTTCTACGGAATTGTATATCTTAAATAATATTATTAATCACTCCACACTGCCCCATATTCGTATCTACATTGCACCCGTGCGGAGCTGGGGCGGGTCGTTAGTTAAGTTAAGTTAGTTAATAAATAATACCTGTCTCCTCTTCTGTTCACGCACTTTTTAGCATTTATTGTAATTATTATATTTATTTATTTATTGGAAAACTAACAACTCTTACAATAATTAATAATTAGACTAGAAACATCAAGCAATTTACTAGCCTTAACCGATAAGTAGTAAAGTACAATGACCTGCATTATTGGGTACTAAGTGAACCCAATAAGAATAAATTACACAAATACTAAAAGTATATTATTGTTTACAATGCAATAATTAAAGTACTTCGTACTTAAAAACTTTTCGATATTATTTACAGTTGTATTGAAGAGATCCACTAATCTCGCTCATACTATTGGACTAGGTCGTCATAAAAATGAATTTTGCTTCTAATTAGTAGAAACGACAGGAATTCTCGTCATTTCTGTAGGGGCAACAAATGATATTATCTATAACGTTTATCTCAACTGTTGGGATCATAAGCATCATGAAAAGGTTATAAATTAAATTATATGTTGTAATTAGAACAGCTTTTTTTCGAACTGACTACGCTATTGCCCTGGCAAGGCCTTAACTGCTTCACCAGACTACTAAGGCGAGCGCTTAAGGCACTCCGCCGATTTTATTTGACAACTAGCTCAAGGGTGCACGGCACACCTCGACTTGGGCTGTTGTCTGATACATGCAATTCGCGACCTATCTGAGGTAACCTAAGCTAAGTTAACTATTCGTAGATATATGATTTGTTGAAACATATATGTGTACCAAGCATACATACCACAACAACTTTTATATATATTTCGTATCGGATAATTTTCTAAACTATTTCAGTTTGATAAGGGAAAAAAATAAATCCCTTCCATTTTCACTTTTATTCATTAAATAATTTCATTATTATAATAAGATAGATATATTATAATCACGCACACAAAATGTTATCAAAATCGGTCCAGCCGTTTAGGACAAGTTCAGTGACATACACATGTATACAAGAAATGTATATATATAGAATATATAAAAATATCTACGTATATTATTTATCATGACGATCGGTTGAATCACAAATAACTGGATGCGCTACAGCGTCCCCTAGTGGTGGATTACAGTAAAATGGTTAAAATAAAACTTTCTTAATAAAAAAACACTTGAATCTGTGTAACTTTCTTGGATCGGTCTGAATTCGGTCGAAAATCGGATTGTAGTCTATTAATCTTATATATGTATGCGAACATCGATTTTTTTTTTCGAACTGACTACGCTATTATCCTAGCAACCAGCAATCTAGCACCGGACTACATTTATATATATACAAAACCTAATGATAAAACTATTTGTTCCGTGTTATATACGCAAATAATATATCATATAGTTTTGTAAATATGTAGAATTACTGATTGTAACTAAAAAATGTACAATTCGTTTCTGGTAAAATTAAATATATTTTATTTAAAAATACAGGCATAATATGAAATTTTTTTCCGTTAAAATTCTACGAACGATTTAAACTCTAGGCAAACAACAAACAAACTCTATTATTTACAAAACGTATTGTAACTGTAACCTATGTAAATCAGAAGAAAACAACGAACGAATTGTGGATATTTGAGTGAATATATACGTTGGTAAACACACTAAATCTGGAGGGGGGCTGGCTCTCAAATACAGCTGCCGGAATTCACCTATAGGTGCTGGACGAGAGAGTTTCAACTTAAGCTAGCCAGGGGAGCTTAGGAAATGTCCTCCATACAAATATTTACATATAAATATTGTAGCTCAAGTAGTTATTAAAACAAACACATTGTGAGCCGCCGTGGGACGTCTGGTTGATATCATCATCATCATCAGCCTGTAAAAGACCCACCGCAGGGCCACAGGCCTCTTCCCGAAGGAAGGTATGGGCATAATCACCACGCCAGCCCACGGCGTATTGGCGATTTCAAACTCTGAGAAATCCACAGTTCTATATTTTTCCCATATACAGTAGTACTTCAAGAACATTTCTCAGTTTCAGGTTTCCTCGCGATGTTTTCCTTCACCGTCAACCAATAGTGTTACCAATTTAAATTAGTAAATGTACGCGAATTCCGAAAAATTCGTCGCTACATACCGGAGTTCGAACCTGCGGACATCGAAATAATATTACACCGGTCAATCCACTAGGACACCATGACTTATCGTTACGTTACGTGATATGAAACATCTAAATTATTTTGTATAGGTAATAAGCATAAAAGGATAGTTTACGACAAGAAATAAATGTGGCACAATAAAAAATTAAATATTAAGATCTTTTTCATGAAAAATATAACTGTTTACGTAATAAGCATATTAATTAAAACAAAATTCAAAATCATATTGCGTGGCGACGCATGCCGTGGCGACGCGTCACCACGCCAACAGTCGTTCTGAGCCGCCGTTATGGATGTTTTGCGTCAATAATAATTATAACACATTGTAACAAATGCGTGGGCAATCGCGGACTCGTTTACTTTAATTAAAAAATCAACGGGTCATAAAACTTTGAAAAACGGATTACTCACTCACGTACACGTGTGAAAATAGAAGATTGCGTGACTGAATTACGTTATGTATGCTAATTAACATTAGGTAATTACTCTCTGAAAATAGTTAACAACACGCGTATAACATTTTTAATTACTGTTCAACGAATGTAGTCGGAGAGTTTATGAAAACACTAGTTTGTGTGAAGATTCTTTGGTAAAAATAGGTCTAAATCGTTTAGACACTTATCGACGGCACATTATGACATTGCACTGCACTGAAGCATTGGACGGTAGCTTTAAATAACACAGTTAGCAGGTATATTTTTACTTACATCGCTGAGGCGTTTTTATATTTACTCAGGCGTTTGTAGTACAGTCCTTGCCAAACTTTTTGGCGGCTCTGAATATTGTTACGCAGAACACATTTTTTTATTCCAACTATTGCATCCCCATTCAGCTAATATATAGATATACATAGGTAGCTAATATAAAGGTACAATTACGTTACATGTTACATGTATAAAATCGAGATAACTTAAGGGTAAATGAATGTCGATTTTAGATTCTTATAATAATATTTCAACTTTGTTTTCTAGTAAACTCTTGACTATATTATACACAAGCCTGTATTTACTGCTATATTTAGAGCGGTCAAAAAGATTGACGAGTTCTCTAGTAGCAGTTAAAGGGAAAAACTGGCTAACACCATTTTTCTTTCAAATTGATTTTTTGTAATTTATGGCCACAAATATACTCATTTCATAATATCACTTTCTAAAACAAGTGTGATACGCGTTGTGTCATGTTTCTTTTGTTGTTGTATTTCTTCTTTAATACTAAATAACTAGTAAAGTCCGTTACTTGATCACCTCCGTTATTATTAGGCATATTTTATACAGAAAATAATTCCAAATACATATAACATACATAATTTCCTTTCATAACCATTCATTCTAATGTATTCAAGTATACCACAAAATGCTTCCAAAATTTATATTGTCTCCTGTAAAGTTTTGTAAATGTAACTTAGCTAGTTTTTCCTTTTAACTCTTCATTTGGACTTCTATGTGTCATATCTGTGTCACGGTAAATCCTATCTGGGCACGAACTAAAAAGTTCGCAACATCTTATCTTTGCCGTACCGTGAAGCTATGGAACAATCTCCCGGCCAGTGTGTTTCCTCCTTCCTATGACATGGGGTACTTCAAGCGCAACGTGAAGAGATACTTACGCAGGCCGGCATGACAGCGGCGACCGGCGATGGATAGTATGTCTCTCGGTAGTCGCCATTGTTTTTGGATTGTACTGTGCTTACCATCAGGCACAGTACAGTCATTTTGCCGAGCTACGATAAAAAAAAATATATATCTCTTATAGCGTAATTATTGTCTAAATAACCTATTGATTAATTATAATTCGATTATTTAGAAGCAAAAATAAATAAAGGTCAAAAAATAAAACTTAATAAATTAAAGTTATATTATAAAGAGAAGAGATTTGATTTTTTGTTTGTAATGGATAAACTCAAAAAAAGTACATAATTAATTTTGAAAATTCTTCCATTTATCTAAAGATCTATTATCAGCAAGTAACATTCGCTGTGTTTAGTTTTCAACATCTATATTAACGGGAGCAAAAATAAAAGCTATTTTTCTATAAAACCGGTGAAGTTATTAGAATATTTTCAGCATAATATAATAAAGTGAGAGAAATGTTTGTGTCAATAATCTTTGCCCATTTAAATAAAGAATGTGATACCAGCTGAACAATTATCGTAAGTTGGTTATGGACCTTGTGGAAAATATTACTAAATATATTAATTAATAGACATTTTATAGTCATATAACGTTCAAGTTTAAACATATACCGTGTTTTTACAAAATAGTTAAATACGCATCGAACTTTTACTTAAAAAAAGTTAGACTACAAAAGAGTGTCTTAACCTTGTTTACAGATGGACATTATTTAAATTTAAGTATTCTCTAACACTTGTCTAAGTTGACAGTTTTTATGTTATTGTTTTATTTATTGTTTTCCAATTTGCCGGCGAAAGACATTTCGTAATAAATTATGAATTTCGTGGGTATAATTAATTTGAAGGAAATAAACAATTTTAGAGA
Source organism: Antheraea yamamai (assembly GCA_036509395.1). Classification (NCBI taxonomy): domain Eukaryota; kingdom Metazoa; phylum Arthropoda; class Insecta; order Lepidoptera; family Saturniidae; genus Antheraea; species Antheraea yamamai. The sequence continues at coordinate 6,451,082 of AP028433.1, forward strand.
TTTACAACTAAATCGAACTACTACTATATGACACTATTAATAAGACCGTATATAGTCATAAATTAACCACAAGAATAAAAATAGACGTGTTTTAATCATATAAGTATTTAATTTGGAAAATAGTTAGTAAGTAAATGGATTTTGTTCTTTATTTACTAAAAATAATTAAACACCCAAAATGAAGAGACCTTTCAGTGTTTATTAATATTTCATCTTCTTTACAGGTCTTAGAACAAAGATTAAAAAGGGAGGTAGAAAGTTAAAGGTAAGTCAACTTGTTTCTTTATTTAGTTAAAATCATAACTTATAATTAAATATACATAATTTGTTAACACAAAAGTTACTGCTGTAAATTTTGTTAAAATAATAAATAACGAATACAAGGGGACGGTGGAAATTAACAAAGTTATTAATTACATCCCTAAAAGCAGAGTGTATAGCCGTAGATATTATATGCGCTTTACAAAAGGTTTACCTGCTCGAGATAGGTTAATCACTGTTTGTTAGGGATCACGTATAATGTGTGTATACCGAGAAGGTATGTTAATTTAATGTACGTGATTATATTTAAACACATTTAATATTTGAAGAGCTAAAGGGAAAAACAGGCTAAGTCCATTTTTAAATTGACTTTTTATCGACTATGGCCACGAAAATACACGACTTTCTAAAACAAGTGTAAAACGCGTTGTGACACATTTATTGTTGTTGTTGTTGAATAGTGAATAATTAGTAAAGTCCGTGACTTGACCACCTCGGTTATGATTATTATTAGGCGTATTTTATACAGAAAACAATTCCAAATACTTGATTGAAGAAAGCGTTACTTTGTGAAAATCCATCATTAAATATTATAGTGAATGTTTTTTTTTCAAACTGACTACGCTATTGACCTAGCAAGGTCTTATCAGCTTCACCGGACTACTTATAGTGGATGCTACTTTGCACTTCCGTCTGGAATTGATTGAACATCACTATAACTACGTCGGGCGCCCGATCGCATCGGAAGAGTCAACATCGATCTGATAATACTCCGTGAAGGAGCGAAACACGTGTTATTGATTGTCGTGATTACACGTCAATCTGCAACATATTTTAATTAATTTATTGATAATTATTATATTTATATTAATAATATATTGTATAATAAAAAAATACGTATATTAGGGTGGAGTGAAAAAAACAATTTTTTTTTTTTCTTAGCCTGGGGGTCAAATTTATAGCTTATAAAAAACAAAAAGCCCACTCATTTTTAAAATTAATTACGAGTAAAAATATTTGGTTGCAAAAAAAAAATTTTTTTTTGTCTTTGAATCTCTTAACACATCTAAGAACTGGCAATTATGATCATTTCCAACTCAAATTTTATTCTAGTGCCCTAAAGAGGAATGGTACTTTTTGGGATTTTTTTTTAAAATTAAAACAATAGTCACAATTTTTTTTTTTAACTTGTGATTTTTAATTGGCATAAAAGAGGATACTCTGAAGTTTCTAGAACGCCTTCAAAAAATTTTTTTTGCAACCAAATATTTTTATTCGTAATTAGTTTTAAAAATGAGTGGGCTGGCTCAAGAGGTTGAGTAAAATTTTTTTTTTTTTTTTCAAAAATTTTTGTTTTTTATAAGCTACAAATTTGACCCCCAGCCTAAGAAAAAAAAAAAATTTGTTTTTTTCACTCCACCCTAACGTATATATTGTTTTTTGTTGCAGTTAGACTTACTAGTAGTGGTCAATCAATTCCAGGCGGAAGTGCAAAGTGGCGGCCACTATAATAATTTAATTCCAAATACATATAACATACAAAATTTCCTTTCAAAATCATTAATTGTAATGTATGAGTATATATCAAGTCCACCATAAATTACTTTCAAAAGATAAAAAGACACTCCCGTAAAGTTTTTTAAATATGACTTAGCCAGTTTCTCCGTTTAGCCCTTCATTTGTAAAAATAACATTTCATCAACAGAATACATGTTCATTTGTCATGTTATTAAATAAAATATTTATCGCACGTTCAATGAAACTGGGAGAGCAGAATGAAGTATGTCAATGTGTTGAATTAACTTCGTAATTTAAATAACAAAAGGTATTTTCCGCTCTATTCAAACAACGAAATGCCAAATGAAACAATAGTGTTAATAATTCTTGATTATTTGTAACGAGTTGGTGCCTACGACTTTATGGTCGTTAAAACGATTTTGTTCTTTCATTTCTCATCAGAATTAGTTCAGCTGTTTCGAAGATTATTCTGGACAAACTACAGATACTTTAAGTTTTATTTATACGTTCGCTTATAATATAATACTTTCTGGGATTTAAGGTGATAATGGCTTAGTAGTTAACGTGTATGGAAACCGCGTCGATTCATGTAGATTCGAAACCTTGTGAATGACTCTAAACTTTCGAAAAATAAAACTATTGTGATGAAGCCATAGCATAGTGGTAGGGTTTTTTCTATATTCGTCTGGACAGCTACCACCCTCAAGTTATAAATCTATTGCCAAGCACCTAAGGTGTGAGCCACCAGCACTCGAGAGCAAGTTCCCCTCCAGATTTAGTGTGTTTATTATCTTGGACCACATCGTCATTTAGTATGCGATGAGGTTGTGGTCAGGCGTTAAAACCCTTAAAACAAGGGTTCCCAAATTTTTTGAGTCAGCGGCCCACTTTCCATCTGTTATTTTGTCATGGCGCCCTAACTTAGCTAGGCAGTCGAAATAGATACATTCTATATAAATACGTGCAGTGATACTAATTAAATAGGCAAAATATTAAAACATCCACAGCATGTATATATGTGTGCTGTGAATTTAATAGTTTACGTTGTATGTACGAATAACTAAGTTAAGTTACCAGACTTAAGACGCACTAGGACACCGCGGATATACTTTGTCTTACTGTATACTTTGGAAACCTTTGCCTTAAAGTATAAAAAAAATTATGCGATTGGAGACAAAGGACAAAGGTCGTTTGATGGTAATTAATCACCACTGCGCATGGACACTTGCGACGCAATGGGCATCACAGTTGCATTAACGGACTTTGAAATAGGAGTAGGCTGATTTCTTGAAGGATTGTAAGTTATATTGTTCCGGAAAAGCCACCATTGGGAGCCCATTGTAAAGAACCAATGTACGTGGAAAAAACGTAATCATCTAGATGCCATGTAACATGTATAGACCGAGAGTCGCAGTTGTTTTTGAACTGTACCATACTTCCCATCAAGAATTCTGGAGTAATTTTACCGAAGTAGTATAGAAAAATAATAATAATAATATTTTTATAATATTCAATACAGTTTTTTACCATGTCCAAAAAATGATCTAAAAGAAATACATATAACACTATCTATAAATTATTAGCACGTGAAAATAAATTTAGGTTGGTCTTATTATGATTGAATTTCGAGCACTGTGTGAACATTAGTAAGCATAATTACTTAATTGTGTCTAAAGAGTGAATAACTCGATTCGGTGTCAAGTGTTACGCTGAAATACGGGCTTTTTCAGCGCTTTTCAGTTCGTCGTTAACTCGCATAGTAAAGAGGCTCTTTTTGTCGTCCACTCTACCGTGTTGAATTGTCACAAAAAGCTGAATAATAGTGCTGTACCCTTTGATTATATCATATGAGTTAAGCTGGTAAAAAGATTTAACCATCTGAGACTTTATAATCGTTTGTGAAATATATCGTACGCGTTTAAAATTATTATATGTTTAATGTAGTTTTTTTTTCTAACATTGAGATTTAGACTATTGTCTGTTATTTGGTAAACATCATAGGTATTAAAATTTGTTGACTTGAAACTATATGTTGAATAAACCTTTCATATATGTTTACGGCATATCGTTAAAAAAATGTTTATGATGACAACAACGGCTACATATCAATAATGATATTACGCTTACGTGCTAAAAAATAGTTGTCACTTATTCTGCTGCTGGTTAATTGCTGTTTCATATTGTATTGCAATTTCTAATAGTGACAGAATAATCAAATCAAATACTTCGTATCGTGACCTTATATCTGAGGATCGTGAAGTGCTTTCTCTGTCACACGCATTGGAATTTACATTATGCTTGCTTTTTCGTACGTTTCGATATCACCGGATATCCTCTATCTTGTCAATAATAACGAATAATCAAAATTTAAATGTTAATATCGTCATTACATATTATAAAACAAGGACCTCTGGTATGCCTGTCTGTCTATTCGCGATAAACTCAAAAACTACTGAACGGATTTTCATGCGGTTTTCACCAGTAGATAAAGGGATTCATGAGGAAGGTATATAATTTGTCAAGGTTTTTTTATTATCACGGCCGGATAACGTCCGCCGGGCCCGCTAGTTTTTAATAATTGGTTATTTATTATGTAAGAATAATTACTTAAATTACAAGTTATTGTAATAATAACCGTTTTAAAAATCAGAATGTTATGGTACTCGTGTCCAATTGAATATATATCCAATTATCTAAAAGCGTTTCCCTTGGTATTGGCTTTTCGATGGTAACATGTTTAAGCTATCGATTATTCACGTATTTATGAGATGCAAATTGTTATTAACTTGTTAATAATCGCTATTGCTTTTATGTAAATCTACGAATTCATATAGACGAGTATAATAAATTGTACATTTTACAATAATCATTAGTACTTACAATAGTCGGTGTACATTTTTCTGTTCATAATTACTAGAGCGCGAGGGCTTCTTACTACTTCTCGTTAATCTCGATGAAAAGATCGCTTGGCTCCGAGAAAAATCTCAATTCGAAAGAGTCCTCCATTATGTAAGCCTCCATTTGTATTGGGGAGCGCGACCTCTTGATAACGTTGGGGAAGTTTGAAAAATGAAGTGCTGTCACCTGTTGCCATCGTGTCATCGGAGAGAAGCCCTGTTATCCGATCGTGTATTAGCGCTTTATGTGAACCGATGAATAAGCACGACTCAAAGTACCTTAAGGTGTCGGACTAAGGCCACTTGAATGTAGGAGCTTCTTTTTCTTTTCTGAGAGACTTCGAAACGCAGTTACACTAGTTATAATGTTTAGCCGGGAGGTTCCGCGGTTAGGACGTAGTTTCGTATGACTTGGAAATATATGAATGTAGTACTTCGTAGTTATGCAACAAACTGGGTGTTGCCGATACTAGACAAATGTAGTAAGTGTGTTTTGATATATTTTATTGCCGTGATGTTTACTTCAACAAAGAGGCTTTTATTTCTTACTTACTTTCTGTATTACTCGTTCTCTCTATATCTGCAAAAAAAGTCAACACTTTTTTTTTTCACGGCTTCACAATTACTAATACAGTTTTGACCTATTCCTCGGGTATAATACTTTTTTAATGAAGAGTACCATGTACCTCGTTGAGCAAACTACACCGCTTAAGTCGAACTTCGGCGGTTTTTACTTTTAAATTTCATTGGATAAACATTCTAATGACGTATCAAACTACATACCATATTTTGAATCTTTCAACCAATAAGAGACTAGTTTTCAAATCACCGATTACTATATGAAGATAAATACAAGATAGTGCAATAAAAAAAAAACAGTTTTTTCACTAGCCATCAAATGGACTTGCGCGGTAGTGTTTGCTAAGTGACGATATATCCTTTTTGTTCCCCTGAAAATGTCTATGTGAAATTTCACGAAGACTGCTTGATTAGTTTAGGCGTAACAAGCAAACAAACACATATTTTCATTTATAATATTAGGATTAGAAATACTGAATACAATACTTCTATAGTTAAGAAATGTGCTAACGGTAAAGCGGTCTATTAAATCTACATTTCGTAAGAATAATATATTAACAGTAATAGGTAAATATCAGCATCGTAATTGTAAATTCAGATTTTAGTGGCCGTAAATATTTCTCGTGGATTATCATGTTTTCTCGTCGTATTAGTATTTTGATCTTCATAATTATTTTTTTATATCATATAGGGCAAACGAATATGTAGGTCACCTGATGTTAAGTGATCACCACCATCCATAAACACTTGCAACACCAGAAGAGTCGCAAGTGTGTCGCCACCTTGTATCTGGGGGTGGGGAGGGGAAGGGGGGAGGGGGATGGGAGGTGGTTATCCGGCGCTCTCACTGACCGAACGAAACGCAACAATGCAAGCACTGTTACTTCACGTCGGTTTTCTGCGAGAGGGTGGTACTACCCCGGGCGAGCCGACCCATTCATGCTGAAACCAGTAATAGCTTCAGCGTGGCTCTACTGAAAAATACTTAAACAAGACCTAAATTAGAATATTTTTGATTTGATTTACTTCAAAAGCCTGACTGTTAGTTCTAAATCTTACTCTTTAACATATCTAAATAGTTTTAAGCTTTGACGTATCAAGCGGGTCAACGAAATAATTAACGAGTGAATTTCAGAGCGTCGTAAATATAATTATAATTTGAATAGACCATTTTAATTAACTGAAAGTGAAAGTGTGTACGTGGTATGTAATTTATATTATTTTTTTTTGTGATTAATTTATTAATTTTTAGATATTGTTTAGGAAATGAATTTAGGAGGACTGTATCCACCACTCACCCGCACTAGGAGATCCTCTTCTTCGGGGTACCCCGGCTTGGTTCGTGGCTTAGATCGCTGATTTTGATAGAATAGGACACAAGTCTACACTGGCACTTGGTTTCTTGTAACAGTTTGTTAGATATCGTACCGGTTTTGCAATTGTTTTTACGCAGATCACACAGAGCGGTTTTGTATGTTGCTAGATTCAAAGTTAAAGTTCAGTTGCCACAGAGGGCAGCACTTGCGAACGTTTTAAAGGTGCGTTCACGAAAACTAGTGGACAGATACATTCCTTTCAAGCGATTTGGTCATTTAATATGAAAAAAGATTTGTGCTAACATATAAATTATTACATATAACAAAAGTACGGAACATGCCGCCGACCTTAAAATAGCTTATTTTAAACATAACAATATAAACAAACTTAACATAGGGTTACGATATGTTATACTACGCTATTTAATCAATAGGTAGAGGACAGACCTTTACTACAGGTCTTTTGGTAAGGGTGTTACCAATGCGTACAGTTACAACGCGAACAATACCGTCCGCACCCGGGTGAAGCTTATGCACACGAGCCAGGCGCCATTGCAGCGGAGGGAGGTTATTGTCGATTATCACAACTATAGTACCCTCAACGAGGGGTGTGTTCGTATTATCGCGGAACCATTTACTTCTTTGTTGAAGTTGATGTAGATATTCAACACTCCAGCGTTTCCAAAAATGTTGTACGGCTTGTTGAATTATTTGCCATCGAACGAGGCGACTGGGATTGTCAGTTGATAAGTCGACTTCAGGTAAGGAAGTTAATGGTTCTCCAACTAGAAAATGTCCTGGAGTGAGAGGTAATGGATCCGTGGGATCGTTACTCTGTATGCAAAGAGGTCTCGAGTTAAGTATGGCTTCAATTTGACATAGAAGTGTATTAAATTCATCGTGATTTAAGGTAAGTTGCCCTATGACGCGATAAAGATGAGCTTTCATACTTTTGACCGCAGCCTCGAATATACCACCGAAATGACTTGCATACGGTGGGTTAAAATGCCAAATTATAGAGAGAGAGATTAATTTTTCATTTATATGTGTTTGCGTTTCTTCATTTTGTAAAAAATTGTGCAAATCCTTTAAGTAACGATCGCAACCTACAAAATTTCGACCGCAATCTGAATAGACGTCGGTGCAAAGTCCGCGTCGGGAAATAAAGCGTCGTAAAGCATTAATAAATGACTCTGTGGATAAATCTGGTACTAATTCTAAATGCACTGCCTTCGTTGACATGCATACAAAGACGCATACATAACATTTGCATTTATTCGCGTTGCGATGTTTACTTGATTTTAGAAAAAAATGTCCTGCGAAATCTACACCTACATGTAGGAATGGCCTGAGAGCTCGCACTCTTGCGGCGGGAAGTGGAGCCATGGGTGGCTGCGGAGCAAATGGCCGAGTGCGAAAACAACGAATGCAGCGGCGCGTGTACATTCGGACCGCATCGCGGGCAGATATTATCCAGTAGTTTTGAGATAGAAGAAATTGCAATGTCTGCGGACCTACGTGCAAATATAATCTATGGTAATAATCTATAAGTAACGTCGTGAAGAAATGTTTTTTAGGTAGAATGATCTGATGCTTGGCCTCGTAAGAAATTTGAGCATGTTGAATCCTACCGCCGACCCTGATAAGTCCGGCTTCATCAAGAAAGGGTTTCAGCTTTTGGAGTTTGTTCGAGCAGAAATCGTTATCTTTCAAACGGGAAATGTCGTCAGCGAACTGATGTTGCTGCACGAGGCTGATAACTCGATTTAGAACGAATTTTGTTTCAGGGACAGTGATGCAAGTAGAAGAATAAGATTTTTTCTTACAACATCTATGATAAAATCGAAAGATTATGGAAACAACGCGTAGTAATTTCGGTAATGACGAAAATCGCTCTAAAAATTGTAAGTCAGGAATGACTTGTTTAGATATAAATACATATTTCCGTCGTTCTTCATTTGTTTGTAAGTCCACGTTGGAAATAGGCCAATCAGATTGGGCCTGCTTCAGCCAGGAAGGCCCATTAAACCACATTTCATGGTCTAAGTTCGATGGTAATTCACCCCTGGATGCTGGATCCGCAGGATTGTGCTCGGAACGGACGTGACGCCAGTGTGCGGCGGGCACATGACTCGTGGTCTCCGTGACACGGTTAGATACAAAGGTACGCCATTCATGCGACGATGAGCGTAGCCATGCAAGTGTGACCGCAGAGTCACTCCAAGCATACACATTTTCGATGGACAGAAGGTTAGTGTAGGTAACAAGTATTTTGTTTATTAGTTTTGATAAAAGAAAGGCGGCGCATAGCTCTAAGCGTGGTAACGTTATGCGCTTCAAAGGTGCTACCTTTGTTTTAGCAAGGAGAAGATAAACATGAACCGTGTCTTGAGCATCAATGACACGTAGATACACACAAGCAGCATATGCCTTTTCGGAAGCGTCCGAGAAGCCATGTATTTGTACTTCGCTATTGTGATTAGGAAGCACGTGACGTGGCAAAGAGATAGATTGAAGTAGTGGAAGTTCAGATATAAACTTTGACCAGAGATCACAAACACCTTGGGGAGGAGCTTCATCCCAACCTGTGCCTGAAATCCATAGAAGTTGAATCAAATGCTTAGCAAATAATATGATAGGGCTAAGGAATCCCAAGGGGTCGTAAATTTTTGAAATCTCTGAAAGCATTATACGTTTCGTGCATTTCTGGGGATGAGAATCCACCCGATAAGAAAATGAATCTAGCTTTGGATTCCATTTGAGACCTAGAACCTTGACTGAATTATCAGTGTCGAGCGCTGAAAGAATCAGAGCGTCATCTGGATTCGAATTATCACTGCTAATGGCTGACAAAAAATCAGGGCAATTGCTTGTCCATTTACGGAGTTCGAACGTTCCTGCTTTGCAAGCGGCAGTGAGCTCACGTTGCACCACAAGAGCGTCTTCAATATTTTCAGCTCCTGACACAATGTCATCTACGAATACCTCATTCAACAGCACTTGCGAAGCGATTGGATAAGATGCGGATTCGTCCATTGCCAACTGACGAAGCGTACGAAGTGCTAGGAAAGGAGCTGCAGCAACACCGAAAGTCACAGTACAAAGTCGGTACTCCTGTATAGGATCGTTAGGAGAATATCTCCACAGAATTCGTTGGAAATCCCGGTCTTCAGGTCTTACTTCGATAAAACGGTACATCATTTTGATATCAGCTGTAAAAACTATCTTGTGTAGTCGGAATTTTAAAAGAACGTCATCTATGTTTTGGTACAGTTTTTGACCAATTAATAAGTTGTCGTTTAGCGAACGACCGTTACTAGTCTTGCAGGAAGCGTCAAAGACTATTCGGACTTTAGTAGTCGCCGAAGATTTTTTCACCACGCAGTGGTGAGGTATAAAGTAGGGAAACTTGTCACCATGCGGAATCTCACTGACAGGTTCCATATGTCCCAAGCTTTCGTACTCTTGAAGACACTTAGCATACTCCTCTCGCAAGGCAGGGTCGCGCGAAAACCTTTGCTCGAGCTTTTGTAAGCGATAAAGTGCTATGTGACGTGATTCGCCGAGAGGAGGTGCCTGTTTCAAGAACGGGAGGGAGACAATATATTTTCCATTGTCACCTCGCTTGTGAGTATTGACATATATTGATTCACAGAGAGCTTCTTCCTTTGTGACAGGCTTGATGTCAGATACTGATTCAAGCTCCCAAAACTTTTGTATTTGCATATCAAGCTGATAGGTACTAACATTTATGCAGACTTTTGCTGTCAATGAATGAGATATTTTACCGTTAAGTAGGTAACCAAAAATACTGTTAATAGCCACGGGCGTACCCTGTGGGCCCTTAATAATATCATTCAGTAATATACTGTCAGTACAATCTGATCCTAATAGAAGTTCTACGGGACGTGAGGAACGTAATTCCGGGTCTGCTAGGGGAAGATTTTGAAGATGACTTATATGCTCGAAAGTGCGCGGAATGTTTGGCAAATAACTCGTTATCTTCGGCAAGATAAGAGCTTTGATAAATAGTTTTGGTTCTGATTTGTTGTGAGGCGTAACTTCACATAAAACATATCCACGTGGTTGCTCATTTTGATCACCAATTCCAGTCACTGTCATGCTAGTCCTGGCACGATAACGCTTTAAACCAAGACGTTGGACGCATGACTCCGTAATAAGAGTGGCTTGAGAGCCTTGGTCCACTAGGGCGCGCACAAGACGGGGTGTGCAGGGACCCGCATCCATAGAATGCATGTTAACCAACGCAGTGGTAAGTAGAACCACACAGTTATTCCTATGCCCAGAAATACCACGCACTGGTGTGAGCTCAGAGGACGAGAAGTTACATTCGCTAGTTAAAGTAATATTTGAAATCATATCTTCGTGTATAGAAGTATGATGACGCTGAGAACACACACGACAGTTGTGTCTCGACTTACACTCATTGATATTGTGGCCAGAGAATAAGCAATTATTGCAGATTTTATTACGTTCGATAAAGGATTTTTTCTCGGTTAAGGTTAATTTATCAAACTTGTCGCATTTATTTAATGGATGTGCATTATCTTTACAGTAATTACATTTCATGTTACGACCGGAATTAATGGTAGTCGCAGCATGGACTTCCATTATGGGTGCGGTATGTGCAAAAGACGAATCCCGCGCTCGTGATCGTGCAACAGCGTGCAGTGGGATCGACTGCGTGCGCGACATCGCTGCGCGTGAAGCGACGGCTTGTCGTGACAAAGAGTTAGATATGCGACGGCATGCGGCACCGTTGCTAGCCGAGCTGACGCCTACACCGGGCCCGGGTGACGCGACGGAGGACATTACCTCGGAAGCCGACAATTCTTTGTCCAGAAACTCAATAAGGTCACTTACAGGTGGGATCTCACTTGGCGACTTCAGTGATAACTCAAAGCGTTTTCGAATAGTCGGTAGCTGAATTCTTGAATGACTTTGAGAACAAACGGTAGGCTGTGTTGCGCTGACCAAACTTTGTCTACGTTGAATTTTTATTTCATCCGATATAATTTGAACTTTATAATATAAATTGTCAAATTGATTACGTATTTGTAACTGTTCTTCAGGTTTAAACTCGCCGGTTTTTGCTAAAAGTTTCTCAATCTTACCTTGTATAAGGCAAAACTGCTTCTTAACACTGTTTATTTCCTTAACACGGGCACGAAATTCTGCTTTATCGGTAGAACAATCAGCCATACGTTGGATGCTATTCATAAAAACTTCACGTTCAAATTTTAGTTGTTGAAGTTCCATAATGAATGTAAATAATAAATATGTTTGTATACTGAATTAGGTAGACAAGTAGTTAGCTATTAAGCACGAAGTACACTATCAGCGATACGATACTATAAGATATTTCAATATGAGAGCGAATACTATCAGTTAGTGTAATTTGTAGTATGTTTATACGAATATATCAAACATACAAAATTATGTGTGTGTCTAGTACGTAATACGCAGACAGCTTATTACGATTTCCAATATGAAGTTATATTATGTTAAGGTAATGTTAAATTGATTAGCGTAGCTTGCCCTGGAGCGCGTGCATAAGATATTAGATAAGAGTTGTATTGGAACGGTCGCGTCGACGCGAGCGCAATGTCATTAGAAAAAAAGAAAAGATACGTTTACCTACAAGATAAAATAAATTAATAAATGATATAAATTTGCAATTTTTACCTATTAATTCATTAACGAATGAATTAGTACGGTTCGAAAAAACAGTACGCAGTGGTATTGTCGAAAAACAAATACGCTAAGCCTAGGTAATAGAGAAAATTTGTTGATAAACGGTAGGTAGATTATGCCAATTTGATATTGAAAATTGTAGTTATAAAGAAATTATATGCCAGCACAAACCCTAAATCCTTGATAATTTAAGATAATTTGGAACGAAGGACCAACAAATGTTTAGGAAATGAATTTAGGAGGACTGTATCCACCACTCACCCGCACTAGGAGATCCTCTTCTTCGGGGTACCCCGGCTTGGTTCGTGGCTTAGATCGCTGATTTTGATAGAATAGGACACAAGTCTACACTGGCACTTGGTTTCTTGTAACAGTTTGTTAGATATCGTACCGGTTTTGCAATTGTTTTTACGCAGATCACACAGAGCGGTTTTGTATGTTGCTAGATTCAAAGTTAAAGTTCAGTTGCCACAGAGGGCAGCACTTGCGAACGTTTTAAAGGTGCGTTCACGAAAACTAGTGGACAGATACATTCCTTTCAAGCGATTTGGTCATTTAATATGAAAAAAGATTTGTGCTAACATATAAATTATTACATATAACAAAAGTACGGAACAGATATATTTATATTGCCTAGATGTTAGATTCAACAGACATGAGATTACAGAACTTTTGGTCGGCATAGTATATTATATTGTTAATTGGTATTCAAAGGGTCGTATCTCTCCCTAAGTATAATTTGTGTACTCATAAGACAAAATAAGTGTAGTCTGATTAGTTTAGCTTTTAAAATTGGGTAAATAAATACTTTATTCAACAACGTAAATGTTAATAAATAAATGAAGCTGTCAAAAACTTGATAATTCAATGGGAAAACCACTATAGACGTTTTTTACTTTTTAAAACATATATTTGTACACAAAACATAACCTTTTATATAGTTATGTTAATTATTCGTGCTATAACCGTATATTTTAATCAATGTCCCTTTGATGCCGTGAATATTCACCTGTAAATCCCTTCGCTTCATAATTTTCACTCAGAGTGAAAAGGGTGTAAATGACCTACAAAAATGTATGCTGTATTCGCTCTCCAAGAATCTTGTCAGTTGTCATAGCAATATTTTCTATCTATCTATACATACGTATAATAAGAATGTAAATCTAACGTGTCCGTACTTTTTCGATTTTCATGAAAAAAATTGTTGCAGGTGTCTAGGATTAAGTAATAAAATACAATTCAATCATTTTTAGGAATGTCTGTCTGTTTGTATAAACACGCATCAATGCTAAATTACTGGATTCACAATAAATCCACACCAAGAAATTTATAAGGCATATCTTCGAGAATAATTTAGTCTTTGTTTTATAACATCGGTTCACTCTATCAATATAGTTATTGTAATTTTAATGACGACGCGGTGAATTACGTGAAATAGTAGATAAGTAAATGGATTTAATACATTCAGATGATTTTATAATCACTGTTTTTTACATAACGTTCGACGCGGACGAAGTCGCGGGCACAGCTAGTATAACAATAATTTTACTTACAATGGCGGTTCTAACATTGTTTTTTTCGCGATTAGTGTTAATAGTTATAGGGGTGTTTGTGATATAAACTCAACAAAAAATTAAAAATAGGCTGTATCGAAAATATCGAGTATTTTTAGTAAAGTACCTTGAAAATATTATTCAGGATACCGAAGAATAACCCTGTTAAAGCCCATAATTTTAATATTAATGGATTCTTCTACTTATTTATTTTCTGTCTGTGTTTAATATCAATTTTATACTCATCGCATTTTGCATCTACCGTGAGATTAACATGAAAAAAAATTGTAAATTCTTAACAAGTTCTCCGACCCTAAGACCAGAGAATATTCTTATAGGGAATAAAATGCTCTACAAAAAAGGTCTGTTGTAACATTTCGATGTATCTACTCCTTAAGACGTTAATGAAGGTTAAAGTTGAACTACTAGATTTTTTAAATTTTGCTCTTGATAAAAAAGAATTCTTGTTAATATCTTTCTTAAATACTGGATGTATCTTAAGATCGTTTGAATGATATTTCTATTCAAGAAACCTATTTTTAGATTCTTTACATTAATATTTTAAACATTGTTTTTTTACTATCAAACCTCTCAAGTAGATTTTTTTAAATAAAAATGTTATCCAAAATTAAGAAAAAGTCATGACTGTTGCCAAAAGACAAAGAAGTGCGTGACGAGTGGCGACCCTTTACTCACTTTTTAACTCCCTCGCTTATTATTCAGTAAGGCATACCGCGTACAGGCGGGCTGGATTGAGTGCCTCATCTATTATTCGAAATACCTTATCTCGTATACTCGAACGACGCTGCATATCGTATTTCGTTTTGTATAACTTTACAGGGTATTTATTAAGCTTCGTTTAGGGTTTTAAGAGCAAAAACATGTTAGCCCCATCTTACTCTGACTTTAATATTTACAAAACTGGCTTAGCACTAATGCCAGCCTTCCATAACATTTTGGTTTTAGCAATTACAACAATAATCAAGGCTTTAAGAATGATACTAAGATCCATTACATTACAGTTAAACTATATACATATTTATAAGAAAAGCAAACCTTTTGAGATACAATTTGACATTGAATAATTAATTCGTTAACTACTAACCTAGTTTTTTTACTGGGATAAAAGTAGCCTAAGTGGATCCTTATAGTATCAGGTATATCATACGATTTTTCTCTTTTTAAATATTTTCATGTCATCATACATAAATACAATGTATAAGTACAAATTTCTCTTTTATTTATGAACTGATATATGTTATTATTAAAACAAAAAATTAGAAATGGTTCATTAAAAAAACCCCTTGATGATTCCACGAAACCTCTATTCGTTATAATTCATATTCCTTATGTCTTCTAATACCTACGCAGTTTGTGCAAAACCCTCAATAATACCGAAGCTTAAGAAATGAATGGAATTTGGTTGAATTTCGACTACTGAACGACAACTATACTTCAATTTTAATTTTGAACATTAAAATATCAGCTACGTAAATTAATTACATCGTAGCTACGTAGAAAAGGCGTATAAAGCTGTGCTATGTAGCGGTCTCGACGCCAGACCAGCGCGTTTCAATTCTGTTAACTAACGTCACGGACGTTAACCGGGTAAATGGTTTTGTTTGCATATGTTGTATGCAGTCAGACGGTGTTGATTTTGTGACATCGTTTGAATAAAGTTAAAATATTCGGCTTTTATTTTATTTTTTTTATATTTAAGAACAATTTTTATGTGTTATACAGTTGGGACGACTATGAATAACGGAAAGCCTCACATTAAAGAGATATATTGTCGTTAGCTAAATCCAATTTATGTGTTTCTAATATATTTTCACATATGAAATATAAAGATTATAAAAAAAAAACAAAAACGTTATGAACGGCAAAATTTGAACTTCGTTCTCGGTGAATAAAAACTGGAAATCTTAAAAAGATTAATCATGTTATATGAACGATTACATTTGGATTTAGCTCCGTTTGAAATGTAATGACTCAAATGTAGACAATATACTGCTACTGCTACTATGTTGAAAGCATGAGCAGTGTGATTAATTTTAGAAAAATTTAAAATTAATGTGCTATCTTAGAGTGGAATTTCTTTATACATTCTGCTATACTAAATTAAATAGAAAAACAATAATGATTACTTCATTGCACATGTAATATGGTTACGAATTTGTCTGATTTTATATTATAACCGTACTAACTTTTGCTCGCGGTCTCGCTCGCTTTTATATAGATTTGATATATATTTTGGGGACAGTGCGTTTTTTCTGGATGCAAGGTATCCTGTATCCTTTTTTATACCAACGTATATGGCGAATTTCATGATAATCGGTTGAGTGGTTAACTTGAAAACGTAACAAATAAACAAACACACTTTCGCTTATAATATTAGTAAATATTGTTTCTAAATTTATCTCGTCTTTCTAACTATGAAAAGAAAAGGTGTATACCAGAAATTAGATCCTAAGTTATTCTAATCGTAGAATGAATGAATATAGATGAAATCTAATATTTTTTATATTTTATTACACGCTAATAATACCAGTATTGACTATGTCACAATCGTTAAAAGAGTGATATCAGTAAAATGAAAAAAAGTGAGAAGATATGTATTTTAGTTTGTATTGGTATAGTTTATGATTTAGGTAACTGTAGATTATGCTTGAATATTTACTTTATATAAGCAACTAGATAATTCCCGCCCGCTTCGTCGGGCATTAAAAAATTGCAAAGGGTCAATCGAATCCCAAAACTAAGTAGCCCATAGTCCATCTATCCATTTTTGTGAATGAGCATCAAATTAAGTGTATTTTCATTATATAATATACTTCCTTTTGCCCGCGACTTCGTCCGCGTGGATTAGTTACTTTGGGCTAACACTAACTTTAACTCGCAACTTGGTTTACGTAGAAGGTGATATTATTCTTAAATATTACGTTAACACCGATTTTGAAACATTCTTCATTAGTGCTCCGCTCCTATTGGTTTTAGCATGATGATATATAGCCTTGCTCGATAAATGAGCTATCTAACATTGAAATAATTTTTAAAAACGAACCGGTAGTTCCTGAGCGCGTTCAAGCAAACAAACTCTTCAACTTTATAATATTAGTATAGATATATCATTATCTTCTTACCATTATCCCACCTAAGTAGGGTCGGCATAACATGTTTTCCTCTTCCAATCTGCTCTGTCATTATATTTTATATTTAACTATATACTACTGAAAGTTTGCATAAGGGGTTGCTACTACACTGTAAGTATTTACTAAAGAAGGATTTTAATAATGTAAAGTTGTGAAAAGGGGACGAAAATTTGTATGAAAATCCGTCATATTTTCTTTAGTCGTTGTGTCCGTTAGTTATTCTTTTATATATATATAAAGGGTCAAAATAATTATTGCATAGAAAACGCGTGCGAAGCCGCGCGAAATTACTAGTATCACATAGTATATGCTCCCATAATCCAAGTTTACGAATAATAAATAAAAACGACTACACAATAAACTAAGATCCCACTATAAACTCCAAGATCTGTTCTGTACCTTCCTGGTATATGGATGGAGTTTTCTAATTTCATAAGCATTATTTTATATGAATCAATAACTATGCTATGTCTTTTACTGATAAATACATATTAGTGGTGCTGAATTAATTTACAATTTACTTGCTATGAATGGGTACATATTTCTATTTGCATATGCTTTACACAGTCGGTCAATATGTATTCAGCTCGCTACCTCACAAACTACATTACGTAATCAATCTTCTGAGTTTCCTGTTCATTATGTTAAGTAATATTCATTTCTGTAAATATTTATATAAACTGTTTCAATCTTGTACGTATATACTATAAATAATTGTAGGAAATGAAAAACAATTTAAATATTGAAATAGTATTACGGATGAAAAGGAAAAACACAATAATAACAAAGGAAAAACAAGAGACTGACCATTGAATTCTTAATTTGTTCGTATCATTACGGAACAAGTTCTTTAGATAGTATAAAATTTAAATAACTAAATTATTCAACATTGTCAGGAGATCAAAGAAATTCAAGTATGAAGAGCTTCTATTAGTGCATGGGGAAACTACGTCACGAATGAATAGTCCCATCTAGCGTACACAAAAAATGGGATTCCGTGTAATCAAATATCATTACATAGTATAAAACAAAGTCCCCTTTTTTTTTTTTTTTTTTAACGTGGTGAAATCCCTTATGGATACCCACCCTCCCGGGGGAGAGAGTGGGTTATGTCCGACTCGCACGGACTAAAACCCCACGGTGTACCGACAGACCGTTGTGTGGGGGCGGCAAGGGATCGTTCCAGCTAATCAACCTTGTAGAGCCGCCCCCACGGTCCGCCCGGCGGAAGGTGACCGCCGGGCTCCTACCTATAGATGGACAGACCGGGTACACACCGGCTGCCCCCCTCGTCCGCCGGACCTGTGCAATGAGGAGATGGGCCCCCCGGCCCATCCCCTCAGGTCCGGCTACGGTGGCGGGAGGAGTTGGGCAAAGCGCCGCCTCCTCCCGCCTGTCCTCCTTTGGCGGAGAGGGCCACTTTGAGGATCTGCCTCGCGGGCCCTCTCCGCCTCCTCCTTCTGCGAGATGACGTCCTCGCAGAAGGAGGACATCGCTCGCCACGCCTGTTCGCTGCCGAGCATGGCCGAGACCACGCTCGGCAGCGATAAATCCGGTCCTACCGCCGCCGCCAGGATGCGGCGCTGCTCCCCCCACGCAGCACACTCAGACAGAGTGTGCTGTGCGGTATCTTCGGCAGCGCCGCATTTGTGACAGGCGGCGGTCGGCTCCCTGCGTGCGATCCGGTGCAGGTACCACCCGAAACAACCGTGTCCGGTGAGTACCTGCACCAGTCAGAACGTCAGGGAGCCCCACTCTCTATCCATCCACGCCCACAGGACCGGGCGGACGGCGTCTACGGTAAACCGCCCGAACCGAAAAAAAACCGCACCTGTCTGCCTGTCTGTTCGCGATAAACTCAAAAACTACCGAACGGATTTTCATGCGGCTTTCACTGGTGAATGGAATAATTGATGAGGAACGTTTTAGTATTAAATTTGTCAAGGATTTTTTCATAATCAGGGCGGGACAACGTCTGCCGAGTCCGCTAGTTAGTAATAATTTACACAATCATCTCGAAGAACAGCTGATAAATTCGTGGGGATTATTAATTCTAATATAATTTAATTTTCATTATGTAACTATTGTTGTATAGAAAACATTACGTCACGAATAATTAGTCCCATATAGCGTGGACAACAAATTTTGAATATAGCTATAATTCAAATTAATAATAATTTGCTCAACCATGTCGAAGGTTGTCAAATTATCATCGGGTTTATTACTTGAAGTTTTATTTTTAAAGTAAACTATGTGGCAGTTTGATAACATTATCAGAAATGTATATACCGATCCATTTAAAGAGTATGCTTACAGTTCTAGGTTAATTTATTAATGCGTTTAATCTTATTTGAAAACTTATTCTTTTAACCGTTACTCGTTGAGATAAGACCCACTATTGTCAGATTCAGAACGCTTACAGATCTGACAGTACCTGTTGCGCTCCGCTTCTCGACAATGGACGGTGACGTAGCCTTAACAAAAGATGTCGCAGACTTTGTTCCGTGAACTTTTCTCGTTGCAATTTGTTTCTGTTTGATAGCTACCACGGTTTTACGGGCGGTCACAAGATAACGTACATTATTATAGTTTATTTTTTCTTAATCCACTTACTTTAAAATGACTTAGGCCTAGTTATATGTTATTATTTGTGATCACGAACTTTGTTTGTATTATCTATACTAATATAATAAAGAGGTAAAGTTTGTGAGTTTGTGACGTTGTGACGTTGTAGGGGGTAATTTCCGGAAGTACTAAACCGATTTTGAGAATTCTTATACCGTTATACCGTATAATGTCATAGGCTATATATCATCATGCTAAGATCAATGGGAGCGGAGCAATAATGAAGAATGTTTTAAAATCGGGGTTTTTTTCCTTTTGAGAGCTTCCGCTGCGTGTTAGCCTAAAATAACTATTCCAAGCGTACGAAGTCATGGACAGAAGCTATTAATTAATTATATTAGGTCTTTACCAATGAAATTGCCGTTTTGTATGAAAAAATTTAAATGAATTTTTTTCATGTATTTTTTATTTGTGTTAATCGAAGTAATCCAAATTCTGGAAAAAGTAGTAGTCTGTAGGCGCAAGGTCTGGTCAATAGGGCGGATGGCGGAGAACTTCCAACCCCAGTTCTTGCAACTTGGAGACCGTCTGCTGTGCAGTATGAGGTCGCGCGTTGTCGTGCGGGAGCAGCGGAGACGAGCGATTGACCAATGCTGGTTGGAGATGTGCCAGCTTCTCCATCATTGTGTTCAGTTCTTCACAGTACACATCTGCAGTAATCCTCACCCCGTTTGGTAAGAAGCTGTGGTGAATCACACCGGCGCTAGACCATCAAACAGTGAACATCACTTTTCTAGGGGTAAGTTTTCGTTTAGGGCATTGTTTAGGTGCTGAACCAGGATTCAACCAACTTGCTGAGCGCTTGCGGTTATCAAACAGAATCCATTTTTCATCGCAGGTAACAATGCGGTTCAAAATTCCTTCATTTGTGTGTCTGTTGAGTAGTGCAAGGCACGTCTCGACGCGTACTTCGCGCTGGCGATCATTGAGTTCGTGGGGCACTCGTTTGTCAAGATTTTTTACCTTGCCAATTTGACGCAAATGGACCAATATTGTTTTGACGCTAACGTCGAAAGCTGCTGCTAATTCAGCCGTAGATTGTGTATCATCAGCTTCCACAATCGCCTTTAATTCGTCATTGTCGACCAAAGTCTTCGGACGACCGCGAGGTTCATTTTTCAGGTCGAAATTTCCAGAACGGAAGCGAGCAAACCAATAACAGGTTGTGCGTTGGTTTGTAGTGTTAGCTCCGTAAACTTCGTTGATGTTGCGTGCCGTTTGTGCCGCATTGCTGCCACGACGGTACTCATATTCCATAATTACTTGAATTTTTAACGTATCCATGATGACAAAAAAGATTGAAATGCGATGAAAATGTAACACTAATCAATAAACAAATGACTACTTTTGGAAAAAGAATTCCATGTTTTTAAAATAAAATTAATTTGAAATTAGAATTCTTAGCCAAACAAAAATTATTTTGATTTGAAATGGCCAGTACTGCAGAACGGCAATTTCATAGGTAAAGACCTATTATTATTATCGTTATATTATAAAGAGGTAAAGTTTGTGAGGTTGTAGGGGGTCTAGGGAGTCAGAGAAAAAATGGTTGAATGAAAACGTTTCTTTCGAACGCTGCCTTAACGATGAGAGATATATGATTGAGTTCTAGAAAAAAGTTGTAGTTTGATGCCTATTACCGCCCAACGAAGTGGGCACGGGTCAGATAGTTACCGTATATTTTTAAATATAATGTCGGAGTCTTTTTGCAAATGGAAAATTGAATGACATAGTTTTTTTGTTTATTATATCAATATTAAATAGAACATGAACCAGGGTCAACTACGTTTCGTATTACGTCATCAATAAGTATATCTATATTATATTTTTGGTAGGATTTTAACTATAACCAAGTTTATAAATATTTCTAAAAATAGGGGATAAACGAATATAAAGGTAACACGGTAACACAAAAGTTGAAACAATATATATTTAACAAATACCTGTCCCCACAATAGAGAAATTCAAGTACTTAGCCTCTGTGCTTACTAAAGACGCCAATGTAGACGCCGATGTTTCTCACAGGATAAATGTTGCATGTCAAAAGTAGCGAACGCTCACAATGACTTGAACCTACCCGAACCCAAAAAAGGCAGAGGTCGCCATCTTCAACATGGTGGTCAAATATTGCGAAGATCTCAACAAAGCCTAATTGCAAGAATCGACAACCCAAGACAGATTCGCTTGGCGCAAAAATGTGAGGAGACCCGACTCCAAATAATGGGAAAAGGGATGGACAAAGAAAGAAGAAGGGGATAAACGAACATGCTCATACATTTATAAGAATTAGATATATTAACATTAATTTCTTTATTCTATTGAGGTGTGTCGTTTGAACACAAGCCCGCTCGACTAGCTACCACCCTCAAGTTTAAAGTCTGCCGCTAAGCCCCCTTGGGCGTGTATTGGTAGCTGCAATTGAGAGCCAGTTCCTCTAGGCTTAATTGGTTGACCACATCTTCATTTAACATCTGATCAAATTGTGGTCAAATGCTAAAACCATACATTAAAAAAAATTACTTTAAATGTTAGAGTTGTATAAAAAAGGTTTTTTTTTATATCATAGGAGGTAATTGAACAGGTCCGTCACCTATATATAGTGATCACCGCCGTCAATAGACACTAGCAAAACCAGGGGTGACGCAAGTGAGTTGCCGGCCTGTGTTGGGGAGAAGGGGAGTGGGAG
The DNA here is from genome assembly GCA_036509395.1 of Antheraea yamamai. Classification (NCBI taxonomy): domain Eukaryota; kingdom Metazoa; phylum Arthropoda; class Insecta; order Lepidoptera; family Saturniidae; genus Antheraea; species Antheraea yamamai. Next base: position 6,473,384 of record AP028433.1, read on the forward strand.
GGGGAGGGGGAGGGGAGGGGGAGGGGGAGGGGAGGTGAGTATCCGGCGCTCTCATTGACCGAACGAAACGCAACAATACAAGCACTGTTACTTCACGTCGGTTATCTGTGGATCGGGTGGTACTACCCCGAGCGAGCCGACCCATTCAAGCTGAAACCTGTAATAGCTCCAGCGTGGCTCTATCACCTACAAAATGATTCTATTTAAAAGCAGATTACGATTTTATACTAAGGGGCAATATTTTTAATGTATTCTAGATTACAAAATTAGAATACTTGAATCAGATATTTTGCTATGTTTATAGATAATACTTTAATAAACATATACAAATATATTTTATTTGCATTTATTTTTTATTATAGTTTTCATATTTTTTGTTATTCTAATGGTTTATTGTATCTAATTTTATATTAATACCCCGAAAGATACAGCTTTATTAATCTTACATAATACACCGATTTACGTGATACAAAATCCTGAAGCCATGCAGGCGAATTCTGTTATGACAGTCACCAACAAAAACCGGTGAGTAAGCTTGTACGAAAACAGTGGCACTATAGAATGTGTAGTTGGAAGTACTGTGGAAAGTCTGAAACCGCGAATATTGAAAAAAAAAAACTGAAAATGCAGTCGTCGGAAACATGTATCGGAAACATCTAAAGTTGGATAGTTTTCTGTTACCTAAGAATGACAAATAGCAAGCAAACCATATATCTTAAAGAACTTCGTTTTTAACCGGAACGGTAGTGCCGCTCAAACAGAAACTAATATAGAAATATCCTACCAAAGCTAAAGCCTACCGAAAAATTGTGAAGCTAAAATATCCTATCAGACTTCGTAATTATATGTAGTAATCATAATCATATAGCGGTATAACAAAATAATCCCAAGGAGGGTTGATGTCAGGCAGGCGGCCGATCGTAAAAATTAAGCCAAATCATACATCACAATATGACAAACATGTTGTATCGACCCTACTCAGGTAGGATAAGGGTAAGAATAAGAAGAAGATACAAGTAAGTTTAGAAATAAAATTACAACTCCTCTACACGCAAGATTTGTTTCTAATGTTTTATTTGAATTCTACGAAAGATCTTGTTTTCAAATAAGTAATTTATTAGTTATGAAATTAATTGTTTTGTATAGAGAGTTTCTAGGCTTCGTCAAAATGGCGACCAGACAGTTTTCAATTTCGTTTAATAATATTTGAATTAATAGTCATATTTAATAACTGATAATATCCCTGTTTATGCTATTTGTAGAGTATAATTAAATTATATCCATTTACTTTAATTTTATTATATAATTAAAATGTATTTTAATTCTATATATCTCCCATTTTAACGGTTTTCTTATTAAAACGTTTTTCAAAACTAGTTGTGCCCCTATTTCCGTTCGTGTGAATTACAAAGTTATTCTTAAAACATTTACTTTACCTTTTGAACATTATGTAGTTTATTTTATATGGAGACGTGACCTAAATAATTTAATTCGATTATATTAGATTTATGCCTCTACCCATCTTTTTAAGTAATTTTCCTCCAAAACAATTTATATTAACAAAATAATGTAACATAATATATACTACTTATAATTCGTCCAGAGAAATACAATTATGATTTCAAAAAAGAATCATGTAAAGACATTCAGTAACTTTCGAGTTACAAGCTTAATAACGAGAAGAGAGACAGACACGTCGTCTTAATATTATTTATTTATCAGAAAATCTTACGTTATTAAAATGTTTTCTACCAGTTTGTATTCCTGTAATAAATCTATACGTATAATAAAAATGAAGTGTCTGTATAATATCAAAATAAAAATTTTTGACTGATTGGGTATGAAAGTATACACGCTTCTGATAACAAAAATGCAATTTTTAAAATTTTTGTCGGTCTGTCTGTCTTTCTGTCTGTTTGTTCCGGCTAATCTCCGAAACGGCTTGAGTGATTTTGACGGGAATTTCACTGGGAGGCAGCTAAAATTACAGCGGGTTACTTAGGCTACTCTAATTTGGACTAGCTGTTAACCGCGGCTTTGTTTGCAGTGCTATCTCTAAAACGGTTGAACCGATTTCAACGGGATTTTCACTGGCAGATAGTTAACCTTATAAAAAGTAATTTAGGTAATTTTAATTTACACTAGCTGTTAACCGTGGCTTCGCCCGCTGTGCTATCTCCAAATTGATTGGATTAATCTCCACGAAACTTCACTGACAGACAGCTGACCATATATAAAGTCATTTAAGTAATTTTAATTTATACTACCTTTTAACCGTGGCTTCGCCTGTAGTACTATCTCCATAACGGTTTGACCGATGTTCACGGAACTTTCACTGACAGATAGCTGACCTTATAAAAAGTAATTTAGGTAATTTTAATTTATACTAGCTGTTAACCGTGGCTTCGCCCGCTGTGCTATCTCCAAATTGATTGGATTAATCTCCACAAAACTTTCACTGACAGATAGCTGACCATATATAAAGTAATTTAAGTAATTTTAATTTACACTAGCTGTTAACCGTGGCTTCGCCCGCTGTGCTATCTCCAAATTGATTGGATTAATCTCCACGAAACTTTCACTGACAGACAGCTGACCATATATAAAGTCATTTAAGTAATTTTAATTTATACTAGCTTTTAACCGTGGCTTCGCCTGTCGTACTATCTCCATAACGGTTTGACCGATGTTCACGGAACTTTCACTGACAGATAGCTGACCTTATAAAAAGTAATTTAGGTAATTTTAATTTATACTAGCTGTTAACCGTAGCTTCGCCTACAGTGCTATCTCTAAAACGGTTCGAATGATTTTTACGGAACTTTCACCGACAGATAGCGGACATTATAAAAAGTAATTTAGTCTATTTTAATTTAAACTAACTGTTAACCGTGGCTTCTCCCGCAGTGCTATGTCCGTTTGACCAATTTTCACGGGACTTTCACTGGCAGATAGCTGACCGTATAAGAAGTAATTTAGGTTATTCTATTTTAGATCAGCTGTTACCCGCGACTTCGTCTGCATGAAATTTAGCAAAAATATGTTTTTCACTCTAAACATGTGCGTAAGACGTGCGTTGTACTGGACTCCAAGAATAAATATAATTGAAATTCACATATCTGTATGTGTGTATGTTTTCTGAATTAAATTGTTTTTTTGGTCATCTTAGTCGCCATTTTAATTATATTTACCGAGCTTTCGTCTACATAACTCAGTAACCATAGTAACATATAAAAATATTGTATCGAGTTCAATGAGAACTATTTAAATTGTCAAATATTCAAAACTGCTTAGACAGATATAAAACTTTATATCTTGATTTATACTTATGAAAGATTTCAAGACGTCAGCTCATTCATTGTTTACAATTCAACAGTATAATTATTAAGAGTAATTTTAAAGATAGAAGAGGTATTTCTAATACGATATTAGACCATAAACGTATTACTTATCGACAATATGGACATATTATATCATTATCTATCTTTAAATAATTTTTTCATTAGTTCCTTATACAGAGTAAGTGAGCACTGAGGTAGTTATATGGTGGCATAAGATTCTAAATATGTTGCTGATGATAAGCCTCAATTGACACACTGTTAGTATTTATGTATCTAATGCATACGTTACATGTTACTGCAAGTGACGTGCGTGTCGTACTTACAATTGTTTTTAAAGAGCGTTTCTGTAATTGTACATAGTCTCACAATTCTATAATTCTTTATTACGATTTAAAAAAACGCGTGCGGAGCTGCGGGTTCAGCTAGTATATAATAAAAGATTTAAATATAATAACGAAATAATATATAAAAGTTTCAGATCATGAATAGCGAGCTAAAATTATATCTACTTAAGTAAAATTGTGGAAATTATGAAAGGGTTATAATAGGAAGTTTCAAGGACGATGTAGACCTTTATTCGAATGAACTTAAACACAATAGAAACTAAATATTTAGGTTTAATAATAGAGTTGGAGGGTCTAAATTACTTTCTTGTTAAATATAAAGCGTGATAAATGATGTTTCCTTTATGAGAAGTATGTATAATAAGAAAACTTGAATTAATTTGTTAATAAATACCATTTACAATAGAAAATACCGTTAATCAAGTTTCAAAAAATTTGTCTAGTGATGTTTTTAGTGAAGGAAAATATGTAGGGCTTTTTGCTAAGCCTTCATAACTAGGTACTAAAAATGTATACAGTATATAAGTGCTGTAGGACTAGGCAAGAAATTTAGCAATGCGGGACGATCACAATAGATCATATTGGTCGTAGTGACACACAACTAAGGCCTGCATAGTGTCCTTTAGTAAAATAATAATAACAGGTAGCTCTCAAGCTGAAAATCTACCGCCAAACATCTATAGATATGTTTCGGCAACTGCATTTGAGAGCCAATTACCCTGTCTAGGTTTAGTATGTTCGCAGTCTTAGATCTCATCGTTATTTAAATTGAGGTGAGATTGTGATCAAAGGCTGAAGCGTATATAAAAGATTCAAACTGTTATTATTGTATGAAATATGTAAAGTATTTTGTCTCGTTACAATCGCAAGGTTTGCTTCTTTGTAACGAATGTCTATAATTTTCTCTATAAAATGAGAAATATAATTAAATATAGCTATGTTTCGAACGCATATCTCAATACCAATTCCAATTGGCTGATAAATATTATAAATGGGAAAGTAATGTTGTTTCTTTGTTATGTTTTCACCCCGTAACTACTCAACCAGTCATGATGAAATATTGTATACACGTGCTCAGAAGTATAGAAAAGGACATCCTTTTCGTGTGCTTGCATTGTTGCGTTTCGTTCGGTCAGTGAGAGCGCTGGAAGAACCACCTCCCCACCCCTCCCTCTCCCTCCCCAAATTTTCCCCCAAACACAGGCTGGCAACGCACTTTCGACTACTCTAGTGTTGTTAGTGTCTATGGACGGTGGTGATCATTTAACATCAGGTGAACCACCTGTTCGTTTGCCTGCTATGACATAAAAAAATATCTACTAAGGAATTTTTCGGAATTCGCATACATTTACTGATCTAAATTAGTAACATTATCAGCTGATGGTGAAGGAAAACATCGTGAGGAAGCTTGAACCTGAGAAATGTTCATGGAGTACTACTACTTGTGGGAAGGCATAGAACTGTGGATATCATAGAGTTTGAAATCACCAGTGCGTCGTCGGCTGGCGTGGTGATTATGCCCATACCTTCCTTCGGGAAGAGTCCTATGATCCTGCAGTGGATCCTCTTACTGCTGATGATGATCATAATACATACAAATCGTATAGATCGCTGGCAACAGTTGCGCGGTGTATAGAATTTGTGAAGCATATTAGGTCTTTACCTATGAAATTGCCGTTTTGTATGAAAAAATTCAAACGAATTTTTTTCATATATTTTTTTATTAGTATTAATCGAAGTAATCACCCATGCAATCGATGCATCTTTGCCAACGCAGTGGTAGTTTATTGATGTCCTTCTTAAAGAAATCAGCTGGTCGGGAGGCAACAAATTCTTCAAAGGTATTTTGTACTGCCTCTCGGGTATTGAATTTTTTTCTCGCCAAGGAGTTATCCAAATTCTGGAAAAAGTAGTAGTCTGTAGGCGCAAGGTCTGGTGAGTAGGGCGGATGACGGAGAACTTCCAACCCCAGTTCTTGCAACTTGGAGACTGTCTGCTGTGCAGTATGAGGTCGCGCGTTGTCGTGCAGCAGCAGCGGAGACGAGCGATTGACTAATGCTGGTTGGAGATGTGCCAGCTTCTCCATCATTGTGTTCAGTTCTTCACAGTACACATCTGCAGTAATGCTCACCCCGTTTGGTAAGAAGCTATGATGAATCACACCGGCGTTAGACCACCAAACAGTGACCATCACTTTTCTAGGGGTAAGTTTTCGTTTAGGGCATTGTTTAGGTGCTGAACCAGGATCCAACCAACTTGCTGAGCGCTTGCAGTTATCAAACAGAATCCATTTTTCATCGCAGGTAACAATGCGGTTCAAAATTCCTTCATTTGTGTGTCTGTTGAGCAGTGCAAGGCACGTCTCGACGCGTACTTCGCGTTGGCGATCATTGAGTTCGTGGGGCACCCATTTGTCAAGCTTTTTTACCTTGCCAATTTGACGCAAATGGACCAATACCGTTTTGATGCTAACCTCGAAAGCTGCTGCTAATTCAGCAGTAGATTGTGTATCATCAGCTTCCACAATCGCCTTTAATTCCTCATTGTCGACCAAAGTATTCGGATGACCGCGAGGTTCATTTTTCAGGTCGAAATTCCCAGAACGGAAGCGAGCAAGCCAATAATAGGTGGTGCGTTAGTTTGTAGTGTTAGCTCCGTAAACTTCGTTGATGTTGCGTGCCGCTTGTGCCGCGTTGCTGCCACGACGGTACTCATATTCCATAATTACTCGAATTTTTAACGTATCCATGATGACAAAAAAGATTGAAATGCGATGAAAATGTAACACTAATCAATAAACAAATGACTACTTTTGGAAAAAGAATTCCATGTTTTTAAAATAACATTAATTTGAAATTAGAATTCTTAGCCAAACAAAAATTATTTTGATTTGAAATAGCCAGTACTGCAGAACGGCAATTTCATAGGTAAAGACCTATTATATAACATACCTAACTGAATTTGTTGTACCTAAAAAAAAAAACAAATTAATCTTATAAAACATTGTAATATAATTTTACCTGAAAGAACCCTCCACAGAACATAAACTTTATACATCACGTGACGTGTTTTGCTTAAAACTTTAACGAGTACACCGCGCTACTAGAGTTTACCCGTTGAATAAAGTTTCTAGATTCAAACAATCGAAAAAGTTTAATAGAAAAAGTAATTATGTAACTGCGTTAACAGTTAGATGCCGGAGATATGGTATAACTTTTATTTGAAGTAGTATTAAGTTATCTAATAGCTTAGTCTAGAACTAGAAGTATGTATTTTATTTTATATATTTAGCACTCCAACATAAATATTACACACAGATAAAATCACATATAACCACATGACCAACTTCAATTATAGGACTGGTAGAGTCACGCTGAAGCCATTGCTGGTTTCAGCATGAATGGGTCGGCTCACTCGGGGTAGTGCCACCCTCTCACAGAAAACCAACGTGAAGTAACAGTGCTTGCATTGTTGCGTTTTCTTTGGTCAGTGAGAGCGCCGGATACCCCCCCTCACTCTTCCCACTTCCCCACTCCCCCTTCTTCCAAACACAGTCTGGCATCGCGCTTGCGACTCCTCTGGTGTTGCAAGTGTCTATTGACGGTGGTGATCACTTAACATCAGGTGACCTGTTCGGTTGACTCGTAGGACAAAAAAAAAAAGAATTGCAGTGTAATAATTATAATCACAGTCTACGACATTAGTAGATGACAAACTAATTCTAATTAAGAGCTATATGGACAGAATCAAAAATTAATTTATAAAAGTATACCATTAAATTATATTTTTAAGCTAGTGTTGCTTGAATGATCCAAATGCATTAAAAATATGTCGATGTTGTTATGTGTTCGAGATATATCATCATACAGTCTAGCCAAGCGTATTAAAGGGCTATTATATACGGTGAAACGAACGTACGAACGGTATGAATGAATAGACTTCGATATAGATTTATTTGTCGCCTCAGCTTCGTCGGAGTTAAATTACAATATAAAATTGAATTAAATACAATTTATTGGCGATTCATAGTATAATGGATAGCATGAAACCTTCTCTGGGAAAAAAAAACAATTACCAATTTTCAAAATGATTGCTGAAAAAGTGTTAGAGTTTATTGGTCTAGATATATCATCATTCATTTTTTATATGTATAGTATATCTTAATAAATATTATTCTTCTGTCCGTTTATGACTGAACTCCTCCTAAACGGTTGGAGAGATTTTAATGAATTTTGTGTGTGTTCAAGTGGATTCAAGATTGGTTTAGATTCACAATTGGTGGCGATGCGGTTGAATTTTAGGATTTTTTCTTTTATCAAAGCAGGACAACGTCCTCCGTGCTTGCTAGTTTACATATAAACTAGTTGATATTGGCGACTTCGTCTACGTCATTTATTTTCTTAACGATATATTTTATGCACAAAGGAAAAATCGAACCGCTTGTCCCACTTCTCCGCAGTTAGTCAACACGCATCGTTGAAAGCGCACTGCCTTATAATAATCGTAATTTCTTAAAACCTGAAAAACCTTATATTCAAAGAAGCTATGGTAATAATTCTCTTTTTTGATAAGGAGCAAGTGTCTAAGAAGTAAAACCAAAAAAAAATTATGGCAAATTATTCAGTTGTTTTTGAATGATGGTCGCACAATTTTAAACCTCTGTCATTTTATTTATTTATAAAAAATAGAAAGAAAGATAAAACATTCTATTTGGAACAATTGTTTTTTATTTATGGCACTTCATTAGGATCTTATTGGATCTACGTACCCGAAATTACTAAGTCTTTAAGCACATGAATAGGCGTTTAACAGTACAAGAATAGGTACAAAATAGACTGGTGTTTCTAAATGTTTTATCATCTATAGTTGTATTTTTTTTTGTTATCAAAACTATACTAAAATACTGGGAAATGGAGTACTGATAGTTATTTAAAAAGTAAAATATTTTAACATTGCTCTTTCGAGCGTAGATTGACTGTTCATTGTTCGCTTACGTAACGCATCGCTGCTCCTTTGATGCGAACTGTTGTTTGCGTACGTTGCTTCCTGCATTGACGAATTTCCCTAATAATTCTATTTGTATTTCGCTTGTTTTGTAAACAGTAAGTGGGGTCGCAACCACCACACCCACATTGATCGGGGTACCTAGCCTAGGCAGTGGACTGTATATAAATTGCCTGAAGGTAGATACCCCTGGAAAAATATATGCCGAAAGGATTTTCTTTATAATCGGGATGAAACGCTCACTTACCTGATATTATGTCTTCTCCGACGCCGTTGCCGATAGTGACAGCACCAGATTTCCAAGACGTACACACACAATGCATACAAGTAGAATTCCGAGCCACCGTGTCGCTTGTATGATGAGCGAGTCCGAATGTAAGCGCGGGTTCTGAGCAAGTGACCGATCATCACCGATTTTCCGTTGACAAACAATGTGTCAAAAAAGAATATTGCTACCCCCAACCAATTTATGCCCGAACAATAAGATATGATTACTATATAGTGAATTAATCTTAAGATTTTGTCAAAATCTATAACTCTGATTACAGTGTTCGTTTATCTGAAGAGTAGAAAAACTGAATATGAAGTAATGTAAAGTGAGGCGTGAAAGCCTAACAAAGGAACAAAGAAGTTCGTTCGTAGGTGTAATATTGGTTAGGATGTAATGTAATTATTTCTGTTCTATGTTTTTACATCTAAGGTAAACTAATTGTGTTGATCATTTGTATATCGATGACGACTTATAATATTTCTACTTGCATGCAAGGCAACAACCCAAGCCATAGTTTGACCATTTTGGCACCCTTGAGCTGGTTGTCATGCGGCTGAGTGACTGAACGCGCCGAAGTCTGGAGAATCTGTAGAGGCCCATTGAACGTAAGTCAGCTTGACGAAAAAAATCTGTATGTATAATGATATAATGGTTGGTATCTCCGTATTTTCTCATTCCATCTCATTTAATATAACTCTCCATCAAGTGACGCTACGTTATGTTTTATTCTTATAAAATTTTGGAACCGTCTAATTTAACGCAGCGTCGCAGGAATGCTTATGGTAATTTATATTTATGATTTATTTGTTTTTAAAATTTACGTGTGTTTAATTCCACTGATTATAAAGTTTAATTATACGGGTGGGCTTTGCTACAACAAATACTAATTAACTGCTTTGAAGACAGGTTTTATAACTTTCGTAATTTTTTGCAGTATTTAATGTCAAAATATCGTAAGGATTGAAAATTATTGTAATTTTCTCTCTTAAATTGTCCTGACATTAAATTTGTTTTCTACTAATAAGTTACCGTGAATCTATCACAAACTTACAAAATAATTTATATGTAAGTAGCGGACACGGCGGACGTTTTACCGGCCTAATAAAAGAAAAAGCCTTGATAAATTATATACCTAAACCTTCCTCATAATTCCCTTTATCTAATGATGAAACCGCATGATAATCTGTTCAGTAGTTTTTGAGTTTATCGCGAACAGACAGACAGGTAGATATGACATAGGGCTATATTTCATAACTAGCTGCACCAGCAGCTCTGCATGCGTTTTTTTTAAATTGTATTAAAGAATTGTAAGACTATGTACAATTACAGAGTAGTACGACACGCTCGCCACTTACAGCAACATGTAACGTATACATTAGATATATAAATACTATAAGCGTGCCTAATGAGGTTTATCATCAGCAATATATTTGGAATTTTAACCCACTATACCCACCATAACTACCTTTTTTTTCTCTTTTTTTTAACGAGGTTTCAGTACATCCTTTATATCATTAACCTTGATTCTCACAATTAGAGACTAAGGAAACAAATTTATAAAATACTCTAGCCACATAACATACAGGATTTCCCAATACCATATTCACCTCTCCAAGATCTCTCCAGGACTCTAAAAGCATTTTTGGCGTAATTCTTTGGTTCGGCCACGTTCCCACAACATATGATAAAAATCATCGGTAAACTGGCAAACTTCACAAAGCGGAGATATTTTTTTCCTTACCATAAAAAGGTATTTATTATAGGGCATGTGACCGGACCGGATCCTGAACGCTGCAATTAGTTCCCGTCTAGAAAGCCTAGCATGGTCAAACCAAGAGACTCCCATAACTTAACTTCAAACGTTTTATACGAAATACCCCTGTATACAGAAGTCCTATCCATGTGTTCCTTCCACATGGTGGAAACAACACGCCTCGCTAGGGGTAAGAACTCTGTAGCCAGGGGCTTACATAGCACGTCCTTACCATTAACTATGGCTCTATTTGCAAACTTATCTACAATATCGTTATTTAGAACTCCTATATGTGATGGTATCCATTGGATTTTAATATTAATTTTACATTGTAAATCATAAAATAATTTTATGGACTCATAAGCTTCTGGTATGCCGTGGCTCGATGAAGCACTTCGAGTCAAATGCTGTAATGCACTTCTTGAGTCAGAAAAAATAACTACTTTTGAGACAGAAACTCGTTTTTATATAATGCAGTGCCTCTTTTATTGCTGCTAATTCTGCCCTCATTATACATGATTCTTCACACAATTTCAATTGCTTGTGGATCAAAGATAGCAGCACCCACTTCCCTTGTTGACTTCGACCCATATACCTTAGTGCTCACTTACACTCTGTAAGGAACTGAAACAAATGAAACAATATCTTAAAATATTATTATAAAGATTTACATTTACATTACATTTAATATAAATTGTCATAATAATTACGATTTTGTGACTATACAAAAAATAAACGCTTGTCTGTTCCGCAAGAAATTGTATTATGGAAGTCTATACGTAATACTTTTATGGTCTAAGATCTTATTAGGAAGAGCTTTTCTATCTTCAAAGTTACTAATAATTATAATGTCGAATTGTAAACAATATGCTGATAAATGATATGAAAAATAAATGATGAAATGATAAATCTTGCTGAATTTCATACAGACAAAGTCGCGGGTAACAGCTAGTCTAAAATAGAATAACTTAAATTACTATTTATAAGGTCAGCTATCTGTCAGTGAAAGTCTCGTGAAGATCGGTCTAATCGTTTTGGAGATAGCACTGCGGGCGAAACCACGGTTAATAGGTAGTATAAACTAAAACTTGCATTGGGTTCCAGCTGAAAATCAGCGCTAAGTGTTTCTCATAACGCTAGCATATGCTGAGCTGGACACCATTTCATAATGCATAGATATGCATATTTTTGTCCATTCTTGTATACTTGTATTTTATGTTATGCTTTATGAATAAAAATATTTCTTTCTTTCTTTCTTTCAAAATTGTCTAAATCATTTTTTATAAAGTCAGCTATCTGCCAGTAAAAGTCTCGTGTAGATAGATCTAACCGTTTTGGACATAGTATTGCGGACGAAGCCACGGTTAACAGCTAGTCTAAATTCAAATAGACTAAGTTATTTGTTATGATATCCACTATCTGTTAGAGAAAGTTCCGTGAAAATCGGTCTAACCGTTTTGGAGATACCATCGCGAGCGAAGCGGCG